>OY986048.1:14273839-14750120 GCA_963920205.1 Stenodema calcarata | reverse complement strand
AGTCAAACAAATGTCAATCTTTTATGGATTTTTGCAAATATTTTAATTTTATTTTATTTAAAAATATAGCTAATTTCCTTGTATTACTGATTTTCCAACTGTCCCAACTCGTGGCAAGGAAACTACAGGGTGGAGCGCGGCAAACAGATGGATTACAAAATAGAACAGAACACAGAAGTAATCAGAAATAGTCTAAGTTTTTATTTTTCCCTTACATGTAGGTATTGGAAATTTGATTTTAAGTGGTTTTGAACAGCGTATCTGACAAATGGTTACAAATCTGTACTAACTTTTCTCTTTCCCAGATTCTGGGGAGGTTCCCTGATCCCTATGTGTATCAGTAGTAAATGTTTTTATCACAATTATGCGATGGATGCGTGGAAAAATGCATGTGTTGGAGCAAAATGTGACTGACTCATCACAACAAGTATGCAATGATTTCTTCACAGGTATGGAGTGGGGACCAGGCGTTCATAGTGATTCACGCTCTCGCAATCGGGACCAAGAACGGCTGCGAAGAACCAACACCGAGCTGCTCGCGAGCCAACCTTGAATTAATAATCAACGCATCGAAGAGATCGGTTTCTACGACTTATTTTCTCATGGTACTATAGTGAAACTGAGAAGAGGAAAACCATATTTTCTCAAAAACTATCAGCGAAATTTCGGCCCTACCGAAGAAATTGATGGTCTCACAGCAACACCCCAGATCGTCACTTTTGGCCAAAATGAGTTATGCATACCATTCCAAGCGTTTTCTCCCGCCGGGTCGATCTAACCAAGTATGAGTTAGGTACCTAAGTTAGGTAACACTAAATCTCACGATTTATTCTACTGAATTATTCAGTAAACATACCTAGTCATTGGCAGATGGTTTTTTTTGGCTCTGCTGAAAAGTCGCCAAAATGACATTGTGGGGAGTTGCCGTGAGACCCTCGAAATACAAATCAGTACAAGATTAGGTGTTTCCAGGAGAACATGTTTGTTCATGCGCAGACGGTCCAGTGAGCCCTGACGAAATTCCAGGGACCAACCCTCAATAAACTTCGGAAGTCTTGTTTTTTCCCGCCACAAAATAATTCTTTATTTTAAATTTGAATTTGGGAATAAGTGCATTGAAAATGTACTCAGTGGGGTTTTAATGGCTTTTGATCCTCGACCCTTGGTTTCAATCGAACGAGAGGAATGGAAATAGCAGAGTATCTTCAGATAATTACCGAAAAATGAACCCTTTCATATCATATTATGAAATTATATAAAACATGTCGTGCAGCATTAGTCAACTACCAATCAAACGACCATTGTGGTCTTAGTACTATCATGGTCTGGTTTACTAGTTAAAGAAATACCTGGAGTCTAACTTTCGCAGTATCCAGAGGAAATGTTATCAGATCCGCAAAGCAGGCCGATGCACCTGCGCAAAGGATTTTGTGTGTGAGGGAGAGATTGTCAGCCATGGCGGGATACTACGATGCCCAGTAGTTTTCAATGTGACTGCAACAATGAAGAACATACCTGATATAAATAATTATTTGGACATTGGAAACGTAAATGTTACACAACTAAACATTATCCAAACATCAACGCCAAAATTTCATGAAAACCATTTCCCAGTCATTAAAAAAAGGGACAATCTAATTTAGACCCATCGTAATATAACTCATTTAAAGTTGGGCCCAATTGATCTCTGCACGTTGGACATAAACTAGTAGCTACCTCGCTCCAATTAGATTACGAGACTCCAATGCTCCAATTCGACTCGTAAAGTCGGTAGTAATGAAACACCTTGCCATAAATTGAATACTCATGATCAGAATGTCAAGTTTCGACACAATTTACTCCAGTAGGTATAATGTGAACTGAGAAGTTTACACGCTAATTTTGTTTTATAATTAATGTGCACGCTTTCTGATGAGGCCCTGATTCAACCTTGTTTCCGACGTGTGCTGGAGATTTGTTGATGTTGGTATCAAATAAAAGGACTTCTGTTGGTTCTTTACAATCGAACAAGTTGTTTCTTCTCAGTCACCGCCTAGCTTAAACATTACTCCACGACTTCCAGCCGTTTGAATTTGGTGACAAGGATATGCGAAGATAATGGATTACTTAGAGCAAACGAGTAAGATTATTCAGCTTGTCATCCTCAAGCCACATGCTATCCTGCTCAGCAAACTTCGAGTCCTTCGAGCCATATTTTACCAGCCTTGTCAAGTGTAGTATGACTCCGCTAGTTTTTAGACTAAGACCATCTCAAATCCAAACATTGAACCAAATCTGGAACAAAATCCAACTCCGGTAGGGTTTCAAGAATAATAATGAATTGTCCAGCCTTATGGACAAGAGTTTCGTCGGGATAAGGCGCTTAGGCCCGGGTCCAGTGTTCTGCACACCAGGTAAAAGCGAGATGGTCTCGGTCCCAAGATGCACAAGTGCACGTAAGTTTACGTGAATTCAATCAAAATCTCCCGATAATTTTTGTGCAGCGTGCGCAAACTTGTGATCCTTCCGACATTCATAAACCCCGTTGTATTATAAACCAAGTCAAAAATATCCCCTGGAGTGTGTTCACAGGAAATTCTTGCGATATGTCGCCTTCAAGGGGAGTCGCCTCATGAGATGACTCCGTAGATTCAATATGGTCACTCTTGAGAGAAGGCGGAGTTCATCTGACCTTGCACTGCTCTACAAAATCTGCCCATCGTTGCTCTCCAAGATCTGCCATTCCGCACCTCTTTCTACATCTCGCTCGCCAGTCTCTTTAGTGTCCAATTCTCCTCAACGAACTATGGTCGAAATCGACCTCTTCGGCGTCTCCCTCGCAGTGCAGACGTTCTCTTGTCAGTGGACCCTCAGTTTTTATTAACAATAAACAATATTGATGAAATCATCAAACCCCACCACGATTGGAAAAACAATTCTTACCCGTCATCCAATATTAGTAGTTTATGACTTGCCTATAAATGGAATGGTATCCGTTCTAATGCACAATACATCACATTTGGAAAAGTTATATACCACAATTGACAGACGTTTATAATTACAAGTCCGTTTCAATCGAGTATAAAATCTCACCCTTTCAACTTGACGTACTGAATGGATAGCAGCTACTAAATTGGATGGTTTATCTTTGTGCAATTAAAGTTCGATGCGTAGAAGTAACTGACTGGTTCAGTTGAAACTCCATTAACCCTGCCGAATGGCCAGCTTTTCGTTGGCCCTTCTGACCGGTTGTTGGAGAGTTTTACTAGCTTAGAGCGATGATTGTTCCACTCACAAAGAAGGGAATGGGGGATTTACCGACATTTTTCAATAAGGAATGCAAGTTTTCAAGTCAGTGAAAAGCTTAGCTACGAGTATATGTACAATCGTGCCCGAAGTTGGTGATGACGTTCGGATGTATGCACGTGGCCACTTGCTTACCTATGTTATGATTTCCCGACCAAATCAGTGAAGTGCTTAAGTCGCCATCGTGCATGTGCCAATATGAAATTCCAAAAACACCGGTATCTTCCGGATACTAAATAAGACTAAGTGGCTCTGGACTGGTTCATAAATTAGTTCATGTCAGTTTGCTATATGCGTACGCCCGATGCTATATGCGTACGCTGGAAATATATGTCCTACTAATAGACGTTCTTTATCATAAATATTTTCATAATTTCGATAATGTATTTGAAATCTCTTCTCGACTGATGTAGGCACTTATAAATGAAGTTGAGCAGTTAAACTATGTGCAAATAAACTCAGAATTGAGAAAAGAGTTATGTCAAGTGTGTGGGCACTATAGCTTCCTCGCACATCATAACAAGGATGTATACAATAAATTATTGTGTACAAGGCCGGTTGTTTAATTTTTCATTCGCCAAAAATTCAAGAAAAATTAAGTGATACATATCCCAACAATATTCTGACCTGACATTAAGACCATTGGACCTCGGAATATACAAACAGCTTGGTAGTGATTAAGGGGAGGCTTCTGAACATGGTATACATATACGTGATATAAATGTATGTATACAAATAGATACATGTTGTACATTGTACTATGTTACATGGATTTAGAGTGCCCTAAATCGGAGTTTTATTGATATTTTTTTTTAATACATCCAATACACATTTTGAAGTTACTTTATTCAAAATTCACTGGAATGGCGCAAATAAATTATGACTACTACGAGCATCCCCTATTCTATTTTTCGTAGTCTAGTATTTAATTCGATTTATTGCGATTGCTGAAGGCAGAACCAGAAAACAACGGATACTTTAAAATACTCTATAATTAATACCTACTCTACGATAATTAGGTATTTAGTTTTTACTGTTTTACTCGACCAATCTGCCATAAATGAAATATTTGCGTCTCTCATTCCCGTTGGTTTTCACCCGAATTTCAATGTTTCTCGAGAAACAGCAACTCTTCAACGTTGGAGAAAAAAGCTCTCCATCCTTTCCAATTCCAATTATTCATGTTCACAATTGTTGATCTTGAATCGGAGTATGAAGTTCCTAGTATAGATGGTTCGGGATTCAGTTTGTACGTTTCATAGTGGCATTTGGAAGGTAGGTTTCAATAGGGTACAAATAAGTCTATCTGAAGATGGCATCAATGGCGATAACTCAAGATTTCTAAATTGAGTGATTACTATCAATTCCATCTCAATCGGAATAATATTGGCATATCCTGTAAACTACTGTATTGCACGTGATGCTGATCCGTTCTCGTTTAAACATTCACGGTAAAACGAGGGTTATCTATAGATAAAGATGAATAAGATAAGATAGGTAAATAGATAAGTAGATAAATAGATAAGATAAATCGACCAACTATGTAAGTACATTTTATGTTAAGTAAGGAATCTGTACTGCCCACCCACCAGGCAAACCCACCAACCAGACACAACGGTTTATTACCTTCTTTGTGCAGATCACCCTTCTGTCTAGCTCACTAAATTATAGATTTATTATATATTTATATAATTATATACCTGTTTATATTTATTTAATAAATTATCATAAATTATCCATAATTATTGATAATTATTATCAAGTAGTGTAAAATATTATTATTGATCGTTAGCTATTAATAATATAATTTCTTTAAACCCGGTACCGCGCACGCAGAAAGCATTGAATTATTATGAATGCTAAGGATAATTATTATTGAAACATTAATTTTTAAAATCCCCTCGTCAACAGCTTGACAACAACTTTTATTTGAAACGGTAGATTATAATCGTAAAATCTACAACCCCCCTTCTTGAGATAGAATGGGGGGGGGGGGGTGTAACCCCGTGTTCGAAAAACCCTACTTGTATTAACCTACGACTCACCTACCACCAAATGTTCTAAATACCCTCAATTCCGTAGATAAGAAAAGTATCTCCAAACGCGGAACTCGATGGGACAAAAGAATGTTGTTTGAATCAGCTGTCCTGAATCAGAACGTCGCGGTTGCCTCGCTGTTTGACACACGCGGGTACGAAGGCATTGGCTCAACCTTTGTGCACTCACTGTAAACGAGCACCTTGTAGAAAGCTGCGGATGTTCTTAATAAATTCTAACAAATAAACTCTATCTACATGAGAACTAAAAACTGTACCGTTACATTTAAATTTTTCAAGATATGCAATTTTAAGAATTTCAAAATGCGTTTGAACCCCTTCCCCTTGACCTAGGGATATGAAAAGTTTCGAGGATCATTGTGGGGTTGGTACGTACCCGTCAACCGAATATCATAATTTTTGCTCAACGATAACTGGGCAAAGTGCCGAGGACGGCGGACGGACGGTTTTTTAAATTCAATTTTAGGAATCTACGTATATTGAAACGTAAACCCTCAAATTTTAAGGGAGGTTAAAAAAAATTTTCTTTGGTCGATTCCAATGGTTCATGATATAAGACTATAAAAAAAATAAAACAAAATAATAAAAAAATAGGCCTAGCTACCGTATAAACTGTGTAATATACATATTATGACAGCATAGCATAATGCCTCGCTCCAAATGTTTACGTTTTGTTCTTGTCTTGTGAACATGAAATGAATGTTTGTTTTCAATTATTGTGATGATGTTTTCTGGTATTATAAACATTGTGACTTATATTGAAAATGCGATGAGACATTTTACCACGAATTTATCGAAAAATGCGGAATAAAAGAAAAACTCACCTTGAGATAACAAGAACAGTCGCCAAATGGAGGTAAAGGCCAGTTACCTACTGGTCTAATATTCTGTATAGTGAATGTGAGACTGCACCAAACCAGCAGCAACCGGCGAAAGTTGAAGGTCTAATTGAGGCGCACTCGTCAATACATCTGCTCGACTTCCGAGACCCCGGTAATGAAGTGTTGTCATGCAGTGACGACCCCCCTTAATCGTAGGAAAAGTACGCCAATCTATGTTTTTCAACACTCCGGCGAAAGTGGGGGTTTCCGAATAGGCAAATCGCAGCAAACGGTTATTAGAGGGATGAAGGCCGGCGAGCGTCTGAGACAAAACGGAGGCTACCTAAGGATATCTCTTGGATCATATAAACGCCTCACGACCGATATCCCCTCCCGTGCGAGATTAATACCTTACTCTATTACATACAATGACTTGAAACTCGGTTAGAGATAAACTAGTGGGTGTCTCGTCGTTTGACTGAGGATTCTATAAACCATGATAACAAAATCACAAAAACAAAAGTTTCCACAAACAATGAAAATTTTCCTTGTGATAAGAACTTGCTTAGAACTGTTGTGTTCCATGTTGCTGGAAAAAGAATCAGGAAGAAGGTCTGTCAAGTGGGTGGCCTGGTAAATCACATAATTAACATTTCTTCAGTAAATTTGAACGCATTTTAGATTGATTTAAACCTTTATAGTGATAAGTTTGCTAAATAGAAATAGGTTCATGTTCTTTACAGATCACCCTTCTGCCGAGATCACTATTCAGTGGGTCATATCCTTGTAACTCCCACAATTACACGAGAGAATCCCTGTAAAAAAATTGTGTTTGTGTAGGATAGGTCACTAGATGGCCCTTCCTGAGTAGAGCGTAGTCGGTAACTAGCTCAGTTTTCTAACCAAATTAAGGGTGGACCCGTGTAATTCATGGATTACGCTTGACCATATGATCTTCTTGTTATTGAAAACCGGGGAACTCAATGATCTCCATCAATAAACTGTTGCCAACAATATTATTGTACAGGGTGTAACGCGATACCTCTCAGATGTGTTATAAATTTAATTTCCAACCAAAAGTGTTTCGTAGACTCTTGTTTTTAATCCAGTCAAAATCTGACTTTTTCCACTTTAACATTTTTTTCATGTTCCTACCTTACTTCCCTAAAATTGCCATAACTCCCTTAATTTGCACCCAATTTTAAATGAGAGAATGTCGTTGGAAATAACGTTAAATTTCCTGCCTCTTTGATGCCTAACAATTTGTTTTTTTGTTTTTGTTTTGGTGGAACTGAGGAGTGAAAATGGAGTCGAAAAAGTGAATTTTTTCAAAATCTCAAAACCATCTGTTTTGTAAACGCTTGATCAATTCCCATAACAGAATTGTGAAGGTATCCTGAAAAATGCGCCAAAAGGTCAGCTTTCCAACGGACTATACAAAAAGAAAATTTCTGTTCAATTAAGGGAGAAAATGAGGTTTGAATGAAAAAAAAATTTTTTTTTGGCTAAATCTTGGGTTTTCATGAAAAATCGACCCTTTGTTAACTACTGAGTTTTGAGTTATCTTTGTGGTCACTCTGAGTTTACCGTCCCTCGAGTTTCATTCGATACTAAAATGTGCATTGTGCATTCGACACTAAAATGAATAATGAAAATAAAATTAAAAACATTTTTCATGAGAAACCCGCTGAGTCAAATAGTGACACTGAGATCTCCCAGACTCGTAGCTATTTATTTTCATTTTATCGTTATTTAATTTATTATCATTAATATCATTATTATTATCATAATACTCGTATTATTAATTCATCGTTATTTTCAAGTTAGGACCATTACTAAATTCAGTTACTTAACAAGTTGCTCAGAACGTCCTCTGTCTGGTCGAATGTTCCTCGGTAAACTCAGCGTGAAAATAAAGATTTTTCATGGAAAACCAAAGATTTAGCCCGAAAAAATACATTTTTTTCGCATCAAACCTCATTTTCTCTCTCAATTTAACTGCGAAAAAATTGACGAGTCCGTTTGAAAGATTGGCGCATTTTTCAGCATACCTTCACAATTCTGCTATAGGAATTAATCTAGGGACGCGGGAGCGTCCCGCCCGCCAAGAAAACCGAAGCCCTGAAAACCGAAGCGACTGAGACACTGATTACGCGACGGAACAAGTTGGGGTTTTCACCCTACCATAGCTCGGTCCCCTGAGTGTCTCGAGAGTTGATTTTTTGTACACCAACTCTCCAGGGGCACGTGAGGACGTAAAACAAATTTCAGCTCTTGGGAACATCAGGTGTCGGGGGTACAACAATTTTAAAACCACTATTTTTCACGTTTTTCGTGTTCTTCTTCTTCTTCTTCTTCTTCTTCTCGTTGTTCATTGACGGGGCTACAGCCCAGCAGACAAATCGGATCGAGCTGAAATTTTGCACACACGTTTGTTATGCTCCAAGGGAGTGCCTTTTGACCATTTTTTCTCCCTCCCCCCATTTCCCCCCCAAATAGGGGGGAAATAGTGTTTTTTAGGAATTGCAAATGGTCATAACTCCTTCAAAATTGAAGCTTTTTCAGATTTTCTTTTTTAGTTGTGTTCAGCTTTTCAAACTGTTTAATTTGAGATCAAAAAATGCTTCCTAAGAGGAAAAATAAAGGAGTTATGGTGATTTTTCTATTTTCAACAACAACTGCCGCAAATATTGATGAAAATTGGTGCGGTTGGTCTTAAAATGTCCGCTAGGTTGTCTAAAATATGCTCAATAATTTTGAACTAAATCTCAATCGATTTGACTAATCCACTACCAAAAATACGTGAATAAATTCCACA
The DNA here is from genome assembly GCA_963920205.1 of Stenodema calcarata. Taxonomy (NCBI): domain Eukaryota; kingdom Metazoa; phylum Arthropoda; class Insecta; order Hemiptera; family Miridae; genus Stenodema; species Stenodema calcarata. The sequence goes on along the minus strand of OY986048.1, from coordinate 14,741,139 downwards.
TCTACTGATTTGGCTAATTTCCGAAAACATCAAAGTTGAACGGTGGTCAGAAAAATTGTCGTAGAGTGGCGCCTGTTTAAGGATCGATAGGAAATTTTATGGGCTTTCGAATGAGGGTAGCGCACTTTGGCACTTTTCCCAACGGTTCTCGAGTTATTCGCGATTTTTGGTATAAAAACGTGCGTTTTACCAGTTGCAAACTTTCTCTTTCCTCTTTCTCTTCGACACCAATAATTACAATTATTGTAATGATTCTCAACAACAAAAATTTGCACAATCCCCAAGAAAAAATGCAACCAATTTTCAAAAAATTTCTAATTCAAATTTATTCAAATTTCTAATTCTTTCTATTTTTTTAAATTTAATAATAAGAATAATTGTATTAAATTTTAATAATTGTTTTTAAATTGTTGATTGTTTTAATTAATCGAAAATTTTAAAACTAATATTTAACCAATTCGCAAAAATTTTAAAACTACTTAGGTACCTACTTATTTTTCAAACACATTTCAGATAACAAACAATAATTTCCAAAAAATAATTATTCTTGTCACAAAAACAAGAAACAAAAAGGCAAATTAGTAGGCGTACTAATTTTAACATGAATAATGTTTTTGCGGTGGCCTACCAGAGTTGAAAAGCGTAACGAAGTTTAAGTCACGAAATTATGTCACGAAGATTTTTAATGATTTTCACGTACAACCGAGCCGTTTCTAGGGAAATGAAACTTCTTTAGTTTTCAACGGACAAAAATCGTTCTCCATTCGTTGGAAAGCCTTTAATTTATGCATAAATTATATACTGCCAAAATCACTGTAAATATCGAAGAAGCTGAGATACAGCCCTGAGTAAATAAAAAAACTAATAAATTTTCCGCACATTTCTTAATATTTTCCATACAGACAAAGAAAAGAGATAAGGAAAAGGGGAAACGGGACGCAAAAACATTATTCATGTTTTGCATAGCAAATACCTCGTTCTATACAAAGTATAGAAGAGAAAAAGCGAAGCGAAGCGCCGAGTTTTACTAAATTTTGACTAGGATAAAACTTCATTTAGAAAAACATTTACTAGTTACCTCGTAGGTACTTTTGTATTGTATAAGTTGTTGAACCGTATTGTATAAGTACCACTCGAAAACTAGCCATGCAAAAAGATGTGATATCCCCCCAAAAACAACTCCGTTGTAAAAACTGGCCCACCAAAAAACCTCAGCCGCAAAAAGGAATGATATCCATTTTGCCCGCCAGCCACATATATAGGATGCTCAGTGCTTCGCACCTCGCTGTTGAGTGTGCATATAGAAACCTGATCCTCCTACCCCTAACCTCCACCGTCAATGTTTTCCTGTTCCCTGTCACCTTCCCACAACCCCCTCTCACCCTTAGTCACCCTCGGTTTCACCTAATATGTTTCCTCTGTTACACCAGCAGGGAGCTTTACGCTTCTTTCAATGCTGTTGGCGGGAGCTTTTTGCCAGATGAACAAGCTAACATAAGTATTACTGGTGGTCACGAGTAATCAGCGGTGGTACAACTGTAATGAAGTAATGCTTCAATTCAGGCTTGTTCATCTGGCAAAAAGCTCCCGCCAACAGCATTGAAAGAAGCGTAAAGCTCCCTGCTGGTGTAACAGAGGAAACATATTAGGTGAAACCGAGGGTGACTAAGGGTGAGAGGGGGTTGTGGGAAGGTGACAGGGAACAGGAAAACATTGACGGTGGAGGTTAGGGGTAGGAGGATCAGGTTTCTATATGCACACTCAACAGCGAGGTGCGAAGCACTGAGCATCCTATATATGTGGCTGGCGGGCAAAATGGATATCATTCCTTTTTGCGGCTGAGGTTTTTTGGCGGGCCAGTTTTTACAACGGAGTTGTTTTTGGGGGGTAAGATTTACCAAGCGTTTCAAAAACAGGTGATTTTGAGATTTAGAAAAAAGGCACTTTTCAGACAATTGATCTTGCGTTTGTAGGATCGTCCTCTGGCTGATCCGAGCTCATACCGTGTAATTGTTTTCATAATTATTTTATAATACGTACACTTGAGTATTTCGAAGGAAACACATTTTCTGAAGCCAGTGTTGAGTTTTGGTGAAGTTCATTAATGATCACCTGTGGACCCAGATCTTTGGAATTTCACTCATCACTACCATTTTCTCATAATGGTTTTGCGTTGGCGAAAGCAGCACTCAGATTTGATGTAATTCTACAGGTCCATTTTATAGAGATTTTCTCATTATTTGCCTGGAAAAACCCAATTCCCTAAATCCAAATGGTGAGTAGGTATATTATCGTTAGTATGAATATGTGACTTAGGTTTATTATCTCCGATGATGAACCGTTGGAAACCACCAAGAAAACGCAACGCTGCAAATTTTTCCACAACGGTTTGTTATCTTCTGTATAGATCGCCCTTCTATCTAGATCACTGTTCATTTATATTCTCAAGACTCCCATAACTATATGAAATAATTGAAGAATGTGATAAGTGAATTTAGAATGTGAATGTAGTTGTTCGAGAATGTGACCTGGCGGTCATCACCGAGTGATACGATAACTAGCTCATGGATGGTTTCTTCAGTTTCCCAACTTAACGCCGCGGAGACCTAATAATAATTTATTTATATAAATTGTAGATAAAATAATAAATAAATGATGAATTATATATAATTTATTTCTGTTGAAGTGGATAAATTCACACACAATTAGTGTCCACAAAACATCCATACTGGCCATACAATGTTGTTCATGGATAAGAATAAGTCTTCTCTAATTTTTAGTTCTCGTTTATTGTGCCTTCCGCTAATACATAAATTTTCTACTGCATAAAATCTTCGTTTGTTCTCTAAAAACCTCAACAGGTTATGAGCGCCAGATCACGTAAAAATTAAAAACGTGTGTGTAGTGCAGTTGTCCCGGGTCCCTGTAAAACTGTTCGTAAAAAAAAACACCTCGGTTCCTGCCGTGCCGTGTCCTCGTGGTTCCCGAAAACTTCACTAAAAGATCACAACTAAAAATCGTCAGAAGGTAAGATCTTCAGACGTCTAAAATGGCAAAATCGGTTGATGATTTTGGAAAAATAGAAAGTTTGGAAGGCGCCGAAAACTTTGTGATGTGGAAATTTCAGTTACATGTTTTACTAAAAGCAGCTAACCTTGACGAAACAATCAAGTGGGAAGAGGTCCCTAAAAATGAAGAATCAATTCGAAAAGACGCTAAAGCCCAAAAAGCAATAATAACCTCTGTGAATACAAAAATTTTGAATCATCTTATGTCCTGTAAAACAGCGAAAGAAATGTTTGACAAACTCGTGGCAATTTTCGAAGGTGACAACGACAGAATGAAAAACAACTTGTTGAAAGTGTACTTTAACTTCAGTATTAAAAATGTCACCAGAGACATTACGGAGCTACAAAATGTAGCTATTATATTGACCAACCTCGGGCATAAAATTACCGATGACGAGTTGGTACAAAGAATTATCTCCGCGCTACCAGACTCCTACAATTTTTTTGTATCATCATGGGAATCCGCCGCCAAAGCTGACCGTACACTAAATAATCTGATTTCGCGGTTGCTTGGAGAGGAACAAAGATTGTGTGGAAAATCCACTATGACTGACGTAGCTTTTAAGACCTCCTCGTCCAAACCTAAAATTGTCTGTTACAGATGTAACAAAGCAGCTGGGCATATCGCTAAAAACTGTCCCCAAAAGAATGTAGATCCGTGTGAGTTTTGTAAGAAGACCAACCATATCTCCAAAAACTGCTTTTTCCGTAAAAACCAACAACACAAGAAGTACGGTGTGTCAACTGGCGATAAGACAGATCTAGACTCAAAGAAGAAAGCAGCTTTTCTCACACAAGAAAATACTCGCGTAAATGACAGCTGCACTGATGGTTGCATCACCTGGATTGTCGATTCTGCTTGTACATCCCACATGACCTATGATGACGCATTCATGATAAACAAGAAAACGACTCACGCTGACATAAGTGTTGCTAAAGATGGGCAGCAAATGACCTCTAAAACGATGGGTGACATGTAAGTGATACTCCTTGACTAAATAATAATGCTTTAAATCAATAATAACTTTTATTTCACATAAAACGTACTTCTACATAAGAAAGACTCCTAACTCACATAACAACTGGCATGCGCCATCTTGACATTCTAGTTTAAAACTATGCCGCTAGGCTATATATTATGGCTCAATGGCCACACAAACTTAAAACCTTACATATACTCTGGATCAAGCGTCATACAAACTTAAAACCTTACAAATCGGCCATTCTGACTCTGAGAATGACCTCATTCTCAAATAAAACAATCTTGAAATGACCACAATCTCAAAATTTGAATTTACCTTATTTTCAGAAAATTAAAAACATTTGGAATACAAACACAAAATTATCAACAATGTTATAGTAGGTATACTTAATCGCATTGAATTTACCTTATTTTCAGAAAATTAAAAACATTTGAAATACAAACAGACAAAATTATCAACAATGTTGTAGTAGGTATACTTAATTGCATTACTTACACCTCGGCCATTCTGGCAATGAGAATGACCCCATTCGACGTAAGAGATGAAACATTAAACAAACCAACGAAACAGTCTACCCAACTAGGATTGCAACTAAAATATGCACTCACATACCAACACAAATGAATATTTGCAGAACATTTTTTCTTATACTAACCTGCTAGCTAATGAATACAAGTTGGTACCAAGTACCAATACTAATGCATAACAATACTAATGCAAACAAATAAATAGTTGTAGAACATAAAACTCAATTTAACACGGAATAAAATACAGTTGGCAGTATAAAAACAGACAGAGAAATGCCGAGTACAAAACTCAGTATAACACAGTAACTATTCGAACATATTGTCAAGTTTTTTTTTTTTTTTTTTTTTTTTTTTTTTTTTTTTTTTTTTTAACCTGCTAGCTAATGAACACAAGTTGGTATTACCCTAAATTGAACACCTATCACCAGAACAATTATGATTAAAATTCAGGTTCAAGCAAATTTCGAATAAGGCCTCATATTTGACGGAGATGACACACCTTCATACGGGCATCTACCAACCTGAAACTCTTCTGTGTCACCTATTAAGTATCTGTCATTTGGTAACACGGTCTTCACTACGTAAGGCCCTTTATATTTCGGGAGCAGTTTTCTATTTACACCTGGAACATGTTCATTGTTACGGATTACTATCAAATCTCCCACTTTGTAAATAAGAGGACGTTTATGTTTAGAATCGTAATAGTTTTTGTTGTAGTTCTGAGACTTCCCGATATTTTCCCGAGCTGCAGTGCGAATACACTCAAAATCGCGTGCCCCATTCTCTGAGTTTACATGAACAATTGGCAACAGATTATCAGGAATATCACCGTTCTGACTTACACCGAAAAGTAATTTACTGGGGGACATGCCTATAGCTTTCTGGTACGTATTATTCATGGAAAACTCAATTTTGCTCAAATATAAGTCCCAATTTCCTTGAGGCTCCATTTTAGCTAACATTGGCGTCAATGAGCGATTCACTCTTTCCACCTGGCCGTTGGCTTGAGGGGTCCAACTGGCATTTTTCACGTGAATAATACGGTTTTCAGCTAATAAATTTTCAAATTGCTCGGACGTGAAACCCGAATCTCTTCCGGATATAATTCGATTTGGTTTGCTATAATTCTGAAAGTATGTCAACAGATGGTCAATAGCTTCTTTCGTGTTGGTGGTACGACATGGATATAGTCTGACAAATTTAGAAAATCCATCTACTACTAGGAAAATATATTTATTCTTTCGGAATGTAGTGGAAAGAGGTCCATAATGGTCAATATGAACAGTATCAAATGGAACACTACCTTTTGGAATGGGATGCAATGAGCCCTCTACAGGCCCAGAATTCGGTGAATATGTGATACATTTCAAACAATTTGATATGTATTTTCTCACGAGTCCATTCATTTTGGGGAACCAATAAAATCGTCTAATCAGCTCACAAGTTTTTTCCACTCCTACGTGACCATAATTATCATGATAAACACTAATTACCGAATGCTTTAGGCAGTCAGGAACTAAAAAACGAATTTCATTTTCCGGCAACTTCCTGTAAACTAGCCCATTTCTCAATTCATAGTATGGTGATTCAGCTTTTTCAAGACCAAGGCGAATATTAACTACCTCAGGGTCAGAATTTTGTTTAACACATAAAGGTGTGTCAATCTCAGATTCGGTAACCAGAACAATGCGAGACAGGGCATCTACATGCTGCATACTATCAGACTTTCTGTGCTCGAGTTTGAAATCAAAACTTTGAAAGAGCAGCATCCATCGTGCAATTCGAGGACTAATTTCACTTTTCGCGAAAGTCAGTTGTAGAGCTTGGCAATCCGTAAATATTGTGAATTTTATACCATGTAAGTATACACGAAACCGTTCAAGGGAGTATTTAATAGCCAACGCCTCCAACTCAAAACTGTGATATTTAGTTTCTGCCGGGGTGGTTCTTCTACTAAAATAAAACACGGGATGAAATTTTCCGTCTGCAGGCTGACGCTGTAATAAAATACCAGAATATCCTATTGAACTGGCATCACAATGTAATTGTGTTTCTAAATTTGGGCTATAAATAGCAATAACAGGTTTTTCCAACAACCGGTCTCTTAAGTTTTCAAATGACGCTAGTTCTTCTGGTCCAAACTTGAACGTAGCTGTTTTCTTAGTGAGGGAATACAAAGGAGAAGCAATTTTGGAGAAATCCCTCACAAATTTCCGAAAATATGACACCAGCCCAAGAAAACGTTGCAGCTCTTTTTCATTGGTCGGTATAGGGTACTCAGAAATAGTTTTTAGATGAGAATCACATGGTCTAACACCCGACGAATCAATATTATATCCTAAATAGGTTATTTTACTATGTAAAAATTTACATTTATCTAGCCGGATCTCCAACTTATTTGTATTCAAAAGTTCAAATACTTTCCTTAAAATGCAAAAGTGCTCATCAACCGTATCAGTAGCAATCAGGATATCATCAAAATATACCAACAACTTCCCCTGTCTGATGAGATCGGAGAATATTAAAGAAATGAATCTTTGGAAATTCCCTGGGCCATTGGCCAAACCAAATGGTAGTTTCAAAAACTCAAACTGAGAAAAGGGCACGACAAATGAGGTGTATTTGATTGAAGATTCTTCCATTTTTATATGAAAAAATCCATTTTTTAAATCTAAACAGGAAAATAAACTTTTGTCACGCAATAAATTTAGATGGTCTTCAATTAAAGGAATGGGAAACCGTTCTTTAACTGTAAGTTGGTTAAGAGCACGAAAATCACAGCATAATCTTGTTTCTCCATTTTTTTTGGGAACAAGTACAATACGACTACTGTACTCTGAAGTACTGGGGCGGATGATACCATCCTCCAACCATTGATCAGTAATTTTCCTAACTTCAGCAGTTTCCTTAAACGAAAGTCTACGAGGAGTACAATAAAATGGACGGGAATGTACCAAATTAATTTTCATTTCATGATTCGTTGCAGGATAATCAGGTCTTGGGGCGCTAAGATATTCCCGTACCATTTGTTTGATTTGCAATGTATGGTTGAATTCAACAGAATCTCCAATGTCCATCGGAATATCGTCATTAGGAGACTCAACATCAATATTCATCAGTTCAGTACATAAAATAGATTGCTTATTCAGAAACTCCACTCGCAAAGTGTCAGACACAACTATTTCCACTTCACCACGATCAGTGAGATTACGACCAATGAGGACAGGATTAACCATTGTCCCATCTGGAACCACAATAAATTCTAGGTCAACAAATCCTTTGTCATTCAAAAAGATGTTATCAGTAAAAGTACCAATAATCGTGATTGGGCTCTTGTTTATACCATAAAACTTTAAACTACCTTCATAAGGCTTAATCAAATTACTGTTTATATGAGACGACCACAACATTGATATGGGACTACCGGTGTCATAAACAGAGTCAAAATGTAAATCCGAAAAAGAAAATTTTACCTTCAAATAATGAGGCAACGACAGAGTGTTGACTTCTTGGACCTGGCTTGTAGTAGGGAGCGTTGCTGATGGCTTGTTAGCTTCAGGGCAATCCTTCAGCTGATGGTCCATTGATGAACATGCGTAGCAGGAACCTGGAGGTCTCCTGGGCATATTGCAATCCCGGGCGACGTGATTATACCGTCCACAATTAAAACATTTAATGCGGTCTCTGGCATTCCATGAAGAGTTGTTGGTATTGAGGGCTCCTTTGATGTCATAATTTCTTGCTTCCTCCTGTGAATTCGCTTTCATTCGCTCATATACGTCAAGTTTCTTACGAAAACTTTTGAGGTCCTCTGCTTCATACAAAATGGCTTTTGAGGTGTCCTTATCCCGAATCCCATTGATAATGTGTTGGATTAAGGAAGGCTCATCCACCACACCGCGACTAGCTATCTCCTTCATGGACAAATAATATTCATGCAATGATTCACCTTTTTGGAGTTTTCTACCCGACAATTTGTCATGCAATTCCTTCATAGAATACCGTTTGCCAAATTCCTCAACTAACGCGTGTTTCAATCGGGCCCACGTTGTCAAGTTTTTCTCACCCTGTATAAACAGTTTGGCCAACCCTGTCAGTGTCTTTTTAGCAAATATGAGGCAATGAAGATCGCTCCAATTCATATCGCGAGACAATTCCTCAACTGACAGTGCCCACTTCTCAACAGAATAAACGTCTTGACGTTGGCCACTGAAAGGGGTCACCAACCCTTCAACGTCTTTGAACGTCAATGTAAACAGACGTTGTTCCTTCATATCCGTAGGCACTTGGACATCTGCCACACAATTACCACCTGAAGATTCGTTGTCTGAACAATCATCACCTGAGCATTCGTCGTACGCATCATCACCACTTTCCAACCCACCATTGTCATCGAGCACCAAAGATTGTTCATAAATGCATGCAGCTCTCAATCGTTCTATCAAGTCAACTTTCTTGCCCTTCGTTTTCAACTTGCGCTTTGTCAATTCTTCTTTCAATTCAGCCACTTTCAGCTTTGCAATACTCATAATGAAATCATCACTTACTGACGAAGCCATCGTAGGAATACGCGCAGGAGAAGCAAATGCACTAGTGATAGTATCAACTCGCGGACTGCACTAAGTAAACAGGATGCCGACCAATAACGAAAATCGGGACCACTTCTGAATTTTGTAAGTGATACTCCTTGACTAAATAATAATGCTTTAAATCAATAATAACTTTTATTTCACATAAAACGTACTTCTACATAAGAAAGACTCCTAACTCACATAACAACTGGCATGCGCCATCTTGACATTCTAGTTTAAAACTATGCCGCTAGGCTATATATTATGGCTCAATGGCCACACAAACTTAAAACCTTACATATACTCTGGATCAAGCGTCATACAAACTTAAAACCTTACAGACATAAACTTTAAACTTTTATAAATTATAGTTAATAAGGGAGAAACGGGTGAATCCAATGCGAGCTTTCATACGGAACTGATTTATTCACAGAGAGAGGGGAGGGACGACACGATACATTGAATCGATATTCGGACTATCGATATTATTTCAATACAACCTCCTCAATTTTAAATATCTCTGATTTTTGAAATTGCCTCAAACAAAATTATTTGGCACAATATAACGTTCACATAATAGGTAGGAATTTTACCAAGAAAAACAAGAGAACAAGACTTGAAAAAAAAAAAGGGTATTACAAAATATGCATGACTGTTCTAAAATACTTGAATTTGACGGAGCTTAGAGCTTTAGTAAAAATATCACTCACATTTTCTTCAGTTGAAACAAATTTCACTTTTACTAGACCCTTTTCTACGACATCTTTTATGTAATGAGCTTTGACATCGATATGTTTCGATCTCTTTGAGTTTTCGCGATTGTTCATCAGGGAAATAGCACTTTGGTTGTCAACGAAAAGTGTAGTGGGAAAGTTTTGAATTTGACTGAGGTCCTGGGCGAGTCCTCTGATGTAAATTACCTCGGTTACTGCATGTGCTGCCGAGATGTACTCTGCCTCGCATGAACTTAGGGCGACGACCGACTGTTTTTTGGAGCCCCATGATACAACATTTTCACCGTGCAGGATGGCGTAACCACTGGTACTCTTTCTATCAGGGCTTGACGCAAAATCAGCGTCGCTGTACACTACCATGTTATGGTTTTCTTTAGTCTTGGTGTAGGTGAGACCAAGGGTTTTTGTAGCCTTAAGGTATTTCAGTATCCTTTTCCCAGCTTTCCACATCTTCTCCGTTGGTGTGTCGAGATATCTGCTTAAGAAAGAAACTGCGAACGTAATATCTGGTCGACTTATAAGTGACAAGTAGAGGAGACCACCAATCAATTCGTGGTAGGGGACTCCAACAATCGGGGCGTCGGCATATTCACTGAATTTATGTTCCATCGGAGTTGCGCAGCTGGTAGTCTTGCAATCTGAGAGTTTGAACTTCTCTAGCATATTATCGATCGAATGTTGCTGAGTTATCTTCACAAAGTCGAGACCAAACTCCAAGTGAAATCCTAGAAACTCCTTCGGTTGTCCAAGGTTTTTTGCCGAAAACTCCTTCATCAGTCCGTCGATTATTTCTTCATCCTCTCCTGCTGTCCAGATATCATCCACGAAGATGAGCAGCCAAGCCTTCTCGCTGATGTAGAGACAAGCATCGTATTGTGACCTGGTCAGGTTGAGCCTCTTTGTGAATTTGTGGAAGGTTCTGTTCCAACATTTCGGGGACTGCCGCAAACCGTAAAGCGGTCGATTTAGTTTCATTACCTCGCCTGATCCGTCTGGAGCATAAATATAAACATCCACATCCAGATCAGACTGCAAAAATGCAGTGGGAACATCAAGTTGTGTGATTGACTTACCCATTGACAAGGCAAAGGACAGGAACGTTCTCACTGTTGGCATTCTGGCGACTGGGCTGTAAGTACTATCTGACATTTCCTCCTGGAAGCCCTTGGCTACTAAGCGTGCCTTTGCAGAACCATCCGCTTTTCGCTTGAAGATCCATTTGGTTTCGATTGGCCTCTTTCCATATGGAAGTTGAGATGGAGACCAAGTTTTGAATTTGGTATGCGCGTTCATCTCGTTTGAAATAGCTTGACGCCAGGTTTCGTCCTTCATGGCAGCCTTAAAGTCCTGAGGGACGCCCACGCATAGACAGTAGGCACTGTAGAGTTCGAAATCTTTCAATCTTGCTGGTTTAACGACTCTTCTCCCACAAGTTGTTCTCAACTCCGGGGAATTCGCGTTGGAGGAATTTTCTTCGTCACCTGTATAGTCACTTTCACTATTGTTTTTCTTCTCTGAGTTCTTTAGTGAGGAGACCTCAGGATTTCCCTCTTCTCCATCAAATTCGTTTATTTGTCGATAATTTGGTATGTCAGGAACATCGGTGTATACAAAATCGTTCTCATCAAAGCGTACGTCTCGAGAAGCAATAATTTTCTTTGTTTCTGGACAAAACAACCGATATCCGTTGTCCTGGTATCCGACAAAGCGAGTTACAATGGCTCTATCGTCGAACTTGCCACGTTTTGGTAGTCTGAGTGCCCACGCTTTGGCACCAAAGACGCGAAGACGTTTGAGGTCGACTTTTCCATTGAAAATTTGAGCTGGTATTTGTCCATCTATCGCTGAAGAAGGGGATCGATTGAGCGCATAAGCTACCGTTCGAACTGCTTCTCCCCATAATTCTTTGGGCAATTTGGTTTCGTTGAGTAACGCCCTTGCTCTTTCTTGGAGAGTGCGTAGCATCCTCTCGGCTGCGCCGTTCATTTGGCTCGAGTACGGCATAGTATACTGGGTTGAAATTCCTTTTTGCGCACAAAAGTTTTTGAAACGATTGCTTCGGAATTCGCCGCCTCCATCTGTTCTTACATTGCACACCTTCACTTGTTTTTCGTTTTCTAGCCTTAGTATGTATTTCATTAAAGTTTCTTCAGCTTCGGACTTCTTCTTCAGAAGATATACGACAGCATGATGAGAGAAATCATCAAGGACGATTTGAAAATATCGTTCACCTCTGAAGGTAGGTATGTCTACTGGACCGGCTAGGTCGCTATATATGAGTTCTCCTACTCTACTTGATCTAGGCTTTTCAGTACTCTTGAATGGAAGGCGAGTAGCTTTGCCACTCATACATGAAGCACATACGCTTCTGCTGACGGGAAGATTCATTGACTTAAGTCCATGTCTATTTAAATGAGCGAGCCGTCGATGCCACAAATTTGAAGAACAGTTACCTGTTTTGAGCTTTTCGGCGGACGAGTTTAGAATCTCGATGGTTGAGTTGCAATCCCCGTTTGACAATGGCTTGAAGTCGATACTGTACAAACTCCCGAATGAACTGCATTTGATTAAAACATTAGTACTTTTGTTGAAAAGCTCGGCTGTACCGCTTGAGAACAGTACGTCGTATCCGTTTTCGTTTATTTGCTTGACCGAAAGCAAATTATGAACGAGACCCGGAACTATCAACACAGGAATCCTGACGATACGTTTGTTTACGTTTTGACACTGAACGTTAACGCGAAGTATTCCCTTCCGATGAGCGGTTATAGTTTCACCGTTTGCTATTTTTATCTGTACCGGTTCGGGAAGTTGGCGGACATCATTCATATCGTTCTCCAGTTCTTGTTTTGCCAAGTGCACACTGCAACCACTATCGAGAATGAATCTATATTTCGATTGATCTGTATCTCGAAATGATGGATCGATGTTTAGCGCCACAAACGATATTTCTTGTTCGTGGGATGTCTGCGCCTGCGCGCTTGCTGATCCCGTGAAGTGACGATTTCCATGTTGAGAGTTACCTCCACGAAAATGGCCGCCTGCATTCCAACGTCTACCGGCACGGTAACGATAATTTCGACCACGAAAATTTCGACGATTTTGGCCTCTTTGATGATGATATTGTGAATAAAAGGCAGTTTGATCGGGATCGTTTAATTCACTGGGCGGATTGTCGCTTTTCATCTTCATTTCCGCGTCGAGCAATTTATTTTTTACGAACGACATCGATAAATCGTCTTTCATTGTTTCAATGGCAGAGACAGTGGCGGAGTATTCTTCGGGAAGTGAGAAGAGAATATTGCAGATTTTCTCAGTCTCATCCATCTTGCTACCCATTGAAATCAACTCCGTGAAAATATTCTCCATTTTGTTGAAATGATCCTGGAGATCCTCATCGGCGCGACATTTCATATTTTTCAGTCTCTTCATGACCATGAAACGAGCGGAAGTACTTTTTCTTTCGAAGACCGCATCTAATTTTTTCAGCATATCTTTTGCAGATGTTTCATCTTTTATATATCCAATGTGTCGATCCGTGATGCTTTGGAGTATTATCGAACGGGCGATAGCATCGTGCTCTAAATACGTTTTTAATTTTGCCGATTCTGTGGGTATATCGTTCTCAACCACATCGATAACGTACTTTACCTTACGCTCCTCTAATATCGTCTTTACGCGAAATTTCCAATTTCCGTAATTTTCTGTGGATAACGTGGGGTACAAGTGCATTAGAGCTGCTGCGGTTGCAGAATTTGACGACGCCATTTTTCACCTGTTGACTATTGAGCCAGCCGAAACGACACAGATTTCACGAAGCACACAACACGACCGACAACTAACGAAATCACCGAATTTTTTTCTCAACACCCGAATCTAATTTTAGGACGCGTAAACTGGGCATTCCATAACCTTTTATAAATTATAGTTAATAAGGGAGAAACGGGTGAATCCAATGCGAGCTTTCATACGGAACTGATTTATTCACAGAGAGAGGGGAGGGACGACACGATACATTGAATCGATATTCGGACTATCGATATTATTTCAACTAATACTAAGAGACGTTCTACATATTCCCGAGCTGAGTACAAATTTACTCTCGGTTCATAAAATAATAAATTCAGGTGGTCAAGTAAAGTTTGCTGATAACAAGGTTAAAATAACTAAAGGCGACTTTATGATTTTTGGTCATAAAAATAAAACTGGCTTGTTTGAACTAAAACTGACCCCTGAAATTGATGAATTCTCATATCTAGTTACTGAGGATAAAAATGTGTATGTTTGGCATAGGAAATTGGCCCATTTAAGTTATAAGAACATGGCCAAATTAAAATCAATCAGCAAAGGCATGGAAAACGTTAAAATTTCCATAACAGACTGTGCATCCTGTAAAACTTGTGCAAATGCCAAACAAACCCGTCTTCCTTTCGATAATGACCGTAAGAAAACTGTGAGACCCCTCGAGTTGCTTCATTTTGACTTGTGTGGTCCTATTGAATCCACTTGGGACAATAACAATTATTTTATAGCTATAATGGATGACTATACCCATTATTCGGTCATTTCATTATTAAAACAGAAATCTGAAGTTACTTCAGTCATCAAGAAATTCGTTGCAGAATTCGAAGCAAAGTGGAATTCGAAGGTTCACATGATCCGGTGTGACAATGCTGGTGAAAACAGTCCACAAGACCTGAAGTCATGGGCTGAGGAAAAAGGAATAAAATTTGACTATTCACCACCATATGTTAGTCAACTGAATGGAAAAATTGAAAGACTTATGAGGACTCTCATGGAAAAAGTTCGCTCTCTACTGTTTGATTCTGGTTTATCCAATGAAATGTGGGGCGAAGCATTGTACGTGGCAACTTATCTACTAAACAGAAGTCCGACATCTGCTCTCGTCAATAAAACACCCTTTGAAATGTGGAACGGTTACCCACCGAAATTGAAGTACCTACGTCTGTTTGGTTGTGATGCTTACGTCCATGTAAAAGGTCACATAAAGAAACTGGATACTAGAAGTAAAAAGTATACGTTTATTGGATACACTAACATGGGTTACAGACTATGGGACAGGGTTAAAAGGACAATAACTGTTTCCCGAGATGTAAAATTCTTTAACGAATTTTCTCATGACAGGAGAGTGCAGAGTATATTAATTGAGAGTGATGACGATGAATATGAGTCAATTGGTCCTGCTACTGAGGAGTGGTCAAGCTCTGAGCATGACTCGAATGACTCTGTTGAAGATTCATCAATCACCAGTGGCGGCTCGTCCATAAGGCCACCTTGGCCCTCGCCCCACCCAAAAATTTGCAAAGGAAAACAGAAACTCTGCAAATTCTTGACACAACGGTTTATCATCTTCCTTGTGCAGATCACCCTTCCGTCTATACCAGACTGTATTGCAAATCGGCACCATACTATATTCTCACCGTACACATACCATACCATACGAATTTCTTTCCTATCATACCATACTGTATTATACCAAATCATACATACAATAATATACCATACCATACTCATACCATGTCATACAAACCGAGTGAATATTGAAATGTCATCCATTTCTGACCTATATTTAAAATTTCAAGTATCTAGCTCATCATCAAAATTTAATTTGTTTAAACAAATAGGTATTATTTGAACAATTTTACAGACAAGAAACCGAGTGAATATTGCATTGTGATCCAGTTCTGACCTATTTTTAAAATTTCAAGTCAATAGCTCATCATCAAAATTTAATTTGTATTATTACAAAAAGGTATTATTTAAACAATTTTACAAATGAGAAACCGAGTGAATATTGCAATGTGGTCTATCCCCGACTCACGGTTAAAATTTCTAGACTGTAGTTTACCGGGAAGATGAAAAAAGGTAGTTTTATTCTGGGCGTCTGGGGGTTGGGTCACATAACGGCCGTTTTCGACGCGAAAGTTTAGTGTTTTTCCTAAACCTTTGCGCGGTCACTGTGAACGAACGGCTGGTCGCAAAAAAATCCAATTGGTCTTAAAAGATTCGTAATTTTTCAGGTCATTCAAAAGTGAACTAAAAATTACACGGTTCAGTTAACTATTTGGAGATATGACATTGTCGAAATTTTAAATTTCGTTTTGAACCCCTTCCCCTTGACCTAGGGTTATGAAAAGTTTCGAGGATCATTGTGGGGCTGGTCCAAACCCAGAAACCAAATTTCGTAATTTTAGCTCAACGCTAACTGGGCAAAGTGCCACGGACGGCGGACGGCGGACGGGGGACGGCGGACGGCGTACGGCGTACGGCGGACGGCGTACGGCGGACGGACGGATTTTTTTTTATTTGATTTTCTGAATCTACGTGTCTTGAAACGTAAACCAACAAATTTTGAGGGGGGGTTAAAATTTTTTTTTCTTTGGGCGATTCCAATGGTTCATTATCGAAGATAATAAACCAAAAAACATAGAACAAGGAGAAAAAAATCTTACCTACTACTACCCACCATGGAAGAAGGGAGATCTCCCTTCTTCCATGACTACCCACTTCCACTGAGCTCTTGCAGGCAGGCGGCTATTTCGTCTGACTTCGATAGAAGTCGTGGCCACAACGCATTTTGTTTCGATTTATCGATTAAAAAAGTCGATTATCGGATCGACCAGAAGTGCCCCAGTCTCAATGTTGAAGGTATAGGCGCTTCCTGGGGTGGGGGAAGGCACCCTGTGTTCCGCAATAGGGGCCATTCTGGGCGGTGGCCAAAATATCGAATCAAGTTGAACGCCGAAAACAATCGATCGTTGAATCGTTCCTTGTCAAGGAAGAAGGGAGATTCATTCCTCCATGCTTTCTTCCATGTTCGATATCAAATCAAATGATGATATCAAATCGTTGCCTGACGTTATAATATATTATTTTGAATGCATTGACTGGTGGTTTTTAGCTTCGTATTTACTCATCATAGTAAAAGTGAATTATTGTCTCCATTATATTAATCAACTAAACATTGAAATTTAATATCTCACGTGCAACGCGTGAACGCTTTGCTAGTCGTCAAGACTGAATGGATCACTATTCGCCCAAGGGAATCTCATTTGTTGATTTCTACATTCCGTAAGTTAATAACAGTTAATAACCGTTAATAACAGTAATATACATAATATTATTATGTAGCTCAGCCAACCGTTGAGAATACTGTTTTATTTGTTATCCCTGAAACTGATGGTGACTTCGTTGACTCGAGCTTTGTTTGAGCTAACCAACGAACTCTAAAAGCTAGTTGAAATCAATCTTGCTGTTCTGTGATCGTTCAAAATGTTTTGATACGATTGGGTAAGAAAACGTATGTGCAATCTGGGCATAAGAGGACATTTTTAGAGGGGGTTTTCAAGGTACCACTCGGCTAGGAAGCAGATGGTCGCAATTGCTAATTTTTAAAAACCCCAGTAATAGAAACTCCAATAATATAATTTTTTGACTACCTTTATAATGTACTCTTTGAATAGTACTCGTACAGTCACAATTTCTCTTTTATTCTTCCTATCATTTTGAAGATAATTATTTGGGTGGGTAGGTGGGATTGCCTTGCAGCCACCTCCTCGTCAGTAATCCTGGATACTGGTCAGTAACCTTCCCTCTCCTCAAGAGAACTCTTCGGAGAACGATGTTTCCTGACTTGCTAAGAGCTGCATACCACTAATTATGAAGGAGTTTAGCTGTAAGGGTAGTTTGAGTTTAGTTCCTATAGTGAGTACCTAATAGGTAGGTATGCACCTAAATATTGCCCTGGTGCCCCACCAGTTTCTGAGCCCACGAGCCGCCCCTGTCAATCACAGATCCTGGTATTGATCATCTAGGAGATCAAAATCTTGGTAGAGGAAAACGTCAAAAGAAAACTCCAACTCACCTACAGGATTTCGTTTTTCTGACATATCAAGATGCTTTGAGTGGACCAGACTCTGAAAACTGGAAAAAGGCTATAGCAGAAGAAAAATCGTCGCTTGAAAAGAATTGTGTGTTCAAATTTGTACCTGCTGTTGAAGTGAAAGATAAGAAACTAATCAGTAGTCGTTGGGTCTTTCGTCAGAAAGATAACGGAAAATTCAAAGCACGGCTTGTAGCTCGTGGATGTGAGCAAACCAAAGGTAACGACTATTTTGATACATTTAGCCCTGTAGTTTCTGCTAATACACTAAGACTCTTGTTTGCTTACGCTAAATCAACTAATAAGGTGGTAATGTCATTTGACGTGACTACTGCTTTCCTGCATGGAAATATCACAGAGCAGCTGTTTATGAAACTGCCTGAAGGATTTGAAGAAAAGGAAGGAAATGTGTGCCTGTTGCAAAAATCGCTTTATGGTCTAAAGCAAGCTCCTCTTAATTGGAACAAACGACTCGTGGAATTCCTGAGAAATAAAAATATGATTAGGCTGATCACAGATAAATCCGTCTTCAAGAATGAAGAGAAGTCCATTATTCTTGCTATATATGTCGACGATGGACTCTTGATTGGGAAGAGTGAAAAACAAATGATCAAGTTCCTACAAGAACTTCAACAAGAATTCGACATAACATTTGAAAAGGTTCCTAATATCTTCGTTGGAATGGAATTTGACAACACCATAAAATCTCAAGTCAGTGTGCACCAATTGAAGTACCCTCAGAAAATCTTGACTGATTTCGAGATGGATTCGTCGAATCCTGTCAGAACTCCATCTACTCCTGGAACTTGTGATGAAGCTGGATGTGAAGCTGGAAAATATCCATATAGAGAAGCGGTTGGTAGCTTGCTCTACCTGTCAAATAAAACAAGACCGGACATAACATTCGCAGTGAATGTGGTCTCAAGGAATTTGGAAGAACCTACGAGAAATGATGTTTTGAAAGTAAAACGCATTTTTCGATACCTTCAAGGAAACAAGAACTTGGCGATTCAATACAAATCCAATACTGATTTTCTGCAGCTGGACGCCTATTGCGACTCAGACTATGCAAATGACCCTGAAACTAGAAGATCAACTGGAGGATTCATCATCCTTTACTGTGGAGGTCCAATTTCTTGGTCTACAAAACGTCAACCAATCGTTGCTGTGAGCACAGCAGAAGCTGAATTCATCAGTGCTAGTCAGTGCATCAAAGAAGTGCTATTTCTAAGTAATTTGTTTAAAGAGCTCACCAACCTTGATTTAAAAGTAAATTTGCATATCGATAATATGAGTACCATCAATATGATTAAAAATGGATGTGATGCTAAAAGATCTAAACACATAGAGAAAATAAATAATCACAACATTGAGTTGAAACACTGTCCAACAAAAATTCAATTGGCAGATATATTAACAAAGTCCTTGACGCCAATTTTATTTGAAAGTTTAAGAAATAAATTTATGTTCAGAATAGATTAAAATTCTAGTTCTCATTGTACTTGTATGTTCTGTTCTGAAGTTGGGTTTTGTTTGAGGACTAGTGTAATATATGACTTTAGTTTGTGTTCAAGACAAGGTTTATATATATATAATGTTTGTATTTTCTTTATAATGTTTTGGTATAATTCTTAAAATTTGTATTTTCTTTATAATGTTTTGGTGTAGTTCTTAAAATTGAAACTAAATATAAGTGGCAAATGACTAAAAAAAAAAATTGTAATTTAAATGTTTTTGAAATGTTTAAGATTGTTGTGAATTTAAGGGGGTGTGTTGAAGTGGATAAATTCACACACAATTAGTGTCCACAAAACATCCATACTGGCCATACAATGTTGTTCATGGATAAGAATAAGTCTTCTCTAATTTTTAGTTCTCGTTTATTGTGCCTTCCGCTAATACATAAATTTTCTACTGCATAAAATCTTCGTTTGTTCTCTAAAAAACCTCAACAATTTCAATTATACATTTCTGGGGTTGTTGCTTGTACCAACGTCAGCGACAATAAGCGACGTTAATTATTGATAACAGGAAGTGCCTGTTAACAAATATTCTCAAACAAATATTTTCACTTACTTATAATAATAATAAGTATTGGTCGGGGATTATTATTGTTGTAGTGGTTATGTCTGTCATTCTTCCATTGTTCATTTAAATATTTAACTAATTTGACACATTGATACCACGTTTCCAGTCACTAGTACGTGTCTCAGAAAGTACCAGCTCGTGTACATTTTAATGAATTACAATTAATAAACTTGTACGGACAAATGTGTAGTATAGAACATCCTCGAATTACCCACGTGAAATACATAGTAACGAGCAGAAATTCCGAATACTGGTATCAGCTGTTCCATTGATGGTATTGCATTGGTACTGTTGCATTCAGTATTTCGGACCGAAATCAAAATAGTTTACCATCAAACCAATTTCATACTAAGTATCAGAAACTCGAATTTATACAAAATCTCCGAACAAAGACATCCGTCGTGTGCTTATATGCTCAAAAAATTGATATTCGAGATGCGGGCTCGGACAAGCCCGAGGATGATCCTTGGAACTTTCGATCACCCTACATCAACAGGAACGGGTTTGGTATGAATTATGAAATTTTCAAAACATCATAGCTTGGAAATTTCAAAAGAAAGGGTATAGATTCATGAGAATTATAATTACTGTAAGACTAGCCGTTCGTTCACAATGAGCGCTCATATGTACGAGTCCGCTCGTAGATCCGATAAAAAATCGTTAACATGAGCGTGAATCAAACAGCGGAACTTTGGGCTACTGAGGAACAGCTGATTCAATCACCACGTGGTTTTGCTATATCGAGTATCTTGCTCTGATCAGATCTGGACAGATATCATCTGTCCACAAAAAGTAACCCGAGTTACTTTTTGTGGACAAATAATGAAGATAATTTTGAATATTCGTTGGTGGGTACTTGTTTCAAATTACCTATTGCTGACGTAGGTAAGTGTAAGTAAATATCCCTGATGTGTATAAGTGCAATTGAATGATAAATATTTATTCATTTATTTGATTCATCATTTATATAAATAAATTATGGACCATCACGGATATGACCATCTGGTGACCTATTCGAACAATATTTCAGCTCATTATACCAGCTTTTTGGTATATTTAATGGACTCACGAGGATATTGTGTACAGAATAGTGTTTTGATTCTGTACACAATATCCTTCTGAAACCACGAAAAATGAAAAGCCGTAATTTGAAGGTTGGCGGTGATGAAAAAATACCTTTTCATGGTCGATTACAAAGGTTTTTATAGGTACAGTGAAATCTGAATCAACTATAAGTAAATAAATAATGCTCATGCAAGGTTCAGTATTACATTTCGTGAACTGTTTCTCGTACAGAATTGTCGAAATTCTCAGTGTCATTGTCAAATTCAAAACAATAACATCACTGAGGGGCTCGTCCTACTCTACGATCAGCTCTAAATGAGTTCTTTTGGAGAAGGTTAAAGTCCAAATCATTTACACAGATAATCCTTCGATTGCTCGCAGTTGGGACGGCTTATCGTGAGTGTTTGAATTGCGACACTGGTCAGAGGGCAGTCTCTGGCAATTGACCGGCCTCAATAGTCAACTAATATTTTCTGTTTACTCTGCCCCTTCCAGTCTCGCTCATCAAGGCCGGTAGGTATCGTTGTGTCTACGATTGGATACAAAGGATGGGGCACACGTAGGGACACGTGTTGTGATGTATTATATTGCAAGAAATCCGACAAGATAAATTATTTAAAATATAAATCAAATACAATAACCATAAGAATCCTAATACGACAGTTGATTACTTTTGGAATAAACTTGGAATAAGTTATTGGAGGAATTGTTTATAGTACTCATAACTACTCTACCCAATTTTTGTTGATTCCTCGAATTTGTTCATATTCTTAGCAATTTTCTGGCAGTTTAACCGGTTCTATTAACATCTGAATGAATTTTATAAAGTTTAAAGATCGATTCAGAATTTTTAAAATAGGTACATAAACAACGATATCCAACACGTACTTTTTTAGATGACTTACCACTGCAATTTTTGTAAACCTCTTGCTGGCATCACCGATTTACTATACTTTATTAGGTATTTGGTAATTTCAAAGGAGAAAAAAACTCCAATTTGATCAATTCACTGCTCGTTCAACAATATTTCTCAACTTTGAATTAGATTTTTTTTGTACATAGCATATTTTTTATTTTGGAAATTGGTTAGGTATATGGATGTTCGTAAATTTAGGATGGTGGGTACCTATTCTTCTGCAAAACATTTATGCATTCATATAAATTTTATTCAAAAGATCTCGTATATTCACTATCGTGTTACACATTAATCTAATTTTTGGTTGTTAGATTAATGTGTAGTGTGACACGATAGTGAATTTACAGGATTTTCAGAATAAATTTATTCATTCATATAAATTTTATTCAGAAAATCTCGT
The DNA here is from genome assembly GCA_963920205.1 of Stenodema calcarata. Classification (NCBI taxonomy): domain Eukaryota; kingdom Metazoa; phylum Arthropoda; class Insecta; order Hemiptera; family Miridae; genus Stenodema; species Stenodema calcarata. The sequence continues at coordinate 14,718,884 of OY986048.1, read as the reverse complement.
ACATTCACTATCTTCAATCTACTGCACCTGTCACGAGTGTTACTGTGAATTGGTCCCCGTAACAGTTGTTGGGTACAATAAATACATTTAAATCAATTTTCGACAGCTTGTCTTGTTGTTCTAAATTTGATTTAGAAATTCAAAGTTTGCTGAATTGTTTTCAGAGCTCGAAGACGTGTACCATGCAGCATTTTGGCTCCATTCAGCCTTTTTTATTATGGTATAAGACGTAATCCATAATAGTCAGTAAGGTACGAGTATATTGTATTATATTGTACATTGGACATTAATTATAAAATGAATTTACACAGAAAAAAAAACGAATCTTCAACAACATTTGTATGGGAGTCAATATTGATTGTGCACTATGGTTCAGAGGAAATCAGTATCAGAGGAAATCGACTCTGCATCTGTGGGGCGTTGTCCCTTGGAATCAGAAGTTTTAGAGCGCCGACACATCCGAACGTCAACAGCTGCAGAAAAAAAGTTAAACAGTTTTCAAGTTAGATTTTTTGGATTTCCAGTCTGCAATCTTCAAGAAATCGGTAAAGATAGGAAGCTCTATGGTGAGATGGGGAGTAAAATTCAGCATTTGGTTTCCAGATTTAAACCAAAACTTCGGCCCTAGTAGTTGATGATGTAGACATACTTGAGGATTATTATTGTTAAAAAATCATATGTGCCTTGGTAATCATAGTTTGTTGAGTAACCCGAGTTTGAGTTTTGATCCTGAACGAGCTTGTCGATTCATTTGTAACTTATAACAATCAGTTCAATACGAACAAAAGTAGGTAGGTACCTAAAATGCAAGTAACGGGTAACTAACATTCATAATGGGGCTTTGCCTACATATTTTTCGAATCAAAGTATCCTGCTCGCTTCCTCCATGCCGCTGCCATCCGCGCATACCACCAACCCCCTTGGACCTGGAAATGGAGAGAAGCTGTTCGGCTGCAGCCTCTCGCCGCGAAAGAATAAATAAATCAAATAGGCTTCCCGATAAAATTGTAAAATCTCCATCCACTGCCTGGTTCAGCCACCTGCAGGTGGTTGGGCGTCACGTCCCGTTAGCTTACCTGAGTAATCCCTACACCTGTTTAGTTGTACCTAATCTGCTTCCCTAGTTACTCTGGTCACTGCACTTATACCGTTAACCCTCCGTGGCAATGACCTCAGCTCATTGTATCACAACAAGTTCGCTCTTCCATTCCATCCCTCCAAGTTTCACCCCCTCTCGCGGTTTATTGAATTATTTCAAATTATATAAAGAGTTATCTTCAAAACCCGCATCTTACATAATGACGCATCACGGGGTTGTAAAACCTTCACCTTCTGGTTTGAAAATGAGGGTGGTGTTTTCACCAGCAGAAAAAGATCCACATGGACAAAGTTTAAATTCGACCCTGCTAACTGGCCCTGTGATGGTTCATGAATACCGTGAAGCACTCGATTTTCTCATTACAAGAGCCCAACAACATTATTATCATGAAGAGTTTTCTAAAATCAGTAAAGGTTTGAGTCCTAGCAGGAAGTTCCTAGCTCTATCCCCGTTCATTTGCCCCCTGGGTTTCCTAAGGGTGGGGGGTAGATTGGGTTGCTCTTCGCTCGTTTACTCATCCAAACATCAGGTGCTACTCCCACGGGAAAGTCACCTGTCTTCTTTATTGTGTGATTATCATCATCAATTCTCCGGACATGGCGGTCCGCGACTAGTACAGTCCCTTATACTAAGGAAATACTGGATACCGTCTGTTAAAAGTTTGATTCGGAAGAGAATGTTCTACTGTAACAGATGTTATAAGTTCCAACTTGAACCATTGCTGATTGAACCTAGAATGGCTGATCTTCCCCCTCCGCGAGTTACTCCTGGTCGATGCTTTAGCCATGTGGGAATAGATATTGGCGGTCCTTTCTGGATAAGATCTGGTGGTGTAAAAAGTCAAAGGATTGAGAAGGGATACTTTGCTCTCTTCGTTTTCCTTAGTACGAAGGCTATTCATTTAGAGGCGTTAACTTCTCTATCCACCGAAGCCTGCTCGGCATGTCTGGATCGTTTTATAGCTAGGAGAGGTCTCCCATTTCACATATATTCCGACCAGGGTCGTAACTTCCGGGGAGCAGCAAGGGAGATTACCGAAATCTACACCTTTTTGAAGGATGCCACTCCTGCTATTAATGATAACTTGGCATTGAGGGAAATTCAGTGGGTCTTCAACCCACCCTATTCACCAAACTTCGGGGGTCTTTGGGAATCCGGCGTGAAATCGACAAAGGTTCACCTTAAGAAGATAGTGGGGGACCGAATCCTTAATTTAGAAGAGTTCATTACAGTTCTGGCTAAAATTGAAAGTTATTTAAACTCCCGTCCATTATGTTCACTATCTGCCTCTCCCCTTGACGATTTTGATTATCTGACCCCTGGTCATTTTTTGATTGGTGCACCGTTATTACAACGTCCAGAAGCAGATGTTCTGGATGTGCCCTCTAATGGACTGTCTAGATGGCAGCTAGTAAGCCAAATCTCGCAGTCATTTTGGAATAGATGGAGTGCCGAATACTTGCACACTCAGATTCAAAGACCCAAGTGGCATAATGAACCCCCTCCTTTGAAAGTCGGCGATCTTGTCCTATACCACAAGCAGGGTGTGGCAATATCGCAATGGCCCTTGGGTAGGGTTACTGAGGTTCTGCCTGGGGTCCGGGATCTACGAAGTACGAACACGCGAGTGATTGAACCTGGAATAGTGGTGAGTTTTCCCTTTCCATTTTCTCTATTCCGTACCTTTCTTTGTCCAATTGCTCGACTGTTTCCACAGGTGCTTTCAAAGGGTATTAAATTTTAAACCAATACAGTCCACTACATACAAAATCGAAACGAAAAAATGGAGACTTCTACCCTGACTCGTTTTTAACAATAGTTTTAGTAACTAAACCTGCAGGTACCTTGGTGGGTTTTCATGTGCTTTGAAAGACTTGAGAGCTGAGCAGCCTTGTAATTGCATAGCAGGCAAAAGAATGGTCTTTCTCCTGCAAAAAATAAAAAAAAAATAAACAGTTTTCATTTAGATTTTTTGGCTTTCCAGTCAGCAATCATCAAGAAATCGGTAATTATAGGAAGCTCTATGGTGAGATAGGAAGTAAAATTCAAGATTTGGTTTCCAGATAATGCACAAAAGAAATTTGCATTCATAATTGCACAAGTTTATGAATAATATTATATATTATATCAGTATTACGCGAAATGTGTAAATAAAAGATTTGTTATTAACCAAAGAAAAAATTAAACTGTTTTCAATTTAGATTTTTTGGATATTCAAGAAATTGGTAAAGATATTTTTGGTGAGACATGACGTAAAATTCTGGATTTGGTTTCCAGATTTAAACCAAAACTTCAGCCCTAATAGTTGATGATAAGAACATAACTAGGTAGCTAAACTGTAAGTAGTGTGACTGTCAATTTAAAGGGTACCTACCTAACATTCATAATTGGGCTTTGCTTACATACTTTTCAAATCAAAGAACCTATACTTCAAGATATGGTAAATCTCATCAACTTTTATGAAGGAAAAAATCACCTATTCACTTAGAAGAATGAAAGGGTGCTTACTTCACCAATGATGCGACTGTCAATTTAACGGGTACCTACCAGTCATAATAGGGCTTTGCTCACATATTTTTCAAATAGAAGAACCTATACTTTAAGATATGGTAAATCTCATCCACTTTAATGAAGGAAAAATCGCCTATTCACATAGAAGAATGAGGGGAGGCTAACATCATCAATGATGCGAATTACAAGCTCAGTGGCACTAGAGTAAATATATGGAATTATAGTTTTAGTAACTAAACCTGCAGGTACCTGTGTGGGTTCTCTTGTGGTTTGAAAGGTGTCCTGGGTGAGTAGCCTTGTAGTCACATAGCTCGCATTTGTATGGTTTGTCTCCTGGAAAAAAAAAATAATAATAATATATACAAAATTAAACAGTTTTCAATTTAGATTATTTGGATTTCCAGTCTGCAATCTTCAAGAAATCAGTAATGATAGGAAACTCCATGGTGAGATAGGAAGTGAAATTCAGGATTTGATTTCCAAATTTAAAACAAATATTAAGCCCTGACAGTTGATGATAAGACCATAACTAGGTAGCTAAACTGTAAGTAGGGTGACTGTCGAATTAACGGGTACCTACCATTCATAATAGGACTTTGCTTACATATTTTTCAAATGGATGAACCTATACTTCAAGATATGGTAAATCACATCAACTTTTATGAAGGAAAAAATCACCTATTCACTTAGAAGAATGTAAGGATGCTTACTTCACCAATGATGCGAATTACAAGCACTCAGTGGCACTAGAGTAAATATATGGAATTATAGTTTTAGTAACTAAACCAGCAGGTACCTGTGTGAATTCTGATGTGAGCTAAAAGAGATGACCTCTGAGAAGCCTGGTAGTTGCAGAAGTGGCATGAGTATGGTTTTTGTCCTGAAAAAAAAAAAAAAAAAAGTCTGCAAATTCTTGACACAATGAGTTATTATTATACTCTTTATACAGATCACCCGTCTGTCTAGATCACCAAATTATAGATTAAATACACAGTTCCATATGAATTTTTCAAGTATTGACATTTTCAAAATTCGTTTTGAACCCCTTCCCCTTGACTTAGGATTATGAAAAGTTTCGAGGATCATTGTGGGGTTGGTCCGACCACGTAAAAATAAAAACAAAACAAAAAAAATCGTAATTTTAGCTCAATGGTAACTGTACAAATTGCCAAGGAGGGCGTAAAGACAAAGTTTTTTAATTCAATTTTCTTAGTCAACTTATCTTGAAACGTAAACCAAAAAATATTGAGGGGGGGTTCAAAAGGTTCAACAATTGTTTCTCTTTGGTCGATTCCAATGGTTCATTATCGAAGATAATAAACCAAAGAAAAAATTAAACTGTTTTCAATTTAGATTTCTTGGATATCCAGTCTGCAATCTTCAAGAAATTGGTAAAGATAGGAAGCTCTTTGGTGAGACATGACGTAAAATTCTGGATTTGGTTTCCACATTTAAACCAAAACTTCAGCCCTAATAGTTGATGATAAGAACATAACTAGGTAGCTAAACTGTAAGTAGTGTGACTGTCAATTTAAAGGGTACCTACCTACCATTCATAATTGGGCTTTGCTTACATATTTTTCAAATCAAAGAACCTATACTTACTTCAAGATATGGTAAATCTCATCAACTTTCATGAAGGAAAAAATCACCTATTCACTTAGAAGAATGAAAGGGTGCTTACTTCACCAATGATGCGACTGTCAATTAAACGGGTACCTACCATTCATAATAGGGCTTTGCTTACATATTTTTCAGTGGCACTAGAGTAAATATATGGAATTATAGTTTTAGTAACTAAACCTGCAGGTACCTGTGTGAGTTCTCATGTGGGTTGTTAGGTGTGTTCGCTGAGTAGCCTTGTAGTCGCATAGCTCGCATTTGTATGGCTTTTCTCCTGAAAAAAAAAAAAATAATAATAATAATAAATAAAAAATTAAACAGTTTTCAATTTAGATTATTTGGATTTCCAGTCTGCAATCTTCAAGAAATCAGTAATGATAGGAAACTCCATGGTGAGATAGGAAGTAAAATTCAGGATTTGATTTCCAAATTTAAAACAAAACTTAAGCCTTAACAGTTGATGATAAGAACATAACTAGGTGGCTAAACTGTAAGTAGTGTGACTGTCGAATTAACGGGTACCTACCATTCATAATAGGGCTTTGCTTACATATTTTTCAAATGGAAGAACCTATACTTCAAGATATGGTAAATCACATCAACTTTTATGAAGGAAAAAATCACCTATTCACTTAGGGCCGGTTCATCAATCAGCTGCATAAACCGGTGGGTAACAATTCAAGGAAAAACACTATTCGACGAATAAAATAGTAGCAGTGTTTATAACTGTTCATCCAACGAAGTTTATTGAACGAACAAGTGTTTGTCGAATAATGTCAGAATCGATTTTTTTGTATCGAGAAGGTGCTATAACCATAGTGTTACCTTTCAGTTTCTGTGAATTCTGAGTAGTTTGTTGTTTAGTTTCTACGTTTGGTGTTTAGTTCGTTGCTACGCAAAAGTTTTAATTTGAAGGAAGAGAACGAGAACACCATGGATAAAGGTAAGTAAATTGATGTTATCCTGGTCGAGTCGCCCTGCTCCGTGTACAATTACCTACGTAATATTTCAATAAATATGTATTCTGCTTGGCTTTATTCTTGGCTTTAAGCGGCAGAGATCGGCAAATTTTTCAGAGGATGATTCGAAGCTATTAGTTAAATTGGCGAACCAGTTCAAGCATAGCTTCGAATCAGCCTCTGAAAAATTTGCCGATCTCTGCTGCTTTGCTAGAATAAAGCCAAACACAATACCTACACGGAGCAGGGCGACTCGACCAGGATAACATCAATTTACTTACCTTAATCCATGGTGTTCTCGTTCTCTTCCTTGAAATTAAAACTTTTTCGTAGCAACGAACTAACCACCAAACGAAAATAAACCACCACTTTTATCCTTGAAAATAAAAAAACGGACGCGCAAACGAACAAATCGAAAGCCAGCTCCTCGCTGCTCAAGCCGATCTTCGCATCAAATTGTTACAGGAGGAGAAGTTGAAGAATGAATAAAGTTTTCCAATATTCTTTCAAGCCATGTTTTCTAATATTCTTTCAAGCCATGTTTTATTACTTTTTTAATTTTGATTACATAATAGACAAATAACCTATTAGAATATGTGTGACTACAGTATAATTACTGAATGTCATATGTATGACCGGGACAATTTTTTCCTAGGAGTTCGGTCGATGGCGTTGAATTGTTCAATTGCGTAATATAATTGTTCAAAAACAATCACACGAATATATCATTTTCCACTACGTGGAGTTACTCTGCATAAGAGGTTATGGGCCCAGCACGCTTCCACTGCGCCATGACGTGTGGTTGAAATTGAAGGAAGTACACCAGTCTTCAGGGCCTGCGAGGAAGGCTACGTTACTGAAGAAATTGATAACTTGCAAAATGGAAGAACATCAAGAAGTCCGAGAACACCTTAATGAGTTCATGGAAGCTGTAGACAAGTTGCAAGACATGGGGGTGGAAATTCACCAAGACCTGCTGACAATCATGATGCTCTACAGCTTGGGAGAATCATACGAGAATTTTCGAGTGGCGATTGAAACAAGGGATGATTTGCCCACGCCTGACGTTTTGAGAATAAAGATACTAGAAGAAAGTGAAGCAAGGGAAACAAATCAACACCAGACAAATAGTGATGCCCTAACAGCTCGAAAATTTCAACGGAAAAAGGTAGAATCTGGAAGAAACCCTATAAGTAAAAAACAGCAAGAAGTAAAATGTTATACATGCAAGAAAATGGGACATAAGTCATTTAAATGTCCACAACAAAGGAAATACAACAACAATCGAGCTGAAGGTGAAGAAACTGGTGGAGAGGCGACAATAGCATTGATGGCAGAACAAACGAACGATAATAATATAGAGAAATGGATTCTCGACAGCGGATGCTCGACTCATATGTGTCGTGATGAGAATGCATTCACTGATATGAGGGATGCTGAACAGAGCTGTGTGAAACTGGCAAGTAAGCATACAATACCCGTGATTGGAAAAGGGAACGTACCAATTACAGTAAAAAATAGTGAAAAACCTATAAAACTGTCACTGGAGGGCACTCTATTTGTGCCAGATCTAAGAACTAATCTACTATCTGTAGGGAAGATTGCTGATAGAGGATATACTGTGATTTTTCATAAACGTGACGCAATAATATCTAAAAATGGGAAAACTCTATTCAAAGCAGAAAGACTAGGTGAGTTATATTACCTGAAAGGATATTCAAAGATAAGTACAGCAAATAATGCAAAAGTCGACATAGAAGGTAAAAGGAAAAACTCAATTGAATTTTGGCATAAACGCATGGGTCATTTAAATGAAGGAGACTTGTTAAAAATGACTGAAAATGTATTTGGACTGAACATTGGAAAGAACTCGAAGATGGGAGTTTGTAAGGCTTGTTTACGAGGAAAGACGACACAGACTCCGTTTCCAATGAAATCAGAAAGGAGTACGACAATGTTGGAACTGATACATTCGGACATCTGTGGACCAATGAGAGTAAATTCAATAGGAGGAAGTAGATATTTCATTACATTTATCGATGATGCCACGAGGTGGTGTGAAGTACAATTTCTCAAACAAAAGTCAGAAGCACTAAAAGCATTCAAGAAATTCAAAAACAAAGTGGAGAAACAAACTGGAAAGAAAGTAAAGTGTTTACAGACAGATAATGGACTGGAATACAAAAACAACGAATTTGATCGATTTCTGGAAGAGGAGGGAATCACTCGGAGACTAACAGTCCCTGACACACCGCAGCAAAATGGTGTCAGTGAAAGTAAAAACAGGACGCTGGTTGAGGCAGCTCGATGCATGATGATCGAAGCGAATATAGCACCTGCGTTCTGGGCCGAAGCTGTCAACACCGCGAATTACATCAGAAATCGATGTAGATCAACTAGCGTAGGTGGCAAAATTCCATTTGAATTATGCACGAATCGAAAAGTTAACGTATCATATTTTAAGACATTCGGATGCGTAGGATACGCATTGCACAAAAGGACGAGAAGAGGAAAATCAGTAACAACTAAGAGAGAAGAGAAGAAAATGATCGAAGTTGAAATTTGTGAAAGACCAATGAAAACAATAATAAACAGTAACTTGGAAGTGGAGACAAGTAGTCAAGATCCTGTAGTGGTGAATAATCACAACAATACTGAGATTCAAGAAAGAAACGAAGAAATTTGGTTCGAAACAAATGAAGAGGTGGAAATTGATCCAGAACCACAACAGATAATACCGAGAAGATCAAGTAGAATACCAAAACCAAGGATTTAGGACTGTTGTGAATGTGAAGTTGATGAACAGTCTCATAAACTTCTCGTAGAATTTGAACAGGAAGCTTTGGGAGAAATAAAGTTGAAAGATGCCTTATCTGGACCTAAATCGGAAGAATGGAAAGAAGCCATTGAAGCTGAATACAAAGCTATGTTGATGAACGACGTATGGGATATTGTGGATAAACCTGAAAATCGAAATACAGTCGGAAGCCGTCTAATTCTCGTTAACAAATTCAAGAAGGATGGTAGTCTGGATAGACGAAAAGCCAGACTAGTGGCAAAAGGCTATACTCAGAGACCTGGAATAGATTTCCACGAAACCTATAACCCAGTCATTCGAATGAGTTCGCTAAGGACAATCATGGCAGTCGCAGTTCAGAAAGGAATGTTGGTACACCAAATGGATGTGACAACTGCATATCTAAATGGAGATATTGATGCTGACATCGTGATGAGTATTCCTGAGTCATATAAAGAAATACTTCAAAGAATCATAAGAAATGAAAAAGAATGAAGTTATATACAAAATAAGGCAAAAGCACATCTCGACAAATTGAACAACGGGAGAGAAGTAGTCTGCAAGATTCAGAAAGCACTCTACGGACTTCGACAATCAGGGAGAATGTGGTACCAAAAACTCGATGAACGACTCAGGAAGAGTGGATTCAAACCATCACACTCAGATCCATGCGTGTATACTGGCGAGATCGGAAGAGACTTTGCTATAATTGGAGTATATGTAGACGATTTAATCCTGTCCACTACTTCGATACACGCGATGGATATAATCAAAAACAGACTGAATGAGAACTTTAAGATGAAGGATATGGGAGCAATTCATTACACACTTGGTATTGAGATATCGCGAGAAAACGATAACATCAAAATGTCTCAATCCAAGTACATCAAGAGAATTGTGGAGAAATTTGGCATGGACAACTCAAATCCTGTAAACTCTCCAGCAGATGTAAACGTGAAGCTCCAGAAGCCGACAGATTTGATACAGGGGGAGAATGATGAATATCCGTATCAAAATCTAATCGGATCCCTCATGTACCTGGCTACGTGCACAAGACCTGATTTGGCACACACAGTTAGCATGCTGAGTCAATTCAACTCTTGTTATCGCAAAGAGCATTTTATAGCAGCGAAACGAGTGCTTAGATATCTGAAGAGAACACTCAACCATGAGCTGACATACACAAAATCAGGGGGAGAACTACATGGGTATGTCGATGCTGATTGGGGATCATCAGTGGACGACCGAAAATCTTATACAGGATTCACTTTTTTGCTTGCTGGAGGAGCAATTAGTTGGGAGGCTCGTAAACAGCGTACAGTAGCACTCTCGACGACTGAGGCTGAGTACATGGCGGCGACGGAAGCGGCGAAGGAGGCGATCAGCCTGAAACGATTGCTCGTGGAATTGAAAATGATGAAGGAGGAGGGACCTGTGACGGTATACTGTGACAATCGCGGGGCTCGAGAGCTAGCTCACAACCCAGTATATCATCCACGAACCTGGGCTCAGCTGTGCTCATACTACAATGTTGCCTGGCGTTATAGAGGGGATCTCATTGCTGAGTTCAACTATGGGGACTAGCTAGGTAATGTAAATATTGTAAATAGCGAATGTTCTAAGGAGAATGTATAAAAGGAATAATGTGTAATTAATGATAAAGTATAATTTTAAGATGTTCAGCCAAATGTTTAAATGCTCACTTCTATGTATAAAATATTCAAAATTGTCAATAGATATATAAGCATGTAAATACAGTATAGTATAATATAGTAAATTTAGTATAGGTAAAAATATATTAAAATTTGTGAATTTGATAAATTTGTTACGGAACCCCCGCTGACGGTCTTGAACCATAGCGGTATCATGTCTCGGTCCTTCCATTTATTGTTAAATATGTATGCTGTTCAAATAAACATGCCATTGATTGATTGATTGATTGATTATCATCCACGAACCAAACATATAGACATACGACATCATTTCGTACGGCAAGCAGTAACAGACGGAAAAATCAACCTCATGTACAAGCCAACTGAAGATATGGTAGCGGATATTTTCACCAAACCGTTACCAGGGCCAAGACATTTGTCACTGACTTCAAGCTTGGGACTTAAGCAGCCGCAACGTCCAGCTTGAGGGGGAGTATTAGAATATGTGTGACTACAGTATAATTACTGAATGTCATATGTATGACCGGGACAATTTTTTCCTAGGAGTTCGGTCGATGGCGTTGAATTGTTCAATTGCGTAATATAATTGTTCAAAAACAATCACACGAATATATCATTTTCCACTACGTGGAGTTACTCTGCATAAGATAACCATATACTCGTACATAATAGGCATAAGCATAATTATTACATTATTGGCACTCAAAGTGCCGCCATTTTGACTCGTCTGTTCGCCAAATAAAGCCTTGTTCGGAGGTTTCAAAGGTCCAATAACTTTATACTCCGAATAAATCCTATTCTCCCAATAACTCAACTTGATGAACAGTCATATAAGGTCTATTCGTAGAATACGGCTACTCGCCGAAGAAGATGGCGCTATTCGTCGAATAAATGCCATTGATGAACCGGCCCTTAGAAGAATGAAAGGATGCTTACTTCACCAATGATGCGAATTACAAGCACTCAGTGGCACTAGAGTAAATATATGGAATTATAGTTTTAGTAACTAAACCAGCAGGTACCTGTGTGAGTTCTGATGTGAGCTGAAAGATTTGACCTCTGAGAAGCCTGGTAGTTGCAGAAGTGGCATGAGTATGGTTTTTTTCCTGAAAAAAAAAAAAAAAAAAAAAACTGCAAATTCTTGACACAATGAGTTATTATTAGGTATCTTCTTTATGCAGATCACCCTTCTGTCTAGATCACCAAATTATAGATTAAATATTATTACAAAATATCATTAATTATTAATAATTTCATCAAGTAGTGAAAATTATTAATAATTATTGTTAGTTATTAATAATTTTTACTTATTATAATTAATAATTATTTTATGACTAATTAACTCGACGTCTGAAACCATGTGCTGTTCGAATCAGCTGGGCCTGTATGAATATTGAACCAACAGGCGACCATGCAATTCACCATCATGTTGATGATTTCCGATCTGCTCCAACTTTGTGCCTTCATTGTGAACGACTGGCTGCTCGTACAAATCTGTGGATGGTCTTGAAAAAATTCTATAAAATAAACTCTAGCAGTACACTCTACCCCAAGGGGCGGTTGGCCGAAATTTCGTAGCCCTACTAAAGGAGGAGGTTGACAGTGTGGCAAGAGGGGTGGCCACTTCAGAGCGGATCTTCGTTTTATGCGCGACCATACTTCAAAGGGAACAACTGGTTTAGTCTGGTGGGGACATCAGGCGGCTCATCACTACGAGGATGGACTTGTGGCGTCAAAGGAAGACCGAGGAATTACTGCAGGAGATTATTAGGGGCGACCGACAGTACAAAAAACGTAATCATCCCCTAAATTCAGAACGGCAAACCACATTCTCAAGAATGATCTCAAGGGGCACACTGCGTGATGCAACAAGGCTGATTACCGAACGAGGAGGAGGGGGCGTGCTGCAACCAGAAAACACCCTTGACAACGGGCAATCAGTGCTGGAGGTTCTGATAAAAAAGCATCCTCCTCAGTCAGTCCCACATCCTGATACGTTTTTGGAGTGTGACGAGCTTCCAGTTATGGTTGACGTTATTGTGACTGAAGGACACATATAGAAGGCTGCAAGGCTCTTGAAAGGCAGTGCTGGATTCGTAGCATTGCAAACGGAATGGTTGAGTGGGATCGCATCAGAGCAATGCTCGCAAGACGAGGTGTGGCGCTGGAAAAAGGACCAGGAGTGCGACCCATTGGAATGGGAGAGGTACTGCAAAGACTCTGCGCAAAGACAATGGTGATGCTGACAGGGTGTCCAGCTGTGTGCCGTAACAAGACTGGGGGTAGAGGGTGCAATACATGCATTCACACAACTCTTTGAGGACGAGGGGGAGTATGGAGAAGGAGACCCCTGTGAGGGAGTACTACTCATGGATGCAGCAAACGCCTTTAATCGAATCAGTCGGCCGCTAACTCTGTGGAATGCTCGCATCTTATGGCCACTTTGTGCGAGATTCCTCTTCAACACTTCCGCTGACGAGTTTCGTCACAGTGAAGCTGTGATTGTGAGTCAGGAGGGAACTACACAAGGGGATCCACTAGGGATGCATATGTATGCTGTTGGGGTATTGCCATTGATTCGGAGCTAGAAGAGTCCACATTACAGGCAAAACTGGTACGCGGACGATTCTGGGTGTGCAGGCCAGCTACAGTACATAAAGGAGTGGCTGGACAGGCTGCAGGAAGAGGGGCCAAAGTGGGGGTACATTCCGGAACCTGCCAAGAGCTACTTGGTAGTGAAACCAGGCTTTGAGGAGAGAGCACAGGAAATATTTACAGGCACGCAAGTAAAAATTGTTCACCACCATCGCTTCTTAGGGGGGGCCATAGGATCAACTGAAAAACAAAAAGACTATGTAAATTTCAAGGTGAAGGAATGAGAGGCCTGTGTCAGGAGGCTGGCAGTAGCTGCAAAAAATTACCCCAAAGCGGCTTATACCTCCTTAGTCAAATGCCTGCAACGGGAGTGGACATTCCTCCAACGGGTCATCAGGGGCTATGAGGACCAGTTTAAATCGTTGCGGGGCATAATTAGGGACGTCCTGACACCAGCATTGATGGGTCATGAAGTGGCTTCCCAAGATCACGACCTCTTCGCCCTGCCTGCAAGGTTAGGGGGACTAGCACTCGAGGATCCCACTAAAACACCGGACAAGCACACCTAACGTCAAAAATAGGGGCTGCGGCGCTCATCACAGCAATTACCACGGGTTCCACACTTGACAGTCTCCAACACACTCAAACAGTGTTAGAGGCGCTGAAGGAGGGCCGACAGCAACGGGAGGCAGCAGCTTTGGAATGGAGTACCATCGTCATAGGCAGGCTCCCCTCACAGCGCCAACGTGTGGAGGGAAAATCATCGCAGTGGCTGTCAGTGGTACCGCTTGCCTCAGATGGTTTTGACCTATCAGCTACACAATTCTGGGACGCTTTGGCGGTGAGGTATGGGCGAGAACCCCTAGCACTCTCAAATGATTGTGATGGTTGCGGTGCGAAGACAGACCTAAATCACCTGCTAAATTGCAAAAAAGGAGGCCTGATTAAGCAGGGTCATGACTCCCTTCGGGACACTGTGGCAGACTTGAGTCGTCTGGCCTGGAGGGGGGTTGTGGTCGAGCCTGTGATGCAGGAGGCGAATGCAGGACTGCCTAGACTGGTTGGCGATGTTAAAGTTGACGGGGTTTGGGACAGGGAGAGGGTGGCGTTTTTTGATACTCGCATAGTTAACGCCGACGCCCCCTCTTACCAGTCTCAGGCCACCGAGGAAGCTCTCCAGCGGGCAGCATCCGAGAAGCACAGAAAGTATAACCGCGCCGCGGGAGAGCATCGTGGATCGTTCACCCCCCCAAAGTGACCTGCGACGGATTCCTCCACAAGGAATTTCGGGCATTCACCAAGCAGCTTGGTAGGACTTTGGCCGAGAAGTGGCGAAGACTGGAGGGGCACGTCATGGGTTGGATCCGAGTTAAATTGAATTTCGCCGTGATAAGGGCCATTTCGATGCGCATCAGAGGGCCTCGTAGACGGATCCGCGACTTTGGGGATGCAGATGGGCTGGGGATGGAAGATGGGGTTCCACTACCAATCCTCGGGGATTAAAAAAGCGCACAAGCTTAATCCTACTCCTTCAAGTTCCCTTCTTAGGTCCCTTCTATTAACAACATAAATGTTGATAATTATATGATACCAAGTGAAGTTGCCTGAGATTAAAGTTATAAATACACAGTTCCATATGAATTTCCCAAGTTTTGACATTTTCAAAATTCGTTTTGAACCCCTTCCCCTTGACTTAGGATTATGAAAAGTTTCGAGGATCATTATGGGGTTGGTCCGACCACGTAAAAAAAAAAAAAAAATCGTAATTTTAGCTCAATGGTAACTGTGCAAATTGCCAAGGAAGGCGTAAAGACACAGTTTTTTAATTTAATTTTCTCAGTCTACTTATCTTGAAACGTAAACCAAAAACTGTTGAGGGGGGGTTGAACAATTGTTTCTCTTTGGTCGATTCCAATGGTTCATTATCGAAGATAATTCAATTTAGATTTTGGTTTATTATCTTCGATAATGAACCATTGGAATCGCCCAAAGAAAAACATTTTTTAACCCCCCCTCAAAATTTGTTGGTTTACGTTTCAAGATACGTAGATTCAGAAAATTGAATAAAAAATCTCTGCAAATTCTTGACACAACGGTTTATTATCTTCCTTGTGCAGATCACCCTTCTGTCTACACCAGACTGTATTGCAAATCGGCACCATACCATATTCTCACCGTACTCATACCATACCATACGAATTTCTTTCCTATCATACCATACTGTACTATACCAAATCATACCTACAATAATATACCATACCATACTCATACCATGTCATACAAACCGAGTGAATATTGAAATGTCATCCATTTCTGACCTATATTTAAAATTTCAAGTATCTAGCTCATCATCAAAATTTAATTTGTTTAAACAAATAGGTATTATTTCCGTGAGAAGACGTTGAAGACGTTCTCAAAGTCTGCAGCACAAATCCTTGGCGAACGGAATCTGGTGAAATATAATATAGAGAAGAGAGAAGGGAAACGACAGTACATCTGCTGTCAGAACGGGGACTGAGGAAGTGCCTCACGTGGACGAACAGAGGAATCGCGACACAGGTAAACCCTTCTGCGCATGATCGACGAGTCCGCGAAAGGCTAAACCGTCTGCTCACCGAAGTAGCGGTTTAATATGAAAATCGCACCGATATTTCACGTTACATACTTCAAGATATGGTAAATCTCATCAACTTTTATGAAGGAAAAAATCACCTATTCACTAAGAAGAATGAAAGGATGCTTACTTCACCAATGATCATTTCAACCGTTTGATTCGCGATCGTGTTGACAGGCTCAACCTTTGAGCCCTCATTGTGAACGAACGGCTGGTCGTACAAAGCTGTGGATGGTCTTAAAAAATTCTACGGAATAAACTCTATCTAAATATGGAATAAAAAACATACCGTTTAATGGGAATTTTTCGAGTTTTGGAATTTTCAAAATTTCAAAATTCGTTTTGAACCCCTTCCAATATTGAGGATCATTTACGGCCTGGTGTACCACAGCAAGCGTGATTCAAACGGTTGGTGGAACAGGGGCATAGTATGTGTCATACACCTCAGCACCTCTTTGTTGACGTTTGAACAGGAGAGTTCAGAATGTACCAAAACAGTGACCGAAAACAGTTCTTACCATCTACAGGAGAAGATTCATCCTTATTATCTGGTTCTTCTTTGACTTCCACAAGAAGACTTCCTGGTTCTTCTTTGACTTCCACAAGAAGACTTCCTGGTTCTTCTTTGACTTCCACAAGAAGACTTCCTGGTTCTTCTTTGACTTCCACAAGAAGACTTCCTGGTTCTTCTTTGACTTCCATAAGAAGACTTCCTGGTTCTTCTTTGACTTCCACAAGAAGACTTCCTGGTTCTTCTTTGACTTCCAGTTCAGGATTCAGTGGGTCGAAATACGTTCCATCTTCTATAACAAGACAGGCCTGTTATTGGGTCGCCAATGTAATCCATATTCGATTTTGATGATTTGGATAAGATTCAAACATTAGACTAATATTTGTATTTGTACCCAAGTTAATATGTACAAAGTATGTGCTGCATTACGTCTTAATGTTGTAAACCCTAATTGGAACCTCCCGTAAGGTTGTTCATGTAAAGCTAATAGCGCACCAGGAAACAATTGACTGGAATCCTTCACCCCCCCCCCCCCCCCCCCCAACGTGGTTGCCCTCAACCCCAATATTTTCAGTGAACCAGTGAATGAATGAATGAAGAACATGTTTATTACATTATTTTTGTACATCAGCGGAGCCCCGTCTTTTAGTACAACATGTGTTTCTATTAACACAAATAAATCGAAAGTACAAATATAGTGAACCAGTGAATTAAATATAGAAGGAGTCCTTGTAGCGAATTTTTGAAGAAAATGAAGCTATTGTTCTCGGCCCAACATTTTTAAAACTTGAATTTCCAAAAAAATGTCAATACCAAAATCAGAGTAGAGCAGACTACCCATGCAGAACGTCTCAAGTATCAACCACGTTTCTTCTTCTTCAAAGTGCTCCAGTTTGAGAACAGAATGTGACTAGTTGAAATGCATCATTTGCCGGATCGAACACACGAACGGGTCAACAGGGAGCGGTAATTTAGGCACTTAGGTATAACTAAATTACCTAACATATCATCTCGAATGTGCGAAGAAAACGTACCAAGTTATTAAACGTCTTTCAGAGGAGAATCTGCAAATTAACCTGGAGAAGAGCGAATTCAACCGACCCTCCTTTACTTATTTGGGTAGGCAAATAGATGGGAAAACCAAAACCACCAAGGATGAATCAGTAGCCAAGGTTAGAAATATGAAAAGACCTCACGATTTGCATAGTCTAAGGGTTTTCACAGGACTGACTGGTCACTTCCGAGGTTTCATATCCAATCACGCCATGATTGTGAAGCCTCTTGATAAACATAAGGGCAAAAATGTTCCATTTGTATGGAACGAGGAATGTGAGAAGTCGTTCAGGCTACCGGTGGATAAGATTCCCTCCAATCCGATTTCACAGCTTCCTGACTGGGATCTACCATTTGAGCTGTGCACTGATGCATCACAGTACGGCTGTGGAGCGATCCTCTACCAAAGAGACATTCACTGCCCTGAAGTACCTACGTCAGTTGAGAAGTTTGGGAAGTTGCACTACCGGTTTTCTCCAGGTGGCATCACTTCTGTATTGGGAAGTTGCACTACCGGTTTTCTCCAGGTGGCATCACTTCTGTATTGGGAAGTTGCACTACCGGTTTTCTCCAGGTGGCATCACTTCTGTATTGGGAAGTTGCACTACCGGTTTTCTCCAGGTGGCATCACTTCTGTATTGGGAAGTTGCACTACTGGGTTTCTCCAAGTGGCATCACTTCTGTATTGGGGAGGTATGCCTGTATGACGACAGGTATATTGGTTAGATTGGTATACCTGTATGACGATAGGTATATTGGTTGGGTTAGTATACCTGTATGACGAGAGGTATATTGGTTGGGTTGGTATGCCTGTATGACGACAGGTACCCCTAACATGAAGGGAATCATTTACATTATTTCTTGCCTTTTGTTAAAAAAAAAAAAAAAAACTCTGCAAATTCTTGACACAGCGGTCTATTATCTTCTTCGTACAGATCACCCTTCTGTCTAGATCACTAGGTCTAAATGTCTAGATCCTAAATGTTAGATTAATTATTATTATGAATTATCAATAATTTTTATCGCCCCCTCCCTCTAACATCCTGATTGAAGTACCACTTGAAAGTACCACTCGTCGAACTGAAATCAGAGACTACTTACAATCGGATTTACGTTCAACCATTCAAAAGTTATCCTCATAGAAGTGATTTAAACACGTTTTTTAGTACTATTTCATTCATAGCGTTTCAACGGATGGACAGATTTAAACGCGGATTTTTCATAAACCTCCCCAGATAAATTCTGCGTCAAATGGTACCAGCCGCTACTTTCTACGTTCAGCCGTTCTCAATTGATGGTGAGACAAACAGACAGACAGCCACGATTTTATTATAATATAATATAATAATAAAATATTATATAATTATATAACCATGCGTCAAATGGTACCAGCCGCTACTTTCTACTTTCAGCCGTTCTCAATTGATGGTGAGACAAACAGACAGACAGACACGATTTTATTATAATATAATATAATAATAAAATATATTATAGTATGGATATATTTTAAATTTTAGATAGAAATAAAATAACAAAAAGGGGTTACAAGTATGGATATAGATATAGATTAGTGATAATTCAAATTATTAATAATTAATTATTAATCCAACATTTAGGATCTAGACATTTAGACCTAGTGATCTAGACAGAAGGGTGATCTGTACAAAGAAGATAATGAACCGTTGTCAAGAATTTGCAGTTTTTTTTATTCGATTTTCTGAATCTACGTATCTTGAAACGTAAACCGACCAATTTATAGGGGGGGTTAAACAATTTTTTTCTTTGGCCGATTCCAATGGTTTATTATCTTCGATAATAAACCAAAATGATTCAGTTCAAAGTGAAATTGCAGGAAAATATTGAAGATTGCTCTGCTCTGATCCCCAATAAGATGAGTAAATCGGAATAATATATATATATTCAATGAATATATTCATTGAAGCTAAATTTTACTAAAAAGAACTTGTAATGTACGTAAAAGTGAATAAATTCAAATGTTCAAAATAATATTGGCCATCACCATGAACTAAAAATTTTGATCTGGGATTCTTAAACTTGTATAAAACGAAAAAGAAAATTTAAAAAAAAAATCTTGAATTGAAGATTCATCTTGAAATTGGGATTCATCTCAGTCATCTTGATAGAAAAAAAAATGATAAGAGTTGAATAAATTATGGATTGAAAATGCGATAGGAGGCTATTCAAAATTTTCTATTCACTACTCAGTTTCATTCGAGTCACTTTCAGGTTCAGTACGATCTAAACCTGATATAAATTCTGGATCTGGGATTTTTCTCACTCGATCATGAGCAAATTTGTAAGTTAGGGGTTTGATCAAATACCGATCACCGTCTAATAGTTCTTGAATCTTGGATACACCTTTGTATTTTGGGTCCAATTTCGTTTGATTTCGTGGCTCATTTTGTAATAAAACTAAATCTCCAACAGAATGAAGTTTGATTTTTGATTTGATTTTATCAAAACATCTTCTCTCGTAGGTGGCATTGGGTTGAACGACCTTTCAATGCGCCACTCAAAGCGAGAATCAAATTACTAGGTACTTGATAAAGGATGGTCAAGTAAACAAACTTCAACAGTCCAACACCAGGCCCGGGGATCATTTCCCTCGACATCAGGGTTAGTCCAGTCAATCTAAGCCAATTTGGTAAATAATAATGGTGTGTGGCTGGTTGATAGCGGAGCGAGCAGCCATTTCACACCCAACAGAACAGATTTTACCACATACGAAGAGCTAAAATGTCCTCAGGTAGTAAGATTATTTTCTAACATAAGTTGTAATATTGTGGGGATTGGTAGTGTGACAGCGATTTCCAGGACTGTTCATGGTAGGACTAAAATACATTTTGTGGATGTATATCAAGTCCCTGACTTCCATTACAGGCTCTTGTAAATTGCTAGAATTGAAATGAAGGGATTCAGGGTGGTTAAACAAGGTGGTTGTTGTCAAATTTTTGAAAAAAAACGAATTGTTGTAGAGGCAAAGAGGAACATTGCTAACATGTATGCTTTTCAAGCATTCTATTTGGTAGAAAGTGCAAATGTTTCCAATACTCAGACGAGAGTCAACTGGCATGAAAGACTCGGACATATTAATCAAGACATAATTCGGACAATGTACAGAAAAGGATCAGTAAGAGGATTGGATTTCGTTCCTTCGAATGATTGGGATTCTGGAATATGTGAAGCTTGCCTAAAAGGAAAAAGCATTCGCCAACCATTTCCAAAAGTGAGTAAATCGGTAACACAGGAATTATTGGAAATTATTCATTCTGACGTCTTCTTTACCGATCGAGTCATATTCCAAGTACAAATACTTTGTTACTTTTATTGACGATTTTTCAAGAAGAGCGACGATCTATTTTTTAAGAAGAAAAGATGAAGTACTGAGATGTTTCAAGTTGTTCAAACAATCTGCAAAGAATCAGACGGGTAAAACAATCAAATGCTTGAGGAGTGATAATGGTCGAGAATATATAAATACGGATTTTGAAAACGAGTTGGACAACTATGGAATTGTGCGGCAACTATCATCCCTTACAGCCCACAACAAAATGGAGTTGCTGAACGTTTCAACAGAACGGTTCTTGACTTGGCTAGAACAATGTTAATCGCATCCGAGGCCCCAAAGCGATTTTGGGCAGAAGCTGTTAATACGTCATGTTATACTCGAAACAGATGCCCCTTGGACGATGGAAGAGTACCAGAAGAAGTTTGGGGTAAGATGAAACCGAGTGTGAGACACATGAGGCCTTTCGGATGTAAGGCATTTGCCCATGTGCCGAAAGAGTTAAGAAAGAAACTTGATGACCGCGCAAATGAATGCATTATGTTAGGGTATGCGGGAGCGTCCAAGGGATTTCGCTTATGGGACTTGGATAAACAAAAACTCATTATAAGTAGAGATGTAAAATTCTCAGAGAATGAGTTAGTTCCCATTCAGAAGCAATGATCGAAAGAGAGAAAAGATGGATTATTCTGGTCTCGAAATGAATGGAATTGCAAGTGTCAGTACAGATAGGGAACTCAACATAAGAGACGAAAGAAATAACGATGAAGGATATCAAGAGAAAATTGAGATAGTAAATGAAGATATTGAGGAAGAGTACTACGATACCGCTGAGGGAGGTGACGATATTAGTGGAGGAAATATTAGGAACGATACAGAACAAGACCCAGAACGTGAGAATCAGCCAGTCGATAGAATGATTTTGCGGGACAGAAGTCTGATCCGAAAACTGAACTATGTTTGCTGCACTAGCGTGGAAAAGGGGAATGAACCAAAAACCTTCAAACAGGCTATGGCAGGGAAAGATCGTGACCTATGGGTATCAGCAATCGAGGAAGAATTGACATCATTAAATAGGATGAAGGTTTGGGAACTGACAGATCTGCCTGAAGGTAAAACTGCGAAAGGATGTAAATGGGTTTTTAAAATCAAATACATGGCCAGTGGTTCAGTTGAAAGATACAAGGCTCGTTTGGTGGCTCAAGGATTCACTCAAAAGGAAGGGGTGGACTACGACGAGACGTACAGCCCTGTGATCAGTCTTCCTGCAGTCAGATTGATCTTAAAGTTGGCTGTGAAAAATGGTTGGCTCATTGATCAAATGGACGTGAAGACTGCTTATTTAAATGGAAAACTCAAGGAGGAAATTTATATGAAACAACCAGAGGGAGCTATTGAACCTGGTTCAGAGAAGAAAGTCTGCAGACTCTTAAAGAGCTTATATGGGCTGAAACAGTCTGGAAGGTCGTGGTATGAGACACTCGATAAGAAGTTGCAAGAAGGAGGGATGAAAAGATGTGTTTCAGAAACATGTATTTATTTCAAGAGAGAGGGTTCAAAGATTATGATTACTCTTGTGTACGTTGATGATTTGATATTGATAGCATCCGATGATAAAGCAATGGATTCGTTAAAGAGTATGTTGAAGAACAATTTTGAAATGAAAGACATGGGTGAACTCCATTATATCCTTGGGATTGAGGTAAAAAGGCAGAAAGACGGTTCATTATTGCTGAATCAACAAAAATATGTCAAAGAAATTTTGACGGAATTCAATATGACAGATTGCAGGCCAGTATTAACACCAATGAATCCTAATGAAGAGCTGACTAAAGCGAATTGTCAGAGTTCTGAAGAAGAAAAGAAAGATATGGAATCGGTCCCGTATAGGAGGTTAGTAGGCAAACTAATGTATCTCGCTCAAGAAACGCGACCGGATTTATCGTTTGCAGTTTCCAAGCTGGGACGGTTTGCTTCAAACCCAGGTAGAGTAACTTGGGCTGCAGCGAAGCGTGTATTACGTTACCTCCGTGGAACCATGGATCATGAAATAAGAATTGACAAGTATGGAGATGAAGTGGTTGCTTATTCAGACTCCGATTGGGCTGGCTGTAAGGATGACCGCCGATCGACATCAGGATTTATAATCCAGTTAGAAAGCACCCCAATAATTTGGAAGTCAATCAAACAAACTTGTGTAGCTCTTTCTACAATGGAAGCGGAGTTTGTTTCTTTGGCAGCGAGTGCTGTCGAAATTGTCTGGTTGAGACATATTCTCCAGGAGATGGATTGGTTGGTTCGGGTTCCCCTCATAAAATGTGACAACCAGGCAGCAGTCAGTTTTGCGAAAGGCAATAGTGTCAGCTCACATTCTCGCCACATTGACATTCGCCACCACTTTGTTCGTGACATGGTCAACGGTAACGAACTAGAAGTTGAATATGTTCCAACCAATGAAAATAACGCTGATCTCTTCACGAAGCCGTTGTCTAGAAACAAGAATGACTTGATACTAAGAAGAATTGGAGTCCAGAGGAAAGAAGAAAAATCCAGCCGGAGTTTGTTGGTGGTCGATTATTAGAAACACCATCAGGTGTTGATTCTGTTTATAGGAAATTCCCGTTTCTATGTTTGTACATTCTATTTTTGGATGTGTACCGAAATATACACTGTGATTGATAAAAACGAATCTAACAATGAACAAGTACCGTTTACTTGTATATACCTACTTGGCGCAATAAAATATATTTAAAAAAAAATGCTCACACACGTACACAATATGAGGTTATAACGCCTTGACGGTGAAGGTTTCTTACAATCTACATCGAATTTGGATGATATCCCTGACACTAGATTCGACTACAACCCCTTTTGGACACATCCTACAGCTTATTAGCCTACTGAATTCGGTGTAACGTGGCGTTTTTTACATGTCACTTGTGGACAACTCGAAACTGATTAGTTTTGTCCATTTTCAGATGTCATCGACGCAGAAGTCAAAATTGTGATTTAGAAAAAATCGGGGCTGAGTACTTTGTACCTTGAAAATCTCTAGGAACTAAATCATTAGGCGACAAAATCGTGGAAACCCACGTTAAGGAAAACTGTATTTGAAGAAATCGTCTATTTCCACTGAAATATGAGTAGGTGTTGTTTTGTTACATGATATTTCAGTGGACATACACGATTGTTTCCCATACTCTTGTTTTCCTTTTGAAAATCTCTCGTACCTGCGAGTGGAATGACAGAGGAAACTCGTGAATTTGATGTATCCGCGTGTTCAGCCATCAGGACCTGTACCACGTCGACGGACCACTAACAGTCAACAAAACCGACGAAAAGGTACTTATACAAATTTCACTAAGAACCTGTGACACTGAGGATATTTTGATATAAATTAATTGTTAAAATATACTCGTACGAATAGCACCCAACAACACACTTCAACGGACAGGCATGGAATAATTCCTTTTTCCTTGACAGACAGGTTGTGAGGAGGTAACAAAACGGTTATAGTCTTCACATAATGAGATGATAGACGAGCCGTCTCTTACTTCCTCAAACCTCCGTTCGAGCGCTCGCATCGTATCACAGCTAATTGTTCTGTTCTGCCATCTTGCATCTAAAGCCAATGAAAAAGACTTACAGATGAAAAAGACTTGATCAAGTTCAAGTTTTCTCAAGTAGGAAAAGAAAATTAATTGTGAATGGGTTGAGTATCAGATTCAGATACCTACCTCGGTACTACTTGTTCTTTAAAGTGATTTCATAATCACACTTGTTTAACATGTGTTAACAATGTGTCAATCACGCATGTGTTAAATCATAAATAAGTTAAACAAATTCAGTTATGAGTTTCCTGTGCTTTATGCTATCCCTTGTCCACGAGCAGGGATTTCCCTAGTCCCTAGTGGTCTGGAATCCTACCTATCGAGGTAAGGTTGCTACGTGTTTTTGTGTTTTGTGATTGCTATCTTCTGTGTTTTGTGATTGCACAATCACACTCTGGGGCCAATGAGAACCCTGCTTCCATGGAAGGTATTCACGTAGGTATAAACGTTATGGTCATACCACCGGCCAGGGATCGATTCCACAAGTAATTTCTGATGAAAAGAAATAACTGTTCCCATAACGTTTTTTTTTTTTTTTTTTTTTTTTTTTTTTTTTTTTGTTCAGGTTGAAATCCTACTTTTTTCACTTTTAAACATTTTTTTCCTGTTTTCGACCTTGAGTCACTGAAATGGCCATAAGTCCCTCATTTTTTTTTTTTCAGTCAAAATTCAAATGTGATTATACCGATGGAAAGAGCGTTCAATTTCTTATCCTTCTAGTGCTAAATAAAACTTTTTGAAAGACATTCAGATATTGAAAAATGCGCCTGAATAGTGAAGTCTCAAAAACGTACAGTTTTTTTTTCAAACGTTTGAAAGCCCAACTGAATCTGCTCAGCTTGCTGCACCCCAAATACTCAGCTTTCCAACAGTATTATCAAAAAATTCACGAAAATCGATATTTTTACCGTAAAATGAGTTACCTAAGGCATCAATCTTGTTCACAATCTTTGTCTCGCGGACTCAAATGAAGACATAAGACTTCTCGAATAAGCAGTCACAGATATCTTGTCCAATTTACTTTCGAAAATTGTCTTAATTTCTGTTGATTTGTGTGGTAATTTTGTTTGACTAGGTAGGCCTAGGTGAACGTTACTATCGTTGACAATTAGGTCAATGTAGTATCGAACGCTCCACACGACTTCATGTCACATTATAAATTATAATATAATTTATATAATGTCACATGAAGCCGTAATATATTATGGAACATATTATGTTCCATAATATATTACGGCTTCATGTGACATTATATGAAGGGTACAGGGGAAGAAGGGTACGATTCCAAAATTGGAAAATGTTCAGGAGAGCACAAACTAACTTAACCATCTCATGATACGTTGCCAAGGTATGAAAAAAACAATTATCAACTACCTATTCCAAACCATCATGGAATGAAATCGTTTTTCACCAGTACCGACCTACCACGTGAAACTACCCCAGAAAGCCTCTAGACGGCATTGAAACGTCGAAATCGACAGTGGAATTATACCCTTCTTCCCCTGTACCCTTAATATGTCTTGGTGTCTTTGTAGTATCCATAGGTGGATACTCGAGTCCTTTTCGTCCAATGTTCGTTTCGTTCAAAACGACTTCATGTTCGTTTTGTTCAAACGACTTCATGTCACATAATATATGATATTTTACATAATATTTAAAATACGACTTCATAATATTATTATATTATTATAATACGACTTCATAATATTATTATATTATTATAATACGACTTCATGTCACATATTATTATATAATAATTATTATAGTCTTGGAGTCGTTGTAGTATCCATAGGTGGGTACTCGTGTCTTTTTCATCCAAAATTTTTGTTTCGTTCAAAACCGTTGGGACTGTGAAGTGATGAGAAGCAAAGGAGGGCGCAATTGAAACTCGAGACATCGAGTCACGAAAAATTACTGCTGAAATTACTTCTATAAAAACTATAAAACATCCATGAAGAACATCTCAAATATAGATCCACCACGTTTCTTCATCTTCAAACTGCTCCAGTTTGAGAACGGAATAAGATATAGCAATTCTGACTTCACCATCTTATTCATCGTGTAAGAACCTTTAAAATGAGGTGTCACTTGACAGACATTTTTGGAATTTATGGGTGACCCCCCCCCCCACCAATAACTCTCCAAAACCCCCCTCAGCTTTTGGATATTTCAATTAAGTTGTGTGAAATTGGATTTTTCCAGTTTACCAGTTGATATTTGTGTCTTTACGAGTTTTAAATAAATTACATTCACTTAAATTTTTGAAATGATCTGAAATTTCACAGTTAACACATAATCTTTGGTACAATGTGAAAAAGGTCATTAATTGCAACGCCAAGTGGAACATATTTCATTTTTTTATTTATCAAAGTAAAATAACATTGTCAATAAAATGCAAGGGGAGAAAGCTCCTGGTGGGAGCTGGCAAAAGCTTTTCAGGTTTTGAAGGACCCTCTAAACTTTCAAAATATGCAAAAAGTGGATTTCAGAAAAATATGGTAAGATGAGCTGGTTTTGATGGCAAACGCCTCATTTAGATATGCCTATTCACTCACGAATACCATTTATTCTGAAGAAAAAAAATGCAAGGTAGGTAGGTAACATTAATTTTAGAATCACATTTTTGATACTAAGAGTCATGTTCAGTCAAGTAGGTGGTTTAGTTTCATTTGTATAGAATGACTAATTACCAAAGACATTTAACTCATTAATTCGTTCTAATTATTATTGTCTTTACTGCCATCTTCGTCATTCTCCGTCCTTCAATGAAACAGGAGTGGACGGAGAATGACGGGAACAAATTTTTTTTTTTTAACTTTATTGTACATATTTTACATTACAGTTGAGGATAACAATATATAATCACACACACTCAATATATATATATATCATATACCTACATAGTTTTATGCTTGAAACATGCAGTAGGGTGCTATCCATTGATTGTCCTACGAAAAGTTATACAGGGTGAAGAAGGTCTGAGTGGTGCTTTCGCCTAAGTGAGTAGGAAGATTCGCAGTGCAGCTTGAGATGGCTGTGTTGTGAGGGTCTGACATCGAGTCGTAAAGGCGATGGTACTGGGTAGACTGTACCTATACAGTTGAAGTTGGTGTAAGACAGAATAGAGTAGTTGACCACGTGGATTACTGAATACTGCGTGAGTGTTTGGAGTTGTAATTGTTGCAAAGTGTGTCCTAAATGCTGTAACAGTTTAATACCTTTTGGAATAATATTAAATGATCGAATCTGGTTGACGGAACATAACACAAGTGAAAATATATTTTTGAGAACATTAATCTCATCATGTGGAAACCATGAAGTTGAACAGGTGTTATACTGGAGTGATTGTTGTAAGACCGAAACTTGATATCCCAATAGTAATCACCACCCAGTATAAACTTTGGTCTTAGCTGGCGAAATAGATTGAGGAACATTCAAGAGACTTTTTTTCTTCTGCCGAGTAGAAGGAGCCCAATTGGTTATTTGACCCATCAAAAGTCACCTGAATTCTTGTTAGGTACTTACTTGCATTTCTTCTATCTCAATGGGTGGAAGCTCGGCATGTTTTATAGAACGTTTGACAAGGATTACGGATCCCCCCCTTAGGTCTATGAGTAGGATGATCAGCTGTGTACGTTTGATAGTTGGCCACATGAAAGACCCTATCAGGTGTTAATTTTGTTTCTGTGACTAATAGCACATCCACTTTGTGGAGATTGAGGAAGAGTTCCACTTCGTAGAATTTATGGAGTAGACTTCTACTATTCCGAGTGACAATATAGATGTTAGTCATAGGTGACGCCATTTAACCAGTTTGGGGAGGAGTTGAGTGAGCATCTGGACTGATGACTTGATCATTGACATGAGATTTTCTAGTTTGAAGGCGAGTTCATAATATGAACTCGCCTTCAAACTAGAAAATCTCATGTCAATGATCAAGTCATCAGTCCAGATGCTCACTCAACTCCTCCCCAAACTGGTTAAATGGCGTCACCTATGACTAACATCTATATTATGGTAACGAGTTGTCTGTGGTGTGCGTTGTGTTTTGTTGCGCGGCTTGTGAGTAGGTACGTTCGACGAGGCAGGTTCGGTTGATTAGAGGAGGAGAGTAGTTGTCAAACTGCTACTTGGGCGTGGCCTATTTTAACGCCGTCCAACTCGTCATGCCCACTACGTGTAGTCTGTTCAACATCCATGACGCTTCCACGGACCTTTTTATAGCATCCATATCACCTTCCTCGAATGTAACCACAGTCGCTGATACCGCGACACTTGTAAATATTAGGGAGTTACCAGTTATGCGTACATTTCATGTTAGCCCAAGTATACGCAAGTGTCAACTTAATCGAATGATATAATTCCCGTTTCGTCTGTATCATTCATGCTTGAGCGACAATGCAACATGGTAAGTATCCTCGTAGACACTCCACCATTTCCCTCTGATGAAGTCACTATCATGTCCTCCCTTTTTACTTCGCGCATTTACTACGTTTGAATTTCAACTAACCCTGAATTTCTGCTACTCCAGCAGGACACTCCGAATGGGTTTTCGAATATGAATGTCACGAAGATGATAGAATCAAGTCGGAACTGGAATTTGGCTAATGACATCGAACTATTGAAGTGCCTAGAGAAGTTCTCAGAAGTGAGATTTTATTTGTTATCAATGAATGAAGTAAACCTTTTTTTTTTCTTTCAGTTTGTACTTCTTCGTTTGGGTTTCTGTCCGTTATTCTTGAAAACCACGGCATAAGTTTCATTAGTAACGAGTTCGCGTCGGGATCAATAATTGATCTTGCTGATGATACCAAACTTGACTAGGACGACGAAGCCGTAGCGGGTTCTTTGTTTTTATCCGAAATCTTTGATCGGCTGTATTTGATTCTTCCTGATCTTGTTCAGCGGTGAAACTATTATGATGACGATCTAGAAAGGTCCACAAAATGATGATGATCTACATGATCCATGATAAAATCCAGTCGCGCGACATGGCTATTAGAGCGAATTTTCGAAGAAATAACTTGTTATATGTAAAAATGTCTCCTTTATACTGGTTTTATTTGCCTTTTTTGCCGAGTAACATTTTTTTTAACATGGGCCATTTACGAACTTAGCCTTTCGACTGCCAAGACCGATTGTTTGTGCAAATTTGATATTTTCATCTCAAAATTCTGTCGAGAGTTATCGTCTGGAATGACACATACAGTGGGGAAAGAAGTATTTGCACACCCAGTTTTTTCTTGATAACTTGAACACCTCTGTTTATAGGGTTTTCATTGCTGAACACGCTGGTGAAGTCCGAATTACGTAATCTCATCCCGTTATCAGATTGGAGCAGATGAACCGAGAAGAGCATCTCAAGTAACTACCACACGTTTCTTCATCCTCAAAGTGCTCTGGTCTGAGAACGGAATGAGATATCGTAATTCTGAATTCACCACCTAAATGTCACTTGTCAGACTGTCTCATTTTGGGAATTTATGGGTAATTTTTCCTTTCAGAAACTCCCCCCCCCCCACCCCACTCCCAGAGTCTCCTGATTGTGCCCATCCAGGAACTTAGCCTCTCGATTGCCAAGATGAATTTTGTTATGAAATTGTTTTCAAAAATTCAAGTTTTAAAGATTTAGGACCGCTAAATTCGCTAAAAAAAGGTTCAATTACCTACCGAATCCAATAAGTGAAGAACAACTAGCTAGGTGTATAATTAGTCACTTACTGAGAGACGATGAAGCTTGCTTTCTACGATGCCCCTCTCATCAAGTAGCGTTACAACTTCTCCTCAGGGAAAATACCCCTGAGTAAAGGTTTATATTGTCACAGTGAGGAGAACATCAGTCGTAGTAACCGCCCAGTTGCAGAATCAAGACTGTGACTTATTCCCGTTGATATCCCTTGTCTCACTCCCGTTGATATCCCTTGTCTTACTCCCATTGATATTGTAAGCAGCTGATATTATCAACTCCTATATCATGTTGAAAGCTTTCTCTAAGTCTATGATCTTTCTCTAGATAGCTTTCTCGCTGATCTGTCTTGCAATAAAGATATCTTGGATGCCTCTTCCAGCTGCCCATCCACGACCTTTCTCAGCTTCTCCTCCAGGACTCTATAGTTACCACATTCTCGGTGGTCTCCTTTCTTGTAAATCGGGACAATAACTGATATCCCCCAGTCCTGTGGCACTACTTTGGAGCACCTTTTCCACAGCTGGCCCCATATGCACCAGCATTTCTGGAGTTATGCAGTTTATTCCAACGGCTTTTCCCATTTTCATCTTCTTGTGTGTTATTATTTCGTCCTTTTGGAATGGCAAGTTACCGGCTTTGTCGTTAATCCTCTTTAATGGACATTCCTTCTTTTTTATAATGTTTTTCAGTACTTTGTAGAATAGTTTCTTATTTTCTACGAAAGAATCCTCCATAAAGCTTCCAAATTCATCCCACGACCTTCGCTTTGATCTTCTACAGCTTTCTTAGCCATTTTTCTGTTTTCCCCAATAACTAGTAGTTATTGGGACAAGTACAGCCTCCAAATAATGATCAATTATTTTATAGCTGTTCTCTTTTTGCGTTTTCTTTTCAATTTTATCGTATTATTTATTCGATTTTCCAAAAAACATACATACAATTATTATTATGCACATTATGAAAATATGTTGTTCACTCTTGTCATTTATTTTCAGAATATCATCAATAATGCGACGTTCACTTTGAGTTCTATGGATAACTTGGAGGATAGTCTGAATGAAACATTCCTTAAAGTAAGAACTGTAGCAAACAAATTCCAGGCGATTGCTGACAATCAGTTCATTGAAAACAGGGTTCAAGAAGAGGAAGACTTTGTACTTGCAAATGATGAGAAGGTGAGATTCATCCCTCCCACGATACTCCCATGGTTCCCCCACATAGTAAGTAAATATCCTGATCAGCAGACTCGCAATTGCCACCAACGTTCAGTGTGCTCCCCGTTGGTAATCTCCAACGGCCTTACCGCGTAGAGCACACAGGTTCTCGTCCAAAGTTGAGTTACGCCAGTACTAGGATGGGTGATCGCCTGGGCACACCGCGTGCCGTTGGCATTAATTCATCTCTGATATATTAAACAGTTGTTACTCTAGGGTATCCCAATTTGTAACCCTAGGGGAACACTACTTTTCTTGTAACCCATGACACTTTCGATTGGTTCCAGTAGGATTTCATGTTGAATACATGAAATGGTCCTTGATCTTTTGATGTAGCTTCTGTAGTACCTTATCGCTATATTTCATGAGCCTCCCAATAGGGACAATGATGCTTCATGTTAGTTGTTAGCTTGTGACCAGACAAGGGCGTGGCTAGACTAATTTGAGGCCTAGGCTATGAGTTTGGGGTTGTACAACATCATGGCGACCCTGTTAGCTATTAGCTATACATTTTTCTGAATAATCTATAAAACCATAGTTTAACATTCACAATCCTATAATCCTATAATCCTATCTGGATCTGGTCAATCCAAGTGCACTGGAGACCAAAAAAACCGGCGCAGTTGAATTGTTGTCGAAGAATCAAGTTTAAATCGATAACAGTTGGGTTTGAGTCAATAGTAAGGTCAATAACAAGGTTAAGAGAGATTACGTGCAGAGGTCCATCCCTGTTTTTCCTTAACTATCCAGTTTTTTCCTGTAATGCTCTCTTGAATTCACGATAGAAGGCTGCTGATGTTAATCTTCACTCCAGAGTCCGTGCTTTAGGTCCTCTACTCACCCCAGCACACCGAACGGCTCGTCTTCAATTTGCTAGAGACCACGCTGCTTGGACTGAGCTGCTTGGGTTTGCAGCAGGATCCGTCGCCCTTGGGCGCCCTGATGCCGGCATTCTGGTGTAGCTACCAGTTTCACGGTTTCCTGTAGGCTTCTATCGTGAATTCATGAGAGCATTACAGGAAAAAACTGGATAGATAAGGAAAAACAGGGATGGACCTCGGCAAGTAATCTCTGTTAACCTTGTTATTGACCTTACTATTGACTCTAACCCAACTGTTATCGATTTAAACTCGACTCTTCGACAAAAATTCAACTGCGCCGGTTTTTTTGGTCTCCAGTGTATATCAAATCCCCTTCCTCATCCCCCTCCTTTCAAATCATGACCTGTGTGCAGCATGTTTAGACCCTATCTGTTCCAATACTGTATACACAATGTTGTCGCATAAAACTTTGCATAACGTGATTTTGGTATGCTTCAGCTGAAACACGGCTAGGACTAGAACCATAGACTCAATATATAAAAACCGCATCCACTACTTCAAGTCCCTCCAGATCCACAAAGCAATGCGTTTTCATTTATGAACTAGATTACAACAATCAGTTATATAATTTGTTGTTTCACATCAATAAATTTCAAGTAAACTTCTTACCTTTTTGATGCATAAGCTAACAAGATGCATGAGCTAATTAAAAGAAAGTGAAATATTAAAATTACGACGAAATCCAGGTAATTGAGGTTAACTCATACCTTGTTAGTTGCTACGTATATAAAATGTATTTGCCTAGCAATGGCAACCACCTTGGTGAATATATCAAGTCATAACTTGTTTCATCAGCTTCAGTTTATCCAATTTGCCAGATTGAATGACAATTTGCTACAATTTCAGGACACTCCTGAAAACCAGCCTTCTCCTGAGAGTTCAAAAGTGAATATCCTAGAATGCATAAGGGATTGCCAACATGCTCTTGGAAAGAAGTTTGAAACAGTGCAGCTAAGTGGGATTGATTCTGAGGATGAAATGGCCAACAGCAGGTACCTATTGCTTTTGAGACTACCAAAATGGAAATCTTTTGAGGAGAATAGGAGCTTTCCTATTTAAATCTCCAAACAATATTAAAGCCAGTTTCAACATCAACCTGTAAATTGAGGGTTATTCAACTCAACAACAGGAGAATAGAATAGAATAGCTTTATTTATATACAATTATTCAATATTGTTGTATCTGTACAACATCGGGCTAGGTAGCCCGCTCTTCCTGTCATACAGAAGATTCCAGGTTTTACATCTAGATTCGTCAAGCTTCGCTCTTACAACTAGAGAGGAACAAAATACTTTCCCTTAGTGAAAATGATCCTGATTAACCCTTAATGAAAATGAGTCGTTAGATAAACTTTATAGATGTAATTTGATCTCTATTTGTTACTTCGGCTCTGAACTTATTTTAGTTTAATTATTGGATAAAGATTTACAATGCTAATTTAATCATATACCTACTTATCAATCTACAGTACATTGATGAGTATATGATTAAATTAGTATTGTAAATCTTTATTCAATATTTAAACTGAAATAAGTTCAGAACCGAAGCTGCCACTATCCTTCAAATTTCAGTTAATTTCAGCCACTTTTCAAAATCTATTACTTTACAAGATTTAAAAACAATCCAACAGACGCAGAACTATCCTGCCTCACAGAGGTTTGAAACGTGAAATGCGATTGGATATTTGGATTCTTGGCAATAATGAATTAGCAGAGAGTTTGAAGCAAAAATGTATTAGTTGAAAACTTATTTTCTCACACTCAATATAGAGTTCCTAAGGGGTCATTCCTACGGACACAAGTTTGAACTTATCTCAACTGCGCATGCGCGTCGGCTGTGTCCGGACACATCGCCTCGAATCGATCACAACCGGACTTATACATGTGTCCATTCCTCTCTCCGGACACATCCTTAACGAATATTCTTCCTTAACACTGTTAAGGATAATACTGTTATCATAACAGTGCAGCGCCTAAGTTATGGATTTCGCGTTGTGCTAAGGTGACTTGACGTTACTTAACATGTAGATATGTCCACTTCTGAATGGATTCATCCCTTAGGAACTCTCTATTTCTTCTCTTATTTTTTATCTTTGTAAAATTTGGTCAGAGTAAATCAGCGTTGGCCAATGGTGACTATTTTTCCCTGACTAGAATGAAAACTCCAAACACGTTTTCCCTATCAATGTAAACTGCAGCCACTGGAGATTTTGAAGTTACGTACCCTGGTCAATCTATCATCTTATTTAACTAATGTCTCCTTAATGATCAACTTTGCCAGTCCTCTCATCAAATGATGAATTTTGGTTCCAGCCCTGTCGTGTTGGTCCCTAAAAATGTGTACAAGGAAAGGAGGTTACCACATCTGATTGGTGGTGAGCAATTCAAAAAAGACGAGACTCTTGGGCTGGGGCCTGCAGGACACTCTATGGATGAATCTACAGAGGTATACACAATTCGTTTAATTCAAATTCCATTCAATTTCTCACTGGACCTGTTCGGCTATTCAAAACCTGAGGTGGGGTAAGTGTCCATGACAAGAGTATCCAAGTAATCATCAACTACATAGTTGATGAACTGGGATCGTGGAGCCAATGGAAAATAATGTTTCCTCCTCTTCTAGAATATGATTAAGTGATAACAGTCGTCAGTTTGATTAACCTAGAAAAAAAATTAAAAACATGCAGCATGTTCGAAAATTCTCTAAAAGAAGCTAGTCCAGCCAATGTTACAGGTCTCCTTCAGATTTGGGTCGTTCCTACCCACCGCTGTGTTCCTATGTTTTGTTCTCTAACTTTACAAAAATGAAAATTGTATTGATCGATCAAACGGCTGGCGCTTACTCCCCAATTATACTCATTGACGAGGCAAATTTACTCATTATAAGATCATAATATGCTTATTAACCCTCATTTAGCAATTTCAATCTTAACCATTTGCGGACGCAAGGCTGACAAGGTGAACCAAGCGTTGCAGTCGTATGGCATGTGTCACATGTCAGCTGCCATTTGCTACGTAGGGCGCAGCTTATTCTGCACTGATGTGTTAGTCTGGACGCCATGGTATTTACAGTGATATTGGAATTTTTGGACACACAAAATTATTGTTTGTGTTCCAAATTGAGTCAAATTTACCCAACTGATTTGTAATCTGAATGAATAACTGGGGCCTACCATCAAGTTAGTTTGTTCATAACTGTTCTAAAATTATTACCATTTCACTCGCTCATACTAGTTTTCCAATGAATCATTTTCATCAGTTCTGATTGGCGGAATACTTTCATATGTTGATCAAATCTTCCTAATGTGTAAATATCAACTACTTAGCTCAATGGCTTGGGTAGAACATTATTTGGAACGCGACGAGTGCACCAAAGTCAGGATTCCCATTTTTTATTTGGCCAGACAAGAGTACTTTTGGGTATTTATCCGTCAAACCATTAGGTATTACGAACTACCACAAATAAAATTTATTTGTGGTAGTTCGTAATACCTAATGGTTTGACGGATAAATACCCAAAAGTACTCTTGTCTGGCCAAATAAAAAATGGGAATCCTGACTTTGGTGCACTCGTCGCGTTCATTTAATGAAAGAGCATGAAAAATAATGAATAGGGACTGCCAGTTTATTGCACATTAGGAACAGTTGAAATTAAAAAATTCACAATAATGAAGAATTGAAACATTCCCAGCTGGAAATCCCTTCCACGAGTTTCCCATCTGGTAATTCATATGGAGGGAGCGGAAAAATGTTTTGCCGCCCGAATTATTGAGGCATTTGGTTGCCTAGGTTTTGCAGATGGTTAAATACCGCCTAGAAAAAACAAGCTGCGTCATATGCATGTCACACATGCCATACGACCACAAAAGATTAAGAACAAAATGAACTGTTAAGAGTATTTCTTTAACTATAGAATGTTATTTGATTTAACTATTTCTATTAAAGTTGAAGAAAATTTCTTTCCCTGTGATGCAGGTAGCGGCCCTACAATGTCTAAGTGCAGGTGCTGAAAAGGACTTGTACTGGTGAACGTCTGTAGTGGTGCTTTTGTATGCTTGTATACCTTGTGTTTCTGACATGGTTGACATAATAGTACATAGTTTCTGTTGCCTTTGTTCATTGACGGCCAAAAATATCTCTGTGTGATTAGTTTCCTTGTTGTCCTTATCCCAGGGTGGCTCAGATCACGTATTATTTTGAAGATTGTAGCAGTTAGTTTTTGTGGTATGTAAGGACGTATGTGTCCATTCGGTTTTGTGCAAATAATGTCACCCAGTGGGGAGGGTTCGATGTGTTTTCTGACGGAGTGTTTCCCTTAATATCGTCGGAGGCCTTCATCTGTTTTTTTGTTCCTCTATGATGGTGTGAGCCAGGTTAGGGCAGTCGATCTCTTCTAGTCTCGACCATGTGTCAGCGACAACGTTATTTTCACGTTTTTGGTATTGGATGTCTGTGGTAAACTGTGAGATGAAATTCAGCTGTCTTCAGCGACGGCGGCACGCTGTTTTTTGGTAGTTGCTGTAGTGCGAATATCAAAGGCTTATAGTCTGTATAGATAGTGAAGTTTCTTCCTTCAAGGACGTCTTTAAAATGTCAAACAGTTCTCTCCATCGAAAGTTGAATAATTCAGTTGTGTTGTTGATAACCCTTTTGGGTAGAATCCAAGAGGCTCAATGTTGTTTTTATGTTGTTGGTGAAGCGCACCTCCAATGGATCGATGGCGTCGCACGAAATTATCAGTTTTGCGTTTTCTCGAGGGTGGGCTAGTAACGTTGCTTGGGCCAGTTTTTCTTTTAATTGTTCAAAAGAACATTCCTCTTCGGTTATCCATTGTATTGGTGTTTTATCGTTATTCTTTGAATTCTTTGTAGCTAGATGGATCAATAAGACCCTGCGGGGACTACCGAATGTTAAATTCAAAGACAACCCCTGACAAGTACGCGGTGCCCAATATCAGGGACTACAAACTACCATCTACAGCACCCAAGGCGTTTCACCATATACCAATTGCATCAGAAGACATTCAGAAAACGGCCATGATAACCCCATTTGGGCTGTTTGAGTATACGATTTGGGCTATAAGACTTGGTAGCGTGGGTAGAGATCCTCAGAGCACATGACCTAGGCGACAGCGCAGCAAATAATTGAGTTTGGAGATAGGATGGAACCATACCACGCAGTACCTTGAATACCATCAGACACAACCTATATTTATAATAAGAAAAAACTCTGCAAATTCTTGACACAACGGTTCATTATCTTCTTTGTGCAGATCACCCTTCTGTCTAGATCACTAGGTCTAAATGTCTAGATCCTAAATGTGAGATTAATTATTATTATCAATTATCACTAATTATTAACAATTTTATCAAGTACCTACGTAGTGAAAATTATTATAATTTATTGTTAGGTATTAATAATTCGTATTTATTATTAATAATAATTATTATTAATTATGATTAATTAATACGATATAATTCTGGGGTTTTTAATACTACGTCGGTAATAATTTTTCTATAAAAGAAGTACCTACCAACAAACAAACGAAATTACCTTCATTTCCGTAGCACGAAACGCACCTCAGAACAACAAACTCGACATCACGCCATAACGGCAAAACGCCATATGATGTTCCAAAGAGCTTGTTAGTATGAAAATGGACCTGTATTTCAACAGTTTGAGTCACGATCGTGTTGTGAGGCACAATCTTTGAGCCGTCATTGTGAACGAACGGCTGGTCGTACAAAGCTGCGGATGGTCTTAAAAAACTCTGCAAATTCTTGTCACAACGGTTCATTATCTTCTTTGTACAGATCACCCTTCTGTCTAGATCACTAGGTCTAAATTTCTAGATCCTAAATGTTAGATTAATTATTATTATGAATTATCACTAATTATTAACAATTTTATCAAGTACCTAGTGAAAATTATTATAATTTATTGTTAGGTATTATTAATTCGTATTTATTATTAATAATAATTATTATTAATTATGATTAATTAATACGATATAATTCTGGGGTTTTTAATACTACGTCGGTAATAATTTTTCTATAAAAGAAGTACCTACCAACAAACATACGAAATTACCTTCATTTCCGTAGCACGAAACGCACCTCAGAACAACAAACTCGACATCACGCCATAACGGCAAAACGCCATATGATGTTCCAAAGAGCTTGTTAGTATGAAAATGGACCTGTATTTCAACAGTTTGATTCAAGATCGTGTTGTGAGGCACAATCTTTGAGCCGTCATTGTGAACGAACGGCTGGTTGTACAAAGCTGCGGATGGTCTTAAAAAATTCTACGGAACAAACTCTATCTAAATATGAAATAAAAAACACACCGTTCTATATGAATTTTTCGAGTTTTGGAATTTTCAAATTTTCAAAATTCGTTTTGAACCCCTTCCCCTTGACCTAGGGTTATGAAAAGTTTCGAGGATCATTGTGGGGCTGGTCCAAACCCAGAAACCAAATTTCGTAATTTTAGCTCAACGTTAACTGGGCAAAGTGGCGCGGACGGCGTACGGCTGACGGACGGATTTTTTTTATTCGATTTTCTGAATCTACGTATCTTGAAACGTAAACCAACAAATTTTGAGGGGGGGGTTAAAATTTTTTTTTCTTTGGGCGATTCCAATGGTTCATTATCGAGGATAATAAACCAAAATTCTACGGAACAAACTCTATCTAAATATGAAATAAAAAACATACCGTTCTATATGAATTTTTCGATATATGAGATTTTCAAATTTTCAAAATTCGTTTTGAACCCCTTCCCCTTGACCTAGGGTTATGAAAAGTTTCGAGGATCATTGTGGGGCTGGTCCAAACCCAGAAACCAAATTTCGTAATTTTAACTCAACGCTAACTGGGCAAAGTGGCGCGGACGGCGTACGGCGAACGAACGGATTTTTTTTTTTATTCGATTTTCTGAATCTACGTATCTTGAAACGTAAACCAACAAATTTTGAGGGGGGGTTAAAAATTTTTTTTCTTTGGGCGATTCCAAAGGTTCATTATCGAAGATAATAAACCAAAAGATCGAGGCCCATGAATTTGGTCTTGAAAGCATCGAGGAAGTTAGAGCTTCAAGGGCCTCTAGTTCATCAACAGGTTGAAAAGCAAAGTAGGTTTCATTGGGAAGAACAACTGGGTCGATGGTATATGTGCTCTGGAGATTGGAAGGCTGAGTGAAGTGAACGTTCAGCTTTCTTACAGCTTTGTTACTGACGATGGTTTAATCGCCAAAACCGGTGTACTCATAGTCTAACAGTGTACTCATATTTCAGTTGAAATAAAAGATTTGTTTCAAATACTCTTGTTTTTCTTTGTATATCAAAGTGAATCAAATATTGTTGAGGCTGAAATTCCAACAGAGTATTTTCAGAGTTACGAGCCCTCCTGACCGACATGCACTTGACATGCACTGAATTTAAAGAAAAAAAACAAATATCCAGCATAGCTGCTATATTTCTTCATGAGATTAAAAAATAGATTTCAATATATATGAACAATTCTATTTCTGAGATGAATACCTGGTACCTTGACCGAGGCCATTGATGTAATCATAGTTTTATGTAGGAATCAAACCACTATGGAAAACTTTGGATTTCAGCTGTTTGTTGAATAGTTTCCTTATTGGTAGATCAGTTTAGTCTAAATTGGGAAGTACTTCAGCATAATAATTGAACATTATTCATTAACGTTCTCTTGAGGTCAAACCATCACTCAAGGAGGTTTTTTTGCAGTGTTTGTTTTGGTGTACGCAGTTTAAGATGTTCATCAGTAAATCATAGAGGGTTGCTGCGTATAAAAATAGGTACAACATGGTAACAATTCTAACAATTATTTGCCTCCCAAAAATCAGTCTTACGTGAGGTTATACTATTTTTTTGAAGATATATTCTATAAAAACTGCAAATCATGGTGGTGCTAATGATGTTGAGGGATGTCAACTTACTGATGGTCAAACTAAATCACACACACTCGGTGGTGCTAATCTGCAAATGAGCCCAACGAAAATGGGATAGTGAGTACCAGCTTTGCAGGCAGCAGTGGGTTGAATACATCCACCCGTCATGAGATGAAATAAATATAACTTTGTGTGACAAATTAAATGTCCTCTCTTTCGTGTCGTTATAATTATTCCACAACAGTGAATATCATGGTATTGATCTTTGTGCAGAGTGATGAGGATGTCGACGAAACTGACAGATCAAGCTATTACTCCGGCAATGCCACCAAAGACATAGCGGAGGTATTGATCAATTTATTTCCTACAAATAAAATAACGTACTGTGTTACATTATAATAAAAGCTACTAGGAAACATGTTCTGTCATACTGAATGTTCTCCCTACAGATTTTAGCTGATTAACTATACTTTTTCAGGTTGAGCCAGTAAAATCTCTTGGAAAACCAGCAACTAATGAACATTTGGAGTGGAATCAACCACCGAAGGACTACATACCTGAACCCCCTCCGTTTAGAAGTACCTATCTAAGCTACGATCCGCCAAGGTATATGAGTTATACAATTCTAAATAATACATGCATTTACATACTTACTTAAAAAAAGAAGCCGGCAATTTTCTATTTGAAACATGGAAAGCAACAGCCCTGCATAAGCAACTGGATTTCTGAGTGGATATGTTGACATGAAAACAATTCAGCATTCCAAAATCTTTGAAGAAAGACACCAAAAACGTGTTTTTGAATGACCAAGCATCAAAGTTTATGAAAGCAAAAGTTATGGATAGGCAATGGGTTGGTATGGCTATAGGTGTTGAATAGGTACTACGTGTTACTAGACCTACTTACTATTTAACCTACTATCCCACGTTTGAATGACGATAAATCTGCACTGTGATGTTGGTTGTTGGAACTATTTAAAATTATTTTTCAATCTCACTGAAGTTTCAAGAAGAGGTTGAGGTAGGCTTTTCCGTGTGCCTATCCCCTAACCAGTGCTTGAGTGGGTTGTCACTTAATTGATTGATTATGTCCGTGAACTCCTTTGGGAAAATTAGGCAGAAAAAAATCCCTCCTTTCCGCTTGGTTGACTGTGATCCTCCTCGTTTCATTCCAGGTGTTGCCAGTCTGGCGCAGTTGAGATTTTCAGCAAATCTCCCGGTATCTATGGGCCACCCTCTCCCTCGCCCGGTGGGTTCCACTGCAACGCCGTTTTTTTCTGTGGCTTTGTCTGGTATCTTACGGTGTGGCCAATCCAACTTCCTTTTCCTAATTTCCAGTTTTGGTTCTCAAAAGCTTAGCAATGGTTATCGTGTTTGGCCATCAGATCCCCAGGATTACAAGCAGGCATCTGTTTACGAACGTCTGCAGCAGATAGGTAATGGTCTCAATGACCTTCCACATCTTGCTGCCATACAACAGAACTGACTTTACGTTAGTGTTGGATAGCCTGAGCTTTGTGGGACAAGTTCCTATTTTTCCTGATTGGATAAAGCTGGACAAATGCACCATTCGCATTTCTTATGCAACTCTTCACGTTGCCCACCGATCTTCCATCTATGGTTACTGTAATACCAAGGTATACGAAGATATCCACTTGTTCTACGGGTTATGTCATCGTTGGTTTATTCGCATTTGAAATCTTTGTATTTCTCGCATTGATGTGGAGGGAACAGGCGACCCTTCCCTGGAAAAGTGAAAGTTGCGATTAGCGCCGCTCAGGAAGCAGCAACTCATCCCGGTGAGTGGATGGTCGTGTCATCAACCCGTCCCGGTAAATATTTGTGTTCTACATTATCACGATATAATAAAAACATCCCCCAAACAACAGATCACATACATATATATTAGCTGGACATATAGATCAAGTGGACGGGGTTGCGGAATAAAAACATTCCCCAAACAACAGATTAGTGCCATATAGATTAGTTGGACATTTGCGTTCTATCGAACATTACCATGGGGATGCGTTGAGAACATGGGAGTTCTCTACAGGGAACGGATTGCCTAGCTGGGAAAAAGCTAGTGGGGGTCGTCGCCATGATATTTCGTTGGCGGGGATGGATCGCCGGTTTCCCAATGCTGAGCCCTCCTCGGCCAGCAATGCGAAGCAAAGCATGCAATTTTGTCATGGCTGTCAGAGGGCTTCTGTGCAAGCAAACAGAGGTCATCCGCAAGGTCAAGATTATCTGGCATTTGGAGTCATTGTACGAGCTCCTGATCGGGTTGATGATTTTTGTGGGAACTCTGTACCTTACCAGGATTTTCCACATTACGCCTCAGTTCCCTAAAGCCAGCTTGCTCAGACCTCAGCTTTTGTTCAATGGCTCCCTTTATTTGCTTGAGGATTATGAGGTGAACTTGTTAATGACGGGCAATATTGTGATTCCGCTCCAATTGGTGCATTCTGAAATGTCACCCTTCTTGGGGATCTTGACCATTAGCCCTTTACACCATTTGGTTGGAACTTTATCCATTCATCTTCTTGAACCATATCACCAGTGGATATCACCATATGCCATTGATACCAGTGGATTTTCCGTTTTTAAGGTCTGAAATAGCTTGGAAGATTTCTGTTCTAGAGGGTATTTCTTCGCTGAAACCCACTGCTGGTCCAGTCAGCCTGAAGTTCGGTTCTTTGGATCTAATGCACTTTATGTTCAGTACTTTCGTTAAATGTTCTTTCCATCTCTTCCTCTGATTGTCTTGTGTGGTGTGGATCATTCCAGTCTGGCTTTTGATGGGTCGAGTTTAACAGAAGCCTTTTTTGGATAGAGATCGGGTGATTTGGTAGAGCTCTTTTGCATCCCCTCTGCAAGCAAATCTTGTTTGACTATCAACCCATTGTCTCCAGTCAGATCTCAGCATTATATTTGCGCTGAGCGGCTGCCTTCTGTTGTCTGGTCCAGCTCTGGTTAATTTTGGTTTATTATCTTCGATAATGAACCATTGGAAAAAAAAAAACCCAAAGAAAAAAAAATTTTAACCCCCCCTCAAAATTTGTTGGTTTACGTTTCAAGATACGTAGATTCAGAAAATCGAATAAAAAACTCTGCAAATTCTTGACACAACGGTTTATTATCTTCCTTGTGCAGATCACCCTTCTGTCTATACCAGACTTTATTGCAAATCGGCACCATACCATATTCTCACCGTACTCATACCATACCATACGAATTTCTTTCCTATCATACCATACTGTATTATACCAAATCATACATACAATAATATACCATACCATACTCATACCATGTCATACAAACCGAGGGAATATTGAAATATCATCCATTTCTGACCTATATTTAAAATTTCAAGTATCTAGCTCATCATCAAAATTTAATTTGTTTAAACAAATAGGTATTATTTAAACAATTTTACAGACAAGAAACCGAGTGAATATTGCATTGTGATCCAGTTCTGACCTATTTTTTAAAATTTCAAGTCAATAGCTCATCGTCAAAATTTAATT
Source organism: Stenodema calcarata (assembly GCA_963920205.1). Classification (NCBI taxonomy): domain Eukaryota; kingdom Metazoa; phylum Arthropoda; class Insecta; order Hemiptera; family Miridae; genus Stenodema; species Stenodema calcarata. Next base: position 14,675,302 of record OY986048.1, on the reverse strand, counting down.
TGTATTATTACAAAAAGGTATTATTTAAACTATTTTACAGATGAGAAACCGAGTGAATATTGCAATGTGGTCTATCCCCGACTCACGGTTAAAATTTCTAGACTGTAGTTTACCGGGAAGATGAAAAAAGGTAGTTTTATTCTGGGCGTCTGGGGGTTGGGTCACATAACGGCCGTTTTCGACGCGAAAGTTTAGTGTTTTTCCTAAACCTTTGCGCGGTCACTGTGAACGAACGGCTGGTCGCACAAAAATCCAATTGGTCTTAAAAGATTCGTAATTTTTCAGGTCATTCAAAAGTGAACTAAAAATTACACCGTTTCATGAGAATTTTTAGAGATATGACATTGTCGAAATTTCAAAGTTCGTTTTGAACCCCTTCCCCTTGACCTAGGGTTATGAAAAGTTTCGAGGATCATTGTGGGGCTGGTCCAAACCCAGAAACCAAATTTCGTAGTTTTAGCTCAACGCTAACTGGGCAAAGTGGCACGGACGGCGGACGGCGTACGGGGGACGGCGTACGGCGGACGGACGGATTTTTTTTTATTCGATTTTCTGAATCTACGTGTCTTGAAACGTAAACCAACAAATTTTGAGGGGGGGTTAAAATTTTTTTTTCTTTGGGCGATTCCAATGGTTCATTATCGAAGATAATAAACCAAAAAACTCTGCAAATTCTTGACACAACGGTTCATTATCTTCTTTGTACAGATCACCCTTCTGTCTAGATCACTAGGTCTAAATGTCTAGATCCTAAATGTTAGATTAATTATTATTATCAATTATCACTAATTATTAACAATTTTATCAAGTACCTAGTGAAAATTATAATAATTTATTGTTAGGTATTAATAATTCGTATTTATTATTAATAATAATTATTATTAAATAATACGATATAATTCTTTGGTTTTTTAATACTACGTCGGTAATAATAATTATTTGTTGGTAGGTACTTCTTTTATAGAAAAATAATTTTTCTATAAAAGAAGTACCTACCAACAAACATTCTAAATTACCTTCATTTCCGTAGCACGAAACGCACCTCAGAACAACAAACTCGACATCACTTAAGCCATATGATGTTCCAAAGAGCTTGTTAGTATAAAAATGGATCTGTATTTCAACAGTTTGATACACGATCGGGTTGTGAGGCACAATCTTTCAGCCGTCATTGTGAACGAACGGCTGGTCGTACAAAGCTGCGAATGGTCTTAAAAAATTCTACGGAACAAACTCTATCTAAATATGAAATAAAAAACATACCAGTAGTATAGGAATATTCATTCTGGCGCACCTACTTAAACCTCTGATAAAACTTTTTACCACAAAAACATCAGAACACATTTTTTACCACAAAAACATCAGAACCAGTGACTTTTTCCATTAAGCGACTTAAATCCCTGTTAAAACTTTTTTTATCACAAAACATCATAACCTTTTCACGGTAGTCGGCGACTTTTTTAAAAATATTTTTTCATCAGAAACTCTAGTGAACTCTAAAAATTAGGAAAAAAATTTAAAATTAGGGGCCGATATTTTTGAAATTTAGCTCCCTCTGATGTTTTCACTAGAAAAAAAGAAAGGGGTTAGTTAAAAGGATGGGGAACAGGATAAATAGTATCCATAAGAATAAGTGGGTGGATAATATAAAAAATGAGGGGTTAGTTAAAAGAATAACTTTTATAATAAAATGACAACGCTTGAAATATATAAGAACGCCGTTAAAAAATCAAACTACTCATCTTTCAAGGATATTGAGAAAGGGACTTATACCATCTTGGAAAATTTTATAAAAGACACTGAATATGGAGAAACAGTGGTAGTAAAAATTGCTTATGACGACGACGAGATATGCTTGTTTTTGCCTAAAAGAATATCAGGGCGACTTCTTAAACATGTCAGAAATAATCCAGAAAGTCACCCTGAAAAACTTATTTATAAAGGAACTGATAGAAAGACAAATGCTTTTCTTATTGATTTTGCGTAAATATTATAATTGTTTTTCATAGTGTTTTAAGGGAAAATTTTCCCTTAAAACAATAATTTATACTAAGTTGTTTTCCAAGACCCGGTAAATTACCGGGTCTAAAAAAAGGATCTCTTCAATAAAAATGTCTCATCCATATTTACAATTTTCACTTAAGCATATCGAATTCATTGAATGTTTCGCATATATCGATAGAAATAAAGATATGAAAGTGTACAGGTTTATTGAACAACTAGTATACGGAGAAATCTCCACTGATAAAATTTTAAATTTTAAAACACAGTTGAAAAATGTAGGGGTTGAAAAATTCGTAAATACCATTAAAAAAACAATGTCTGAAGAACCGGTAAAAGACGTGAAATGTAAAAGGAAAAGTAAAAGGAAAATCGACGAAACAATGTTGGAGAATTACGTTATTCGTAATAAACGAGATAAGAAATTTCTACAAGAGTTGAACGTAAAGATTTTTTTAAACATGATCCCTACTAAAAATATAATTGTGGACGATGGTAATATTGTCGATATAAAATTACCTTGATCTAATTGTTCGTTTTAATGAGGAATCCTCATTAAAATACATTGAAAATAAAATCTCCTTCATATTCCAAACATCCTGAGCTTTTAGCAACAGTATCGAAACTCAAACTCAAAATCCTTCTTCAGTTTGGCTTTACTCACATTATAAAGCAATTTTCTAAGTTGATATTCAGTAGCAGTTTTAGGAACCTTAATCTTTGTTTCTTTAAGAAATACCTTTACTTCCTCCTTTGTACGGAGCGGTGGTTCACCATCGACACCCAATAAACGTTTTTTTAACATCCGTTTAGAAAATCTATACTCCCTCAATACACGTTGAATCTCGTCTAGTGCGTCACAGTTTCTATCATAAAATCGAAATTCAGGTGTCTTTACAAACTTCCAGAAACCTCCATGTTCATCACATATATCTAATGCCTCGTCGTTTAAAACCATATCTCTTTATTTATTATAGAATATATTCTTTTAACTAACCCCTCTATTTCATTTTCCATTTTCTTTTATTATTTCTTCAAGGTGTGTTTTAAACTTGTCTCTACTTATGTTTATTTCATAGTGCCCCCAAGCCAAAGTATCTATACCATTTTCCAATATAAATCTTTTATCATCATGAGCGGAAAGAGCTTTCTTATTCTGTTGTACTGTGGACACATCGTGTTTTTTCGATTGGAATAATATCTGTTTCTGATAGTTTGATTCTTTAAAGAATAAACATCTTTTATAATCCTCAAAACTTAAACCTTTATCAACGACATTTTTCTTTACTCCTTTAGATTTTTTCTTCACATCATTAGTTTCGAATATTTTAAAAGCGTAGCACTTTGGACGAAGTCCAATAAACTCATCTATAATCTTACCTTCTACCTCATCTTTAAATTTCCCCAACACTTTTTTATTAACTTGTGGAACGTTGTAAACATTATTTTTTGGGTAGTCGGAAGTATCGAAATGATCCAACATATTTTTCATATCATTATAAAAATCATCCGTTTTTATTTCCATTATTAAACTATCTGTATCTCCGTATAATAAATTTACATCACTTTTATATTGTTTTTTAACCGTGTTGTAATAAAAATCATACATACAAGTTTTGGAAATGTCTAGAATACTCATACCAATGAAAATTGGTTGTTTAAATGTGATATTTACTTTTTTCATGTGTACAGCCGCTAAGTTTTCGGAAAAAATAGTTCTACCTTCAAAGTTTGGTTTTGAAATTAGTTTTTCCAATTTCAATCCATCAGAACAAAGCCTAATATCCACATGTTTACGAACATTCATCATTGTTCGCCCAAATACACTATTGTTCATAAGTTTAAAAAAGTCTTTTTCGAATGGTGTTTCGGCTTTTGCTCTAAGATTTGTATTGTAATCAATATAGCTTTTTAACCAAGCACTTTGGTCAAATTCTAAAACCTTATGAATTTTTTCTAATTTCATTCCTAGTTGTAAATACTGTTTTAACGTAATGTAATGGATAACGTATTTTTTCTTATCATACAACGTGTTTAAAAGTTTTGGTAGTTTTTCATTTTCATAGTTATTTTCAGGGGCTAAAGGAAAATCAGAGTGTAAATCGTGGAGTTCTTGAGGATATTTTAAATCAACTTCTAAAATATAGCCCTTGGGCGAATCATCAGGAATGGATTGTATATCGAACTTATCTAGATCCGTTTTCCATTCAAAATTTCCATAAGGTAAAAATTTACTCATCGCCCAACCGTAAAGATTATTTGCATCCAAGTATTCAATGAAAACAGATTCTTTTTCTTTGTTGAATTGATCTCCCATATATTTATTATTGGCTTTCGCGTATCGTTTTGAACATTGAGAAATTCCACCTCTTATTCCATTTTCTATGAGTAAAATCTTATCATAATCCGTTAACAATTCAATCTTTTGTTTGGTCATTCTCAACATGCAATCCCAAGCGAAACCCGGTGTTGTATAGTACCAAGCGGGGTCTAATTTATATTTTTCTAAAGATATATTTCTAAAGTTTTCCATGATATCCGCCAACAAAAGAACATCAATTTTATTGTAAAGTTCTGTAAATTCCCCCAAATTTTTAATGTTGAATGTAGACCAAATTTCTAGAGCATTTTTATAATCATTTTCTTTAACATTTTCTCCAGTGAGTTCACTGTAGAATTTCTCTATAGGTGGAAGGATAGTTTCTCGATATTTTTCAACAGAATCCATATACTCATATGGATAAGCTAATTTTCTAGTAATTAGTTCGAGATGTTCTTTTGGGAAATACTTTCTTATTTCCCTAAATTGATTTTTAGTTAAACTTTTAGCTAAAGAATCTAAAGAAGCAGAAAGAAACTTAAAAGAATCTATGAATCTCAATTCTATAGTCTTTTTCTTTTTGTTGCCATTTTTATCGAGTTCATTACTTTCATAAGCTACCATTTTAGAAAAGGAAATGTACTTCTCTTCACTTTGTGGTAAAAGTTTAATATCGTAATTATCTTTTTCAAATTCTTTAATAAATAGATGTGCATCGTAGCCAGAAAGATTATGGAAAAATACTGGAATAAACTTTGGATTTGTATATTCTAAATTACAAATCGAATGAGCCGCTCCTCTGTACATTCCAGTCAAATGTGAGTGATCCCTTACTTTTATACAATTATCAGGTATATTTTCCTTCGAAACTTCTAATTGTTCAATATATTCATCTGCTTTAACATCATTTTTGTTATCGATAAAGTGTTTAATTGTTTTTCTCAGTAAATCAAGTTTATTTTCAATTATAGGTGGAAGTTCATTAAATTTTCTTTCACAAATATGGCAACTCTCAGCACTATCGTATTCTCTTTGTTGTTCTTCGGTTAAATTTGTCATGGGAATATTAATGTCATAGTATTGTTTCGCCACCATTATGGCATCCTTTTTTATTTTTTCATAAAATACTTTTACCGCATCCTGCCCAGAATATTGTACAAGTTTATAATCGTCTACATAGTCTTTCCTACTATCATCTTCGGAATTTTTCATGTAGTAAACAAAACTGTACGGTTCATGTTTTTGAATGGCATTTGTATAACATTCATCGGGATTTGGTTTGCAGGTATCAATCTTTTGTAACGTACATTCAAAATCTGCATAAATTGTAAAAGGTACTTTTAAAGAGTGTCTATAATTTTCAAATTGTAAAATGTTATCATAAGGTTTTGGTAGATCTACTTTAACAGCTTTATGAAGTCCGCAATATTCTTTATGTTCGTTTAATTTAACTTGAGTTCCAAAGCTATTCAAGCACATTTTACATAAATACCTTCTCTTGTGATCTTTTGTTAGCTGACTATGACCAACCAGTTTCCAAAGATTCTTGATCCAACAATAATGTTCAGTTTCCTTGTTTTTCAAGTACAACAAGTCAATGTGTCTTTCCTTTTCATCTTTCGTTATTTCCAAGGGTACTATAGTATTTCCTTCATTCAGACAGTAAACATTAATGGAAATCCCAGTTCTTTTCTCAAACTTTTTCACATCGATAAGTTTCATAGGAAAACTGATATCTTTCAACGCTTCGTCAAACTCATGTTCCCATGTTATGTACTTTCCTATTCTATCAGAATCGCGGTCTGCAGGATGTAAAGCCGAAAGAACAGCCCATAGGAAACATTTATTATCTTTATTTTGTACATTTATAATTGCTTTTCTACTTTGTAGAAAATCAGGGAGTTTAATGTAAGACGATCCTCTCAAAGGAATGTACTTGTTAACGTTCAGTTCCAGATGTTTGATTTTATGAAGTTGCCATTGAGATCCTTTAATTTCGAACGATTCCATTTCATTTAGAATTTTCTGTTTCATTTCATCGTAACAATTTGGTACTTCTGCCGACTGTAATATTATTACGTTTTTAGTTTTGAAATTGAGTTCCTGATACTCCATGTTATTTTTGTTAGTTCCTTTTTTAAATTCTGCGATTAAAACTACATTAACTTTTAGTTTCATTTCTCTAAGTTTCCATTTGAGTAAACCTGTTACGGTCCTTTCAATACTGTTCAGAAATTTGGAAGCATCTTTAAATCCTTTCGTATTTTTAATATCGTAAGTCACTAATCTAGATTTAAACGCAGTTTCCTTTTCTATAACTTCCGTTTTCGGTTCTTTGTTTTTTTCAAATACTTTTTCACTGAACTTAAATACTTTGTGCAATTTTCTCGGTATTACAAATACTGATTTCGCTTTTCTAGGTTCTTTGCTTTTTTCAAATACGTTTTCCCAAAAATTAAATACTTTGTGCAATTTCCTCGGATTTACAAATACTGGTTTCGCATTTTTAGGTTTTCTGATATCCATTGTCCGGTCCGGGTCGTTTTTTCCATGGCTCTTTGACTTTAAATGTCTAGCCCAGTTTTTATAAGTAATGCTAACGTCGCACTTTTTACAATGTCTTCTATCGTACATTTTATTATAGAATATATTCTTTAACTAACCTCTCATTTTTTTGAATTCTTAAAGGTAGCGTCGAATCGACGCCACCTTTTTCTTTTGTCTATTATTGGAGAGATCCTTTTAACTTACCCCTCATAAAAACGTTTTAATGGAAATTTTCCATTAAAATAACAATATTATACTAAGACCAAGTTTTTTCAGAATTCAATATCCCTTTGCATGTTTTTAAAACAGTTTCATAGTCTTTTCCGTTTGAAAGTTCTTTTAACACTATCAAAGACAGATGACCGCAAATTGGAGGATCGTTATACTTTTGAATTTGTTCGGAATTGTAACGAATTTTTTTATTTTCCAAGTATTTTACCAACTCCTTAGGGGGTGATGCGTTTCCATAGGAATCGAAATAATACTTTTCTTTTTCAGATTTTTTAAAATAACAAGTCCAGTGACTACCATTTTGATAAGAATTTTCCAAATTAATAATTCCACATTCAACAGGTTTAGGTCGATCGGGGAGTTCATCCTTCATGAAAACACCTCGGAAATGTTTTATTTTAAAAATTTTCACGAAACGAGTTAAATCTAAATTACTCAAGGGTTGGTAGTTTTCCGTTTTTTTCTTTTTTTTAAACCGGCCCCAATACTTAGGCTTTTTGCATTTTTAGCTAGTTTTTCCATCTCGAGATTATGACGTTTTATTTCCGCTTCTTCAGCGGCTTTATGTTTCGAATCTATTACTGAAGATGCTACTGCTGCACCTCCTCCCATTAACGCTCCAGCTGCTCCCATTGCTGCAAATATCAGTGGTAGGAATCCACCCTTGTGATTCAAATGTAGTTGTTCGTAATCCAAAGTTAACGTAATTCCTTTCTTTTTTTCTTTAGCTTTTTCAAATGCTTTCGATTGAGTTTCCCACAGACTGATTTTATGTTTTCCGTTTCCCGAAATTTGTTTCGCTGTAAAAAGAATTGTAACACTTCTACGCTTTTTGTAAGCGTCTTGTATTTTGGCTATTTGATTTTCGGTTAAATCTACCTTTTTCATGATCATAGTTATTTATTATAGTAAAAAAAAATTTTTTTTTTTTTTAATAACGAACTCCCATACCAAAGAATCGTTTACTCCTCATTGCAACTCTCACTGCAGTTGCATCAGCTTTTTCTTTCCAACTCGCATCACTCGAGTGCATTCTTTCTTTTGCTACTTCCTCTAGTGCTTTATCTGCCACATGTCTTTCTTTGGTGTCTGTATGATCTCTGTAAGATATATCGTGTTGCTTACAGCCTTCGTCCAATTTATTAATTCCCGGATCTCCTCTTTTCAATCGTTTATCTAGTTTTGTAAATGGACCGCAGTAGTTGTATCCAGGTAAATGCATTTCGGGTGCAAAACCATCAAGTTTGTTCAACAATGTATTTAAAACTCCAGATCCGTTCTTGATGATTCCTTTCGGTAAACTGTTGACAACTTTCAACAGATATTCTATTCCTTTGGAATTATCTAAGTTTTTTTCCAACTGATCGTTTATAAACTTTACAATTCCTAATTTTTCATTGTGAAAATTGTTATTACCGGCTCGTTCTTGTGCGTACAAATAGTACAAACGCTGTTGCAACTGTTGTAAATTATCGATGTATTTATATTCCACTGGATTTTCCGTATACTCGATCAATCCAGATCCCGATTTACCTGCCTTCAATTCCTTCCAAATAGGAGCAATCAACTCTCTGTACTTTTTCCCCTTACTTGACTTTGGTAATCCCGTAGTCGGATCGTTCTTTTGGTATAGAGAATTCGTTTGAATGAGAATTTTCTTGTAAGTTTTCAAATCCTCTTGAGTGTATTTATCAGGATCAGGTCCTAGAGGATCAGTTAACAAACACCATAATCCGTGAGTTCCTCTATATTTTACATTTTGAATTATGAGATCGTCTTCATTTACTCGAATTTGTTTGTCTCCGATGTAAATTTTGTCCTCTTTTCCCCAGATGCCAAATTGTTTATCACCCTGTCTGATGTAAAGTCTCGCAATTGAACCAATTCCTTTTGGCCCTACACTACTGGATGGATACTCATTTAGATCTACCATGTCTACTATTGAGGAGAGAACGTTACTAGCTGGTTCAGTCATAGTTTCGCCAGCAATATCGTAGGTTTCAGTAGGATTTATTTCGAATGTGTTAGTTGGTCCAAAAGTTACAACTTTCTTTCTAGGAGAACTACTTGTCATTGGCTGTTGCGTGTATGGTACGATTTCCAACTTCTTTATATCTTCATCAGTTTGTTTCACTGCATTTTTCAATTCCACTAATTTTTCAGTGATGGGTGCGAACGTCTTTTCCTGAGTTTCTCTATCGTTAAATTTATCTACTCTTGCTTCTCGGAAAGCACGTCTCAACTCTTGTTCTTTTTCTCGAATTTTATTGGCTTCATTGACAGTCATTTCTTTAGGTTTCCTAAAAGTATTTCGAACTATCTTTTCAGATTTACTCTCAACAGTTTCTTGAAGTTTTTGGTTTTTATCTTTTGGTTTGCCTTTTGAAGCATTTTTATATTTTGCATCTAATTTTTTTAATGTTTCATCAATCATTTATTATAGAATATATTTTTTTAACGATACACCGAACGTACGTTGAACGGTAGGCGTTGAACGGTAGGCGTTGAACGGTAGGCGTTGAACGGTAGGCGTTGAGCGTTAATTTTGACGATTCACCGAACGTACATAAAAAATATAATAGATCAAGATCTATTATATACACATTTGGTTAATGCTTATTTAGTTATTTCTAGCTGGAAATTCTTTCCGTATCGTCCACTCTCTTTTTTTAGTGTTGCGTCTATCGTTAGAAAACCAAATGTATCCTTCCAACATTCACCACAAATTTCTTTGAACCGTTCAAAAGTAAAATCCGATCCTACATACTCATCATAAATTATTTTAATGTAAGCATTGCTCTGTTTAAAAATACAAAGAAAATTCACGTTATTTCTAATCAACTGTTTATCAACTTTAGTATAGGATTGAGTCAAATAAATGCACGAAATGTTTTTATGCCTACCTCTTACATAGTAATCCTTTATAATTTGCTGTTGTTGTTCATTCACACAATCATCGAAAACTATCAAACTGTTCGGTTGGCATTCATCTAGACCGATTAATTCATCACAGCTACTATAGAAATGAGCAATTTCCTTTCCAATTTTATCAGTTAGTTTTTCGTAAGCTTTTCTCAAGCCTTTATAAACTTTTTGTTCTAATGATTTAGAAAAAACATAAAAGTTTTCAAAGGGAATACCCCATGGTTCTGTAATGAGGTTGTACAACAATGTAGTTTTTCCACATCCACTCGTACCAATTATTAAACACCTAATTGGAAGTGGTAGTAAACCATCTCTCTTGCTAATCGGGTCAAACGGTGTAGGTTTTATGATATAGCTTTTGTTATATTTTGGATTCATTTTTTTTATTTATTTATTATATAATAAATAATGTTTATAAAAATTTCTGGAGATACACTAAGGTTTGAAAGACCAATTCAACTCGATCCTAATAAAGAGTATCAGTTGGGTGTGTCGGCATTGTTGTTTACAACTAGGAAAACGTTTGAGATAAAAAACTTCAAGTTGTCATTCGTATTTCCTTTACCCGATAAGCTGCAAAATCATCAGTGTGAACTTGATGGTGAATTCACAATAGGTTCGTTCAAAGCCATGTTGATTAGTCATTTGACTAGTTTCCATAACATTTTATTATCGAAAGATTTTTCAGACACTTTGAAAAAGTATCCCGAGAACCAGGTGAATGAAATACAACGAGAAATACGAAAAATTGTTCCGAATAGCTTAAAATTCTATCTCGAGCGCCTAACCGACGGTACGTACAGAATTACTGCTAACTTTCCCATGGATATGTGGATTATAAATGAAGGTAACTTTTGTGACTTATTCCAATTGAAAGCTTGTTCAGGTTCCGATATTTTATTCAAAAAGAACACCAACTACGTGTCGGATATCAATCCTACTCAACTCGTATTTTCGGGCAAAATAATCGAATGGCATTGTAACATTACGGAATACAGCTTTACTAATCACGAGGAACACCCACATTTGCACGTTGAACATGAGTTACTACATGTTTCTTTCCTAGAAAACTTACTACCACCTAATACTATTTACGCGGAAAAACCAAATAATATAGTTTTCATTCCACTAAGAAAAGGACTGAAAGAAATAAAAATGATAAAATTATCAACAACCATGGGAAATAACGAACCGATTCAATTCAACGATATTAAAGCTTACTTGTTGCTGAAAAGTAATTAATTTTTTTTTTTATATAATAAATAAGATGAACAACATTGATGAAAATCCGTCTGCTCCTGCAGTTGAAAACGATATACAATATACTACGTTTTACAAAAACATTTATCCTCAGATTCCGGCTCCGGAATTTAATTCCAACGATTATAGAATAAATCGCATTATGAAACAATACGAATTTTTAGAAAACGAAATGAAAACACGGGGAAATTTGAAGAAAAAATACTGCAAATTATCGAAAACATTTTTCGGAATAGAGTGTTTCTTTACATTAACCGAACTGGGGATGATTGGTGTTTGCATCACTCTCCCTGTAGCAATTCCTTTTGGAGTTCCAATTTCAGCAGGATTAACAACATTTTCCGCAATCCTGAGAACTTCAGCCGGTTATGTAGGAAACAAAATTAAAAAACATTCGGATATCGAACTTTTGTCGAAAACAAAATTAAATTCTATAGAGGAAAAATTCACGAATGCTTTGAAAGATGGGAAAATTTCAGATGAGGAATTTTCCAATATTGAACAAGAAATTAAAAATTACAACGATATGAAAACCAACATTTTGAACGGTTATAAAAATAATGATACGGAAAAAGCGAAACTTTTAGAAAAGGGAAAAGAATTGGGGAAAGCGGAAATTATAAGCGCGATTAGAAAAAATGTTTAAATTTAGTTATTATAGTGAGTTGTATTTTTTATGAGAAAATCTCATAAAAAAATTTTTCATAGTACCTAAATAAAAAAAAAAATTTTTTTCATAGTACCTAAATAAAAAAAAAATTATGTTTACTATAATAAAAGAATGCATCAATGTAAAAAGGTTTTTGATAAATATGAAGATGGTATTGTACGAAAACAATTCAAAACTTTCAATCCTTCATCGACTTTGAATTTAAATGCCGAAAACAAAAGGACTACTTTCAAAATAGAACTCTATGACGAATTTATTTGCAAAGATGTAGAATATTACATTTCTGGTAAATGTGTTTCAATCGATTCTACGAAACCATATAAAAGTGAAAACATGGATGTAAGACTTGTTGATAATTTCGTTGCAAACTTATTTTCCAACATAGAAGTGAAAAAACATAATGTCGTAGTCGATGAAATTGAAAACCCGGGGATTGCTAGCACGGTTCAGGGTTATGTATGTCATTCGGGTCCGAAAAATTATAATGGAAACGTAATCAATTCGGGGTTCAATTCAAAAGCTATCGGAGGAGGGAATTTTAGTGCTGTTGGCTGTTTGGGAGATTTAGGATTAGGATTTTTCAAAGATTTAACTGTTCCTATTTACAAGGGGGGATTTGAAATTACTTTTATTCGAAATAGTGATAATAACGTGATATTTCGATATAAAAAAGATACAGCAACTCCGCTTCCACATGATGGAAAAATAGAAATAACTTCTTTCGTTTTGAGAGTTCCAGTAATTGAATACGATAACGAATCTAAAGTAAATTTGATTACAGATTTGAAAAACATCCCGTACCAACTTCGATTTAAAAGTTGGCAATGCATAGAATATAAAAACGTTTCCGGAAAAACGTTGATGTTCGATGTAACTAACATTTATAGAAACGTTTATAATCCTCTCTGGTGTTTCATAGTTTTTCAAACCGATGTACTCAATGATCAGACGAAAGATAATGCTAAATTTGTTCATAAAGATGTTAGGAATTACTGGTTGGAAGTCGGTGGAAAAAGATATCCCGAGGAAAATTACAATTTGGATTTCGACGAAAATGATTTTTGTTTAGCTTATTCCGCGTATTTAGATTACAAAAAGTTAACAAACTCTCAAGACAATTTACCGTATCATGAACCCGAATTTTTCAACAGAGATTATCCGATTTTCAGTATAGATTTAACGGATCAACCTAAAAGTATTTCCGGTGGTAAAAGCAACATCATTTTACACGTAGAATTCAATAAAGCGGTAGCAGCACCTTCAGGTGGTTCAGAAGGAACAACGTGCTACGTTGTTTTAGTCAGTGGTTCGAGCTTCGTTTACAATCCAGTCAAAAATACGATAACACAAGAACTTGCTTAAAACCCCGTATTCGACTTTAACGTTAAATAGGGGGGGCGATTCGCCTCCCCTATTTAAGAGTTTTGAAAGCTCTTGTTTAAATGTTTTCGACTTGTATTCGACTTTAACGTTAAATAGGGGGGCCAAATTGGCTCCCCTCTTTAATAGAAATGTAAACTGACGGGCTCCGTATTACCTTTAATGGGACCCGTCGATTCGACGGGTCCTGTATTTAAAACTAAAGTAAGAATGTATATTTTTAATGGAGTTTACTCCATTAAAAAAAAGTTTCCTTAAATAAAACATGGAGGATGAAATTTATTGCCATAAATGCAAAAAACAAACAAAAAATATAAACGCGGAAATTGTACAAACCGTGAACGGAAGGTGGAGAATTGCTGCTAAATGTGTGAAATGTAAAACTAATAAAAGTAAATTCATAAAAAATCCGAATGAGGAAACTAACGTAGTTCCTGAAACTGAAGTTATAAATTTATCTGAAAACGAAAAGTTGGAATTTGCGAAGGAATTACATAAACCCGTTAGAAAGAAATTTCAGAAAAGGAAAATTGTTACTCATGGAAAAGATGATCTTTGGGCCGCGGACTTGATTATAATGAAACAATACGAGAATGAAAACAAGGGGTTCGGTTACATGTTGAATATCATTGATACTTTTTCAAAGTACGTTTGGTCAGTTCCATTGAAAAAGAAAAACGGAATGGTAGTTTCAAAAGCTTTCAAAGGAGTTTTGGAAAATGTAAAATCTCATAATCATTCTACTCCTAAACTCCTTCACACGGACAAAGGTTTAGAATTTGAAAATAGACTTTTCAAAGAACTTTTAGACGAGTATAAAATTAAAATGTATCACACGGAAAATTTAGAAAAATCTGCAATCATCGAAAGATTCAACAGAACTTTGAATCAGAAAATGAAAATTCGATTCGAGGTGAATGGAAATAAAAAATGGATCGATATTTTACAGGAATTAGTTAATGAGTACAACAAACAAGACGTTCATCGATCCATTGGAATGACACCTGCTCAAGTCGATGCGAGAAACGAAAATGAAATTCTGAGATATTTATTTAAAAAGAGTGGAAAAAATGTAAAAAAGAAATTTAAAATTGGAAATCGTGTGAGAATTACGATATCAAAGAAAACTTTTGCAAACAAATACAAAACAAATTGGACGAAAGAGATTTTTGAAATAAGTGAGATTTTAGAAACGAGTCCAGTTACTTATAAAATAAAAGATTTAAGTGGAGAGGAAATCCTAGGAACTTTTTATCCTGAGGAATTACAACTCACGAAATTTTAAATATGTTCTGTTTGAACCTTTCATTGTGTATCGATATTATAATTATAATAACTCTAGTTTTTCCTATAAAAACGTACCTTGATAAGAAAAGGGGAAATAAAACAAAATCTTATAATTATTTTTATTGGGAATATCTCAATAAAAACAGAAATAATATTGCAATGTTCTTTGAAGGTGAACTCAAGGTTGGAGCTCACGCGTGAGCTTCAACCTTCACACAACCTTCATGACACTGAGTATCCATTTACGTCTAATGAGTAAGAACTAGGAATGCGATCTTTGAGGACCGCTCTTGTAGGAGCGCTTTGGGTGGGGGAGACCGCTTTTTGCTGACAGATAAACAACCGTTCACGTCACATCGTCCCGATTTCGTATTCAGATAAGCCGTTCCTGAAGGAGCGCTTGGGGGTGGGAGAACACGACCTTCTGATTACTCTCGTTCTAAATGTATGAGAACAATGTCATTACACTTTAAATAGAATGAGGGACTTATCCAGGAAGCCATATCGAGTATTAGTTCTTTACAGATATAAGTTCCTGATATCTTCTTTCCTATTTCTCCATTGTTACCGACTTTTATTTAGTATGAAATTTTGCGGCTGGAATTCCAGCCGCAAAACACTTTGATTAGAGTTTTTGTACGATCTCTACTATTCCAGTAACATGGATTCCACTCGTAGAACTGTTACACTCACTATGGTACGTTTTGTAACTCTGAAGTTCCAAATAAAAGCCTGAATCTTCAACAATAGCTAACCACAAATATTTAGGTTGAAACGTTGTGTGCAGAGCGGACCGCTCCTAAAAGATAACTGATAAAATCCGCAGATCGTCTCTGTTATCCTTGAGCCCTATCGATGATGAGTTACGCAACTGGTTCATGACAGAATTAGTCCAACAGTCCGACAGATTGCGCAAATGAATGCATCACTTAAATTTTGGTAATTGTAAATATAATTCCAGTCTATTTCATTCTGGAACTCTCGAATGAATTCTTCAGATAGTTTTTGGTGAGATGAAATATATCCCCAATTAACTTTATCCTTGAATTCACGAATGAAATTCTCAGATAGTTTTTGGTTAGATGAAATACGTACCCAATCAACTTCGTTTTGAAATTCTCTGATGAAGTCTTCAGATAGTGTTTGGCTAAGTGAAATATGTTCCCAATTAACTTTATCTTGAAACTCTCGAATGAAATTTTCAGAGAGTTCTCTCTTATAAGAAATTAAATCCCAATCAACTTCGTTTTGAAATTCTCTGATGAAGTCTTCAGATAGTGTTTGGGTAATTGAAATACGCTCCCAATCAACTTCGTTTTGTAATTCTCTGATGAAGTCTTCAGATAGTGTTTGGCTAAGTGAAATAAATTCCCAATTAACTTTATCTTTAAACTCTCGAATGAAATTTTCAGTAAGATTTTGATACCTGGAGATCAGGCTCCAATGTACTTTATCTTGAAACTCTTCAATAAAATTTTCAGAGAGTTTTCTGTTATAAGAAATTATATCCCAACGGATAATGTTTTCATAATCTCTTAATGTCTCTTCAGTTACTTTTGAGTACCACGAAGTAGTACCAGAAAGAAAATCTATATTTACTGAAATGTTCATTGCTTGACAAAAGTTGATATGATCAACCGGATGGGTTATTCTATCTCGGATTTCCATGTAAATTTCAGTTGGTAATACTATTTTGTTTTTCATCTTATATTTTATTATTATTTTCTTTCTTTAAACTAACCCCTCATTTTTTTGTCTTGGAAAACAACTTAGTATAAATTATTGTTTTAAGGGAAAAGTTTCCCTTAAAACGCTATGAAAAACAATTATAATATTCACGCAAAATCAATAAGAAAAGCATTTGTCTTTTTGTCAGTTCCTTTATAAATAAGTTTCTCAGGGTGACTTCCTGGATTATTTCTGACGTGTTTAACAAGTCGCCCTGATATTCTTTTAGGCAAAAACAAGCATATCTCGTCGTCGTCATAAGCAATTTTTACTACCACTGTTTCTCCATATTCAGTGTCTTTTATAAAATTTTCCAAGATGGTATAAGTCCCTTTCTCAATATCCTTGAAAGATGAGTAGTTTGATTTTTTAACGGCGTTCTTATATATTTCAAGCGTTGTCATTTTATTATAAAAGTTATTCTTTTAACTAACCCCTCATTTTTTATATTATCCACCCACTTATTCTTATGGATACTATTTATCCTGTTCCCCATCCTTTTAACTAGCCCCTTTCTTTTTTTCTAGTGAAAACATCAGAGGGAGCTAAATTTCAAAAATATCGGCCCCTAATTTTAAATTTTTTTCCTAATTTTTAGAGTTCACTAGAGTTTCTGATGAAAAAATATTTTTAAAAAAGTCGCCGACTACCGTGAAAAGGTTATGATGTTTTGTGATAAAAAAAGTTTTAACAGGGATTTAAGTCGCTTAATGGAAAAAGTCACTGGTTCTGATGTTTTTGTGGTAAAAAATGTGTTCTGATGTTTTTGTGGTAAAAAGTTTTATCAGAGGTTTAAGTAGGTGCGCCAGAATGAATATTCCTATAGGTACTACTCATACCGTTCTATATGAATTTTTCGAGATATGAGATTTTCAAATTTTCAAAATTCGTTTTGAACCCCTTCCCCTTGACCTAGGGTTATGAAAAGTTTCGAGGACCATTGTGGGGTTGGTCGAAACCCATAAAAAAAATTTCGTAATTTTAACTCAACGCTAACTGGGCAAAGTGGCGCGGACGGCGGACGGCGTACGGCGTACGGCGGACGGACGGATTTTTTTTTATTCGATTTTCTGAATCTACGTATCTTGAAACGTAAACCAACAAATTTTGAGGGGGGGTTAAAATTTTTTTTTCTTTGGGCGATTCCAATGGTTCATTATCGAAGATAATAAACCCAAACCCCAGAATTATATCGTATTAATTAATCATAATTAATAATAATTATTATTATTAATAAATACGAATTATTAATACCTAACAATAAATTATAATAATTTTCAGTAGGTACTTGATAAAATTGTTAATAATTAGTGATAATTGATAATAATAATTAATCTAACATTTAGGATCTAGACATTTAGACCTAGTGATCTAGACAGAAGGGTGATCTGTACAAAGAAGATAATTAACCGTTGTGTTAAGAATTTGCAGAGTTTTTAGTTTCAGCCTCCTTCTCACCTCTATCACCTCCCAAGTTTCCTCCTGCATCCAGTCCCTCTTTTGGGGGCGTTTCTTATCCCAAACAACCCCCTCCTGTTTCCATAATTGTTATTTTGATGGCTTCCCCATAGTTGTTGATTGAGCTGTCTTCAAGGTCTAGAGCCTAAACATTTAATGGAGAGTTCCAGAATGAAATTTTCTTTCTTCTCTGGGGTCCTCAAACTCTTCATAACATGGCGATTTCTTCTTCTCTTAAACTTGGTAGTTATGGATACTATCTTCAATCGTCAAGCAGAAAGTTGCTGCCATCAGGTGATGGTGGCTGCTCCCATTGGCTTTGCGCTTGTTTCTCACATCAAGAAGTGATCTACAGAACACTCTACTTACTGCAATATGGTCTGTTTCGTTTTTTGTGCTATGGTCAGGCGAGACCCATGTAACTTTGTAGCAGTTTTTTGTGGGGAACAATTTGCCACCAACAACGAGCTAATGTTCTGCACAGAAGAAGTTTCTGAAAACATCTCCGTTTTTGTTGCACTCACCGATGCCATGAACTCCCATGATCCACTATCATGATAATGTCTCTCTTTCGAACAGCTCTGATAGCTTCTCTCAAAGATCTATAGAGCTCTGACTTCAAGTCGTCTTCCGATGTCCCTGTAGGAGCATAGCACTGCAGGATCGTAATATTCCACATCTTCGTCAGAAAGCGTGCAGTTATTATACATTCCAAGACGGGTTTCCAGTCTACCAGGCTCCTCATTGCTTTTGGAGACAGTAGTATGCCCGCTAGGGCGGCAATAAAAATCAAAGTTCGAATTTGATCATATCGTTTGAAGCTTTAGGATAAAGTTTTCTGTTCTCAGCTACAACTTGTACAATATATTGTCTCTGTTCTTCGTCTCTTATGAGAATTGAGTTTAAATCTGTCATTAATTTCCTTCCCCTCTCTGCTGAGTCATCCAATTCTTTGTCCAATGTCTTTGTCTTCAGATTCCTTGTTCGGTAGTCAGAACTGCTTTGATATCCCTTTCGTCGTCGTACCTAGTTGTAAAGTAATTTATGCGTTAAAAGTAACATTTTCTTAAAAAGATCACGACCTGACCCACAGAATTCTTAATAACATCGATTTTGTTGGGTTTAGCGAATGTAGTGTAACGATAAAAGTTGTTTGCAATTAAATTGTCTACAGAATGAAACCAATTACATGTTTCTAGCCCAAAGGGTACCCGAGTTACGAAAGAAAAACTGAACATTTTTCAAAAAATGTGCAGTTTCTTCAATCTTCAGATGCGATGAGACGCCATTTCTACTTGTCTCATTGACCTAAAACTTCGTCAAACTCATTTTCTCGCCCAACTGCACCATTTAGGGGGTTGAGAGTCCAATTTGGCTAGAAACATTTTCCCCCTATGGCCTATTCTGCCGTGTGAAGGAAGAACGACTCAACTCAAAATTTTCGAGATCCCAGAAATCAGCTTCGAAGTTTCTCTGGAAAACTCGCCATAAATTCACTCCAGATCACTCCCGTGACCCCATTTTTTTTCAGGCCTCGTGTGATGTTCAACTCAATCGACTGGTACAATCCCTCCCCTCTTTACACACGTACCTTCAATCAATTTATGGCATTTGAGTCAAATATCGATTATTCCTGGCTGTTTCTTCAATTGTTTGTGGAGTAAAAACAACTCAATCCCCCTTGAGTCGTTTTACCTCCACAATATATTGCTGTTTTCTCGGTAAGATTTTGATGAAAAATGACTCAACATTTTCGTTAGTTTACCTTTTTGCTGCTGTACCTACACTTCATTAAGTACCTTTCATAATTTAATACTATCGAGTTCTTCCATAAGAGGGGGGTTGGAACCCTGACCCGATTTTTGTTTCTTATTTCTAATAATAAGCCTATGTGATCGTATCGGAAAAAACTTTTGTAACCCTCAAACTTCGTCACTTCACGTTTAAGGTGCGTAGATTCAAAAACTGCAATGTCCGTTCGCCGTCCGCCGTGCGAGCCACTTTATGCCTTTAAATTGATCCAACAAATCAAAATTTCGCAAAAGACTCCTTCGGGGGTCTAGTTGGTCCTAACCTCTGGGCAATCCGATCCCGTAACCCCCTGAGAAGAGGGGGTAAAAATGAGGTAAATATAAATTGGATTTTCCGTTTTTTTTTGGGTTTATCATTTCTAATAAATTCCCTATAAGCCAAAAATAATGGGCCGATAAATGACCCATGACCCTTGATTGGTAAATATTAAACCCTTGTGTCATCATTAAAAAATTATGATCTCAATTCACGACGTCCGAATCACACCTGATTGAGTCATGAGAAACAAATCAAATCCAGCCAGCTACGTACACATTTGGAGGAGAAAAAACTCACGAAAACCATACGAAACGTCTTAACCCGATCTTGAAGCCAACGATGTGGAGGAAAAACAACTCAACGGCGTTTTCAGCGAGTTGAGTCTTTTTTTCTCAACAAAAAAATAGCAAATCTAGCTAGTTAGGGTATTTCAATCGAGGAGATGAGGTGTTTTTCCTAAAAAAAACATGGAGTTGACACGTTTTTGCTCAAAATTAGGCAATTTTCAAATTATACCCCTAACAATTTCAACCCCTTCCGGGGTGAATTTCGAAATTTTGACTCGTCCATCGGAAAGGTGGGGGGGGGGGATTATTGGGGATAAGTACGTAAAAACCCCATTTTCGTGTTGAGTCGTTCTTCCTTCACACGGCAGTATTGCCACCCCAATGCCCACACCTGATCGGTGTTCAGCATTTGGGCATGTCTTACCAGAATAGAAAACTGCACCACCTCTGTTTGTGGGGATTTCGCCACTGTTCACCCATCTCACTTCACTAAGGCCAAATATGTCGAGTCTCTCCTTTTCCATTTCTCGATCTACTTGACGAAATTTTCCTTCCTCGTTAAGAGGTCTTACATTCCAAAATCCAATTTTTTCAGTCCAGTTTATGACAAAGGTCAAAGCCGTTGAATCAGTCCGGGTTTCTTCTGTATTTGTAACCATTGGTTGTTGTTGGCCCTCAGCCTTCGAGTACCCAGGAGGCCTTCGAGTACCCGCCGGATTTTTTCTTCGGGATTGCGATCCTTAGTCTTTGGGTCACAACCCTCCCCACAAGGCTAACACTCATCCGCCTTTGGAGCCGTTGGCATCCTGCTCCAACTGGTGGTCGGCATGAGACTAAAGCCTCCTACCACCTATATCTAGGTTTTTTGACAAACTTTGAGTCTCCTATGCTTTATAGTGGTGATGCAACACTTCCTATCCAAGTTCTAAATATTAGAATTCCGGATGTCATACTTTCCTTACCCAACAAAATGGTATTATAGATTTATCTTATTTCTACTTATGTGGAAACGATATTTCATTAAAAGAAAACTCTGCTTAGCAAATGAATATGCTGAAGAGTTGAAAAATATTTTGTTTAAACACGTCATGAGGACTATTAATAACTTATGTTAACAAAAAGTGGACCTCGCCCCCTTCCCCCTAATTGCGATACCATGTGACAAGGGAGTTTTTCTCCAACTAGGCCTACAGCAGCTGAGCAGACTCTGGTATTT
This sequence comes from Stenodema calcarata, assembly GCA_963920205.1. Lineage (NCBI taxonomy): Eukaryota > Metazoa > Arthropoda > Insecta > Hemiptera > Miridae > Stenodema > Stenodema calcarata. The sequence continues at coordinate 14,653,922 of OY986048.1, read as the reverse complement.
TTGTGTCACTTTGCTATGGTTTGTCCTTTTGTCACAATGAAATGCATCTCAACTATTTCTTTAGCATTAAATTTGCATCTCAACTATTTCTTCACACTATTTCCAGAATCGATAATGAACCACCCCCTCTATCCAATGATCTGTTTACCAATACGCTTCTTCCTGAGGAACCAATTTTATACGAGTCTCCCGATAAACTATTTGAAGATGATCCCGATCCCAATAGTCTGGAGCCCAGTGCATCAGATTTTTTCAAAGATGATGGTGAAATACTCCGCTCTGAAGAAACAAAAAGAGATGAACCAATAAGTGCTCCCAGTAATTCTTCTGTGTCTCGGGAGCAGTTGCTTTCAGGTAATTACTATCATAACTCGCATAAACCAGTTTTTCTTTCCATATGCATGCATTATGATTATTTTGATTTTATTCCCCAGGAAAAACAGTTGGTAGTATGTTAACTCTTATTGACTATGTGGTTTGGTAAACGGTATAAAATTTATTCAACTAATAATTGCAAAATCATATCATTAGCCCTATACGTTTATTATGTTTTAATCAGACCTGAAATTACTCAGACCAGGCGTAAATAAAATTCGAGTGAGGACCACTTTGTTGTTTTTTTTTTTTTTTTGTTAATTTATTTATCAGAGGCCGTTTTTTGTGCGAAACATTCCTCTCTGGATAATACAATCAGTCTTTCATACAATCATAATTATAGGTGTGTCTACATCTGTTCAAGGAGATGTCGAATCAATGTCGGCTGAATGTTGGACATCACTGTGTCACTATGTCCCTGATGTGTCGTGGTCTTGTTAATGTTCTAGTTTCTGGTGGCTTGAATCTTGCTGCTGCTAAGTCAATTTAATGATCCACATTATTCTGAAGGAATCTTTACGAATGTATTTGTAAGATTTCTGAGGGAGTTTCAATTCGGAAATCTTTGTATAACGTTTCATTCCTCATGAATGGAGGGGTGTGCACTATTCTCTTTTGCAGTATTGAGTTTTGCTGTTGTTCGACCCTCTTGGACTCTGATTGGGGAACTCCGATGCTCCCCATAGTCCCTGTAGGTCCAAATTGGACGGATGAGGGTGGTATACATCGTACACCAAATCATTGGCGTAGAGACCAGAGAAGTCGTTATTGCTGTTCGGGAGCGGCATATCATGACGATAAATGGAGTAAAGATATGGCCCCAGCACGCTTCCCTGAGCAATCCCAGCTCTCATATATCTCATCGTGGATTGATAATTTTGAACTATTACTATGAAAGAACGTTCGTTCAGATAGTGAGCCATCAGTAGTTGAATATTATTAGGGAGATGTGGTCGAAGCTTTGCAAGCAATCCTTCACGCCATGTCCTATCAAACGCTTGTTCCACGTCAAAATAAGCAGCCCTGCAGATTTGACATTTGTGGAATGTATTCTTGATGAAAGATGTTAACCGCTATAACTGCAGAGGACAAGAATGAGATCGACGAAATCCAAACGGCTCATTCGGGATTAAACATTCTGTATACTTGTGAAGGTGTGTCAGTAATAGTCGTTCGAAGATTTTGGAAAGAATGGATAGTAGGCTGATAGGAGGCTTGTTTGGCCACAAATTGTTCATTACTTTTTTTCTAGACCTGACCTTTTTGGGTCAGGTTTTTGATGGGGTGTGAGAGGAAGGAACCTCTGGATTTTCTCAATTTTCTTTGACTATTCAAAATTATCAAAATTAGTAGTGGAGAGGGGCGCAAGTCAGGGTGAAATATATAATGGTTAATATGTAACTAGAGACCTAATCCCAATCAGGGGGTATTTGAAACTATGGCTTTTGAAATGGAGTTTTTGAGGATTCAATATGATTTTTTCAAAACCATGTTTTTGCACCACATTAATGCATCACATTAATTTCAATGTAACACACAGTCTTTTCATTCAAACTCCCTTGAGAAAAATGTCTTTGTCATAGGTATTGCAAATAGGAATACCATCAATACCATGCAATACTATCACGCCTAAATTCATGAATACAGTTTCGATTTTGTAAAAAATCATTGAATTAAACCAAAGCCGAGTATCAGACGTCGTTGTAACTGGGATGGCTATTCAAGTTGAAGGCGTGAGTTTCATGTCTCTAACATCAAAAATACACGAGAAAAAACCACAAAATGCCAATTGGTCGAAATGACCAGTATCAGACACCCCCTTTCTGATTCTGAAACTGGTCCCTATTCGAACCCAGTATCAGACACCCTCGAAAATCGGTCATAATATTGTCATTCCGAACTGAATTCCGCAGTCTGCCACTAATATCAATAATAAAACCGAAAAAAGGAAGATGGGAAGGGAAAAATCGGGCAAATATTCCACGAGAAAGTTGCTCACCTCTTAGCCACGTTGTCAGCTAACCTCGCCGTCAGAGAACTGTTGTGGAAGCGTCCTACGATAACCGTCACCAAACCGGCAATAACCTTCTCTGAGCTCGTAGTTTCACTACAGTTCACTAGATACATCTTCCTGCACCAAATGCCCCTTGGAAAAGCCCTCCAAACCGTCTAGAACTCTTATTATCTGGCTTTGAAGTTGAAAGTGTCTGATACTGTACCAGTGTCTGAAACATGTACCTTCACCCTTCTGTCACAGATCTTGAGGTTTTCGTATTTGCAACCACCTGAGTAGATCGTCAACGTCAAGTAACTAAACAACCCTTTGTTGATTTTACCTTGGAGCCTCTGTTGATGGGCAACTGCAAGAGACTTGATTACTTAATTTATTGCTGGAATTTAGAGGTCCTTATGAATGTTATCATGTTGATGTGTACACCAGTAGGTACTGGTGTGCATCAGCAAATGACTGAAGTCCAGTATTCTGAAATAGCTGTATGGTATCCCAATTGCTTTGAGCTGTACAACTCCACAGCTGTGCACCATAAGTCCATGGGTCTTGGGGTCCATGGGCCTCATTGTGTTAGGTTAATTTGTTTTGGATTGAAAATTTTGATCGTCTACCAATTGACCATTTTCTAGGATTTGGTTCTAGTTCTTTTTTCTTTAGATACATTGCCTCTTTGGCATACGGTATGTGGTTGGTTTGGCAATTGGTAAAATTTATATGAACCGATTTTGCCTCATTCATCTCGATTCTCAGGTTTACTCGCCAGGCTTGGATACTTTTGATGGTTCTTCCAAGTTTTGAGATCAACTCTACAGCGAGGACTGCGGTATCAACTGCAAACGATGCAAGGGTATTCCTATCTTGTTCGGGTGGATCACTGGTGTAGAGGACGTACAAAAGGTCGTTCACCGTGGAGTGTTATGTATTTCTAAGGTTCCTGCTGAAAGAAAACTAGCGTTTATATCATCATACACATTCCTCCTCCTCATCCATTAAACCTGGCTAGTTTACATGCTAAATTCAGAGTTTAAACTTGTACCTACCGAATATAATTTCATTAGTTTGCTTCTTGGTCCAACATATCATTTTTTCTAGGTCGAAACTTTGCTTCATTCAAAGAAGACCTAGCGAGAGTTTTGAGTGGCGCCAAAATGCAAAGGAAATCAAGCAGTATTGATTCCGATGATTCTAAGGGGGATCTATCAAGTCCAGCTCAAGGTGAGTAATCTCGTAAAATGTTCTTAATAATTTTGTTGTTACCCAGTAGTACTGTCACTGTATTGGCCAAAGAATAAGTAATGCACCTTCATAAGATGACATGACGATTCTTGTCTCTAATTAATCCTACACTGATAGCGGCCCATCGAGGTCAGTCTTGATCTAGCTGTTAATGCCGCCACCTGGAGTATCCGCGAGTTTAATTGTGTAAATTGTTTTGATTCAACAAAATAGTGAAAAACCGCAAACCTCCTCTATCCTACGAAAATCTCCGTTTTTCTCCCTTCACCCCCTCGCCATCTACAGCATTGCACACTTCTCCGCCTTCGTTCCCCGGCCGTGGGTAAGTACAACTGGCCTCGAGACTTCAGTGAGTTTTCATCATCTTTCTACCTTTTCATCAACCTTTTCACACCTTTCTATCATAAGTTCCTTTCCCGCAGTACGATTTTCAATTACTACCTCGGTGGATCCGAGCGATTAATAACCAGCGACCTTAGTACAATGTTCTATGAGAATAATTAACAAGTAAACCCCGCTGTCGAACCACAATTCTCATATCAACAAAACCTATTAAAATACAGTCCACTAAGTTATTAATTTACCCATAAATTTTCATACAGTTACATTATTGAAAATCCAATGGCAAGGGTGGTATCATGTGAAAGGGTACTTTTCCATGCTGAATTCGAAGGGTTGAACATGGACATATATCTGTGATCTAAGAATTCCCCAATTGCATTGTTTTTGTTCAACCCTTCGAATTCAGCATGGAAAAGTACCCTTTCACATGATACCACCCTTGCCATTGGATTTTCAATAATGTAACTGTATGATAATTTATGGGTAAATTAATTACTGTATTTTAATAGGTTTTGTTGATATGAGAATTGTGGTTCGACAGCGGGGTTTACTGCTGTTTTTTAGTACGTTTGTTATAAACCTACCTTTTTATTTGAAGGAATCAAATTGTGAGTGATGTAAGCAATAATTGCGAATAGTTCGGTTATTTTTAGTGGGACAGCTTATCAACTAGTGGCGAACGATTTGTGTAAGATTGAAACCAACATGAAGCATAACCTTATGCTTTTGGCTTATCAGTTTCTATAATGAACCAATGGATTCAACCAAGGAAAAAGAGAACCCCTTCCCACAAATCTTGTTGAATTATATCCAATTATACGAATTTAGAAGCAAAATCAAATTGTTAGAAAAATTCGTGTTAACATGACTACTGCAAATGAAGGGCTCAGGGGAAAAGCGACCTCAGACCATTAAAGCTGATTTTGAGAAAATCAGCAATTTCATAGTTTCAGTGCTAGGAAAAAATTATCTAAAAATCAGTATTAATTCAGGAACTTGTTTTCGCCTTTTCTCCATTAACGCATGTTATAGTACTCTCAAACAGCTACTAGATGGCATCTCAAGCTCATTTTGAGGTAAAACTGGACTGAGGTCGTTTTTCCCCGAGCCCTTCAAAAAAGAGCCCCTTCAATCTCCTGACAAAAAACATATAACGTACATATCATATTGAAATTCCTGCCAAATGAATTAACTGTAAGCAAATTGAATTGCATTTTTATGCATCTTTATTCAAACCTTCAAAATGAGAAGTACCTATAGAAGATGAGGATGGTGAAAATGAAGATACAAACTTCGTCTCTTTTAGGTGTGATCCAATGGCGAGAACACTAATTGAACTTGAACTAGTATCACTCGATCGTCAAGACAGTCAGTTTGTTTGTTGCAGCAATGATAACTCGAATCACGCTCATGTCCAACTGACACCAGCCATAAGAAATTGACGTGTCACCAAATTATTGCTGTCTGCCTCGGAAGAAAAAATTATATATAAGATAAGACCCGCCCTTCTCATATACATTGAATGATGATATTGAGGTGATGTATTATAGTGTCTTGATTCTTACTTTTTAGGTAATTCCAGTAAGGAAGTTGGTGCTACAGCGAATTCCCCTCCGCCACTGTTGAGCAGTTCTCATTCTTCTCCTGCAATTAGATCTACTTCACTCCCTGGGGGATCTACTCATATTGCAAGCCCCAATGTTACAAGTCATGGAAATAGTAGCCCTGTCACCTTTCCTAGTGTTTCAACAAATGTCTTGGAGAGTCTGGCCAAGGTGCAGTTTATTTTTGTATTGCCGCAGTTCATGCGCTTGATTTCCAAGTTAACTCAATACACCAATTGGATTGATTCTCAATTTTTGTTTTAGGGTCGAGCTAAAGTCAAAGGTAGAAGACGTCCACCAAGTAGGAAACACCGTCAAGCTAATATTGATGGTGAAAGCCCCAGTAACGAACAGTACTCTAACGCTTCTAATTCTACTCATAGTGAGGATACGAGTGTGCATGAATCTAGTTCAACGCAACCAGGTAGTAACATCTTATCACCTGCGACAGATGAAGAAGATCTATTTGTTCTTCCTGCATTTGATCTACCTTCAGATCCTCCAAACCGAGGACTTTTCTTCGGCAATAGTTTACTATCACCTGGTACCATTATAGATGATGGAGGGTTATCACACTCGCCTCTCTTTCCAGCAGACCCACTTATGGAAAAGCCTTCCATGGGTCCTCCTTCCACTGAGACGTCTCCTCATGTAATATCAGCTTATGCACCGATTTCTTCTTCCAATATTAGCCCTGAAAAGTTTGCTCCTATAAAAAACATTGTGCAACCCAAAACTGAGAGTAGAGATAACGGTTCATCCAATTTACTCCCAACTGATCAGTTTACCAGCAACGAAAATAATGCCAATGAAAAACACACGGTTGTTGCTGATCTACCTCGAGAATTTGTGGTTGATACTGAATTATTCTCTGAAAAGAACTTGAAGACTGATGACCTCAATGAAAAACTGGATATATTTTCCTCCACAAATAGTAACAAGAACGAATTTTCATCCAGCCCACCACTATTCACGGATTTGGCTAAACCATCTTTTAGTTCTAAGGCAACTTCAAAATCCGCTCCCAGAAGCTCATTACGATCAGGTCTGAAATGGGATCTTCTGAGTTCTGATGATCTTGGTGAAGAATTATTCCGATCACAGAAAAAAGAATCACCAGAAATACATCATTCAAAACATCCTAAAACCCCTCAAGAAGTCAAAGAAAGAGAGAAAAAACCTACTAATATTTTTTCACCTTCTTCGAGTTTTGAACAGAGTGGAAGCAAAACCCTTTTTGGCGATGGAAGCGACTATTCATCTTCGGATATTTTTGCTGAATCTTCCACGTTCATGGGCTTGAGTCTACCAAAAGATTCGAGAGATTCACTCTTTGCTAGTGATGACGATGAAGATGATGACAGTCTGTTCAAATCATCCAAGACTACTTCAATACTGAAAGCACCTGTGGGCTCAACAGAACCTCCAAGTAAGTTTATAATAGGATACCGCTAACTGGTTAACATGGAGTTTGCAAGGTACCTCGTGAGCATCTTCTGTACCATGAATCCACCAGCATGGGTCGCGTAACCTCTATAAGAGGAGGGGGACCAGTAAGTCACACAGTTAATAGAAGGCAGATGTGCATTTTCCGAGCACCCCCTGTCAGTTGTCGCCTGAAAGTTTGCTCTCACAATCAAGTTAAATCAACTCTTCTTGAGGCCGTTGTAATAAGCATGACTAATACGGGTATTTCTTGGTAATAGGTTATCGATAGGAGGATGTTCACGTCCACGTCTATGTTCAAGTGAAATTTGAGACGTCAACTTGAAACCCAGTCCGCGTTGGGCGCTGGAAAAGGTTCTCGAATCGCCGGTAACCTATTACCAAAATAACCTAATACCACAACCTACTACCAGACGGTCGCTTTTACTTGAAACTAACTCAATACTCACTATTGTAATAACTTGTCGACTGTTATGATCGCACACCTTTCACGCATTCGTTTTCCGTAACCTATTACCTGGTAAAACCTGAAATAGTCCCAGTCAACCTATTATCACGGAATCCGAATGGCCGGCGACAAGGAGGCCCTCAAACGCCTTTCCCCCAAGTTCTCAAAACACTTATTCCAGTAATAGGGTTTATCTGGTATTAGGTTATTTAAAGCGGTTACGTTAAATATTCCCCACCCCTATCTTGTAACAGGGGTCATACATGCAGGGGGATCCGGCGAGTAGGTCTTTGTACAGATGTGGAGACATCTGGTCAATCCTGGGGACCCGCCTGGTTGGGTGGGTACGGGGTCTCTCCTGAGTTCTAAATCCTAATATTTCTTTCAATTTCTGCTCATTTGGTGGTTATTGGAATGCTCTATTTGGAACCTCCCATTTGAAAAATAATAATACAGGAGTTTTCCGTTTTTATGATTTTGCTCTCTAATGCTATTACCATGAATTTTTGGAAACATAAAGATAGTCCAGTCAAGATGTACTTCCGTGGTTGCAAGAAAGCCGGTCGTTCTGATTTTTTGATATGTTGTTAGGAGGTCAACCAGTAGTAATAATCCAGATTTTCAACTTACTAAGACCTCGGGAAATGGCCGAAAAACCATGACACTTTCGCCCCTTTTTCAGTTTTTGCTCCATATCTCCATGCAGAATCGGTCTGACGGGTATGGTCAAAATTTTGTCTTCTTTTAAAGTTAATAGGGTGACCATACCCTATTAACTTTAAAAGAAGACAAAATTTTCTACGAGTTGGCACCAGGGCGAGCTTTCTACGATTCTTTATTCTCAAGATACATCCTTTCAAAAAAAAAGGCCATTCAATTTACTACAACTGCATTTCTCATAATATAGGACGAGGGATGAGTATTTTAGAAGATATTCCACAAAATAAGTGACCGGCCTGGGTATAAGGGGCCCAAACTTTGGTTTGGCTAAGTCCTTGGGTAGTGTGGCCACCATCTATCAGGCAGAAGCCCATGCCATAGAAATATGTGCACAAGAGATTGCCAGGAAACGACTCAAAGGTGCAAGAATTTCCATTCTGTCTGACAGCCAGGCTGCTTTGAAGGCAGTTTCTGCCTTTTTGATTACCTCAAAGCTGACCTGGAGTTGCCTGCACTCTCTCAAAGCCGTTGTCCAGGGGAACAAGGTGGCTTTGCTCTGGGTACCTGGGCATAAGGGAATTGAGGGCAATGAAGAGGCCTTAAAAAAAGGCCGCCTTGCAAAAAAGGGATCGGAGTCCTACCCGATCGGTCCTGAACCCCAGCTGGGGTTTACTATGAGTTATATAACTCAACAAATCAAGAAATGGGAGGACAACAAGTGTGTAGTTTATTGGCAGAACACTCCGAAGCAGAGGCAAGCCAAGAAACCTTTTCCAAGAAACGTCCTAAAGCACTTCAGTCCCTGAGACGCAAAGACCTTTGCAAGCTCGCAGGTTCCCTCACTGGACACCCTTTAAGGTATCACCTTCACAAAATGGTTAAGGTCAGGACAGCTGAATGCCGCCTCTGACGCGAGGAGGTGGAAACAGCTGAGCATGTACTTTGAGAGTGCCCCGCTGTTGCATCACTAAGATTCCGGCATTTCGGAAAGGGTGTCTTAACACCAGCCGACATTGCTTAGGAGTTGCCTGAAAACCTACTTGACTTTGTGAAATAAGAGTCCATTAATAAGGTTCTAAACTAAGTTGGGGATTAAGTCACAATAGAACTCTTGGTCTCAGTGACAAGGGGATCCTTCTGTCCCTCTTTGGAAAAAATCACCATTTTGAGAATTTTACATTTTTTTTGTGGAAAAATGGCCTTTTTTTTGAAAGGATGTTTCTTTAGAACAAAGAATCGTAGAAAGCTCGCTCTGGTACCAACTCGTAGAAAATTTAGTCTTCTTTTAAAGTTAATAGGATGACCATACCCGTCAGACGGATTCTTCATGGAGATATGGTGCAAAAACTGAAAGAAGTGCGAAAATGTCATGGTTTGTTGGCCTTAACGGCCATTTCCCGAGGTCTTAGAAAGTTGGAAATCTGGATTATTACTACTTGACCTCCTAACAACATATCAAAAAACTCTACAAATTCTTGACACAACGGTTCATTATCTTCTTTGTACAGATCACCCTTCTATCTAGATCACTAGGTCTAAATGTCTAGATCCTAAATGTTAGATTAATTATTATTATCAATTATGACTAATTATTAACAATTTTATCAAGTAGGTACCTAGTGAAAATTATTATAATTTATTGTTAGGTATTAATAATTTGTATTTATTATTAATAATAATTATTATTAATTATGATTAATTAATACGATATAATTCTGGGGTTTTTAATACTACGTCGGTAATAATTTTTCTATAAAAGAAGTACCTACCAACAAACATTCGAAATTACCTTCATTTCCGTAGCACGAAACGCACCTCAGAACAACAAACTCGACATCACTTAAGCCATATGATGTTCCAAAGAGCTTTTAGTATGAAAATGGACCTGTATTTCAACAGTTTGATTCACGATCGGGTTGTGAGGCAAAATCTTTGAGCCGTCATTGTGAACGAACGGCTGGTCGTACAAAGCTGCGGATGGTCCTAAAAAATTCTACGGAACAAACTCTATCGAAATATGAAATAAAAAACATACCGTTCTATATGAATTTTTCGAGATATGAAATTTTCAAAATTTCAAAATTCGTTTTGAACCCCTTCCCCTTGACCTAGGGTTATGAAAAGTTTCGAGGACCATTGTGGGGTTGGTCGAAACCCATAAAAAAAATTTCGTAATTTTAACTCAACGCTAACTGGGCAAAGTGGCGCGGACGGCGGACGGCGGACGGCGTGCGGCGGACGGACGGATTTTTTTTAATTCGATTTTCTGAATCTACGTATCTTGAAACGTAAACCAACAAATTTTGAGGGGGGGTTAAAAAAATTTTTTCTTTGGGCGATTCCAATGGTTCATTATCGAAGATAATAAACCAAAATCAGAACGACCGGCTTTCTCGCAAGCAAGACCCCTTTTCATGTACATCTTGACTGGCCTAAGAAGTAAATTCGATTTATGGGATTCATCTTAGACGAAAGTATTATGCTCTACAATCATTGCAATTATGGAGTGGTTTCAATATGGTAATATGTCAAATATGTAATTGGTGATATTGTATCCGTTCCAGGAACTTCTCAAGTGGGGAACCGCAATGTACCAAAGAATGCCTCTTCTAGAGAGCTCATGAGTGATCCACTATCTTCCATGGATCAGTTTGAATAATATCGATGGATTAATGTATTATTCAAGTCATGTGAGTTGGCCTATGTAAGTGGGAAATATACCTCGTATCACTTCTTGGAACCTATTATAGAACTCCAAGAAAAGCATTCAATTTGAGAATAGATTGAAAAGAAAAAAAAATCCAAAGTCATGCAGCATGGCTATAAGAGCGAATTTTCGAAGAAATAATCGGTATGAGGTGAAACGTCTCCATTAAAGAACATGATGTGCATGAAGAACATCTCAAGTATCAACCACGTTACTTCATCTTCAAAGTGCTCCTGTTTGAGAGCGAATCAAGATATCGCAATTCTCACTTCACGATCGTATTCAGCGTGTAAAAACCTTTAAAATGAGATGTCACTTGTCAGACTTTCATTTTTGAGTGACCCCCCCCCCCAAATCGCCGAAACCCCCCTCAGCTTCGTTTAGAGCATTCTCAATCTAAGCCTAGATATGAACATTTATATAATATGATATAGTTTGCGGGTGAGGAATGACCAACAGTAGGTAGTCGTTGTTATGATTCGTATAATGCGACGTTTCGATCTTGATCCGATTTCGATTTGATCAAGATCAAAACGTCGCATTAAACGAATCATAACACTGACTACTGTTGGTCATTCCTCACCCGTATTATGATATATGTACGAGTATCTGTGGGGATCATTCCAGAGAATGTCCAATGTTGACTACATGATAGAAAGTTCCAAATTTCGCAAATATGTTTACTGAATGATAGGAAGTATCTCCCTAGATTTAGGAGTGACAGCTCACCTTTACCACAAAAACTGCAATTTCTGCGCGTATTTCTAGATCTGTCCCACCTTCAATAAATGATCACATGATTACTTTACACCGTGCTTTAATTCTTACGAGTTTTTAGATTTTCCGTCTTGCCAGATTTTGGCTTGGATATTGTAATTTGGACCTAGTTGGTCAAAGAAATTATTATTTTATGTTTGTTTAGTTTTTTTTTTCTTTTCATATATAGGTTTTCATAAAGTTTCTTACCTCCCATTTCCGTAGCAAGAAGGAACAGTAATTGAAACGTACATTTGTATATTTACATCCAATGTCGCCGTTTAAGCGGCAACATGACCTATCTCACTTTTTGCTACTTTACAGGAGACACAAAAAACTGCCTATTTCTCTATCTTGTAAAGTAGCGAAGAGTGAGATAGGTCATATTGCCGCTTATACGGCGATATCGATGAGTTTTATTTATTTCAATTCAATGTCACTAATCATCAATGTAAGATGAGTTGGTTCAGGTGCGAAAATTAATTGAACAAAAAAATAAATACAATTCTCTATGGATCTTTTCACTTCCTGTTTCTATTATTGTTCGCATATTGAAAGGGTCATTTAATTTTTCTCTTAAGCTATTAAAAAATAATTGTCTTTCACCTTCCAACACTATACACTCCATTACGACATGCTCCAATGTTTCTTCTATTTGCGTTGTCAAGTACCTACTCGAATTTTCTTCAGGTAGCTCCGTGTTAGACCTGATGCAATTAAGTTATTAACTAAATTTGGTGTGTAAATAGTAAGATTTGTAACAACTAACAATGTAAAATATGGCTGAATGGAAATAAAACCGATTCCCCCCCAAAAAAGAGTTGGATATTAGTTTTATAGCACGAGCGAATTTTGTAAGTGAGCCATTTATAATCACTCATTTGAGGAATTAGTGAGTAGATCAACGCGGATTCCTCCAAATATTTCAGGTATATGCTTGAAACGGATCGATACAGGAGTTATTTGTCATCGAATATCATAAAATCTGTCAACTACAGCATAATTACAGAATCTCTCCATCGAAATTCCCACACTTTTTTCAACGCCAAGTTCTAGTTCGTTGTTCAAGCTCCAACATAGCCTAAGGCAAAATTGACAACTTTTCAAGAGATACCAAATTTAATTATTTTATGATCCGTATCCCCTTCTATAAAGTTGGTTTCACATCATACATAATATAATTATAAACCCTGCTGCTTGAGCATCTTGTCTCAAGCACCCTGTCTACACTACAATAACTACATAATCACAGATTTTCCATCATTTTACCCTAAAAATATTCATTTAACCATTCAATTGTCCTTTGAACTTTTTTTTTTCATTAACACTTCAAGCGGTCGCATGGCGCAATTTTGGCGCCACTGATGTTTAAGTTATTCATACGTGCGTAAACATCAATAATAGTTTTGAGAAGTCAAGATAATGACGGAAAAGAAGTGTAAGAACCGAATAAAGGTAATTCACTTGCTGTGAGTCAAAAAGGAATTCAACATTATGTTTCATAACATGACCGTTTGCGTGGCGCATTTTCTGCGCCACTCAAGTTGTTAGTCATTTACCCCCAGTAAAAGTACCTAAACTCTCTTCATTTCTTACAAATCATCGGGATATCTTCTAATTGTATACGACTTGTATGTGGGCAGACCGTACTAACGACCGGTCGCGTGGCACAGAGTAGACGCTACCAACGTTCTACATCCAACAAACGTCTCTAGTGAACTGAACTGAGTTCCAACTATGATGGATTTGGGAGGAAAGGGGGGACGGTTTATCAGTAGAAGTATAGAAAATGGGTTTTCACCAAGAGGTCCACCCCTTTGTCAGCGGTCACTTCAAACGTCTACCTGCCGCAATTTTGGCGCCAACGCGACAGCTCGTGTGTTAGTTAACATTATCATTAGCTTCCCAAGTTGTATGAGTGTTACAGACTTTTATTAGACAATTATTAGGGTAGAATTTTACTATAGTTGGCACCATACTCAAGAGTACCTTACGGGTACAATTACTAACGCCAGTGTTGGGACTGTTGGCGCCACTAATAACCGCACTGTTTCATTTTTGGAATTTATAGGTAATCCCCCCCCCCCCCCTAAAACTCCCCATTAGATTCTGCCCATCTACGAACTTAGCCTTACGATTGCCAAGACAGATTTTTTTGTGCAAATTTGAACTTTTTATCTCAATTCTATAGAGAGTTAATGTCTTTTGGCAGTGAAATCAGGATGGTCTTCGAAAGGATTACTGTGTAAAAGTTTTTCGAAAATTCGAGTTTTAAAAATTTTGGACCGAGAACAATAGCCTCCTTTTCTTTGAAAATGCGCTAAATTCGTACCAATCACGTAATTATATTCCTTTATTCACATAGGTTGGTACTCCTGGTTGGTTTACCTAGGTTAATTATGTATTTTCTTGAAATAATGGAACCCTGTTCATTTTCTGTTTTTTTTTTTTTCCAGAGCTGCTTTGAGATTCTTAGAAGACCTCAACTGATCTCTTTGTGCTGTTAGTATTATTTAGATAAGGTTAATTTTAGACCACAGTAAATGCTTGTTTGACCAAATGTTATAGGCAAACGTCGCATTCAAATTCACTACATTGTCCAGTTTTTTCAAGTTTATAGTTCTTCATGTATATGTTCTGAGTACAAACATTTAGTGGATATCAAAATCAAGGAACTGAGGGATCAGCCTCAAAATAAATAGGAAAATATGACTTATTCTCAATGTGAATTATAAATAAAATTGTTTCATCATGACATAGAATGCCACGAACAAACTATTCATGTGGTTGCATCGTTGCTCAGTAATCACACAGTTGAGTATTATTCAAATAAATTTAATAGTAAGCTTCTATACTGGGTATAGGTATACTAAATGTAAGCTTACTTCATTATGACTATTGTTATTAAAATTGTCATCTTTTCTATTATCTTTTTATTATTTCATTGTTTATGCATTTGCATTGTTGAAAATATTGAAAATCATCTATCTGATGAACATGCTCATTGCTCAGTTAATATCTAATATCAAATCTTTATTATTTGTTAAATCTGTTATCTGTTGGTATTAGTTTTTATTCGATACTACTTCTCCTTAATGAAAGTTTAGTTGTCAGTTATACGATTTTTTAGAGTTCAAGTTGTATTCTTGTTACCATCAAACAAAGACCCAGTTATCAATTTACCTATGGTTATGTGATTTTATAGTTTTATTGTTGGGTTTCTGGTTTGACGAATATAACTAATGTTGAACTGCTATTGATTTTTATTTTATCATCATACCATTTGCTGAACCATAATTTCAAGATCGACTGTATAAGAATTTAAAAATGTATATAATAAAGACGATACAGCGTTTCTCTGTAAAACGAAAGAATTTATTTTTATAGTACGGAAATGTGATTTGAACATCATCATAGTAATAATTGTTTTATGAAAAAGGTTTACGAACCTGTAAAACGAAAGAAACAACAATTAAAGTCCTTATTCCCAGGTTCTTTCAACAAAATCACGGAACGTCGATAAGTAAAGTAAAATGAGTTTCTCTCATCCAAATCATCCAATAGAAGTTTCACATCTGGTTGTCAGTCGTCATATTTGGTTACTCAAGTAGAGCGGCGTCCGTATCGACGATACACAATTTAATGAGTGACGCAGTAGGTACTCATTACATCTCCCCCCTCAGAGAGAAACAATTTCAAACGATCATTGGCAGGTATTTGAAATTGTTCGTGCATCATCCATCACTGGAAAAATTTTCGTAATGTGGTAAAGGTTTGACTCTGCTTTCTTGCGTCCAGTGTCCACCTCATAGATAGAATTCGAAATCTTCTTCACGATTTTAAACGGTCCAATTTTCAATTCGTCTAACTTCTTCCTATTTAATCGGTTTCCATTTTCCACATATACTCTGTCACCAACTTTCAAGTTACATTCTTTTCTATGTAGATCAAATATGTCTTTGTTATAATTATGTGATTTAATAGTATTTTCAAGAGCATATTTTCTGTCTCTTGTTAAATCTCGTTTTTTACATGTTTGTAATTCTGGTGGTAGAATGTTTACTGGATCGCCTTCCAAAAGGTATTTCGGAGCGAATTTCGTGACTGTGTGTTCCGTTTCATTATATTTCGCCACGCAATTCTGTGCAATAGTAGTCCAAGCACATTTCTTTTCACTCTCATTTATTTTACATCTTATCTTGTTCACTATAGTCTGATTTAGCCTTTCATTTAATCCGTTTGAAAATGGTGTATCAACAGCCGTGAAAACTAGTCTTATGTTAGCATCTTCCAGGAACTGTTTAAATTCTGTTGAGTTTATGCCTGGATATTGGTCTGTCAATATTATGTCCATCTTATAATCCTTTTTTACTTTTTGCACTAATTTTATAAAATCATTTGCGTTTTGATTCTTCGACGTGAGAATATAAGCATATCTGGTGAAATGATCCACTAAAAGATGTAAGTATTTTTTTGTTGATCGTGACCCTCCGAAGCCTCCAATGGTATCAATAGATGTAATTTCAAATGGGCGTTTAGCCGGGCCTAAATGTGACAGCAACCCATATTTTGGTTTTCTTCTCGACTTGTTTTTAAAGCAAATCTCGCATGAATCACAATATTGTTTTATGTTTTTTATAATATTCCTAGCTGTGTAGAATGGTGTTATTTTATTTATCATTTGGGTCCTCCCAATGTGGCAGTAACTGTCGTGGACATCTCTTATTAGGGTCTTGCTGAGATCTTCCGATATTAAAATTTTATTTCTTTTTCCTTTCTTTTGATAGTAAATTTCATTGTCCAGAATAAGTTTTTCATTTCTAAAGTCAAGGTTTTTTCTTTGGTCATTTTTTATATCCGTTAAATTTATTAAATTGACTACTCTCAAAACATCTTCAGTATTTTCGTGTGATTCCAATACTGGATTTCTGCTTAGACAGTCAGCTTCTTGATTTGATTTTCCTGGATTATATTCAATTGTGAAATCATATTGGGATAAATAATACATCAAATCCCCTAATTCCTCATCAGTTCTAGCCCTTATGTTCATGTTTTCCAACGGTTTATGATCTGTATAAACTTTGAATTTCTTTCCCATGAGCCAATGCTGCCAGTATTTTACAGCTTCTTTTATCGCCAGACATTCTAGGTACACTGCCTTCTTCTTCTTCTGAGATTCTGTTAATTTCTTCGAAAAATAAGCAACTGGTTTTCTATCTCCATTTTTATTTTCCTGTTTCAATACCGCTCCTACTCCCTTGATACTAGCGTCTGTGTAAATATATATAGGTAGATCAGGATCAAAGATTTGTAGAAGTGGTTCTGAACATAACATTTCCTTTATTTTGTCAAATGATTGCTGGCACTCTTCAGACCATATGAATTTAACATCCTTCCTTAATAAATTGTGTAGGGGTTCCAAGATAATTGCACTATGTGGGACAAATTTATGATGAAAATTTATTTTTCCAAGGAATTGGCGTATTTGTTTTTTTGTTTCTGGAACCGGAAAGTTCTTGACAGCGGCCAAATAGTCTTTCAGTGGTCTGATTGAATTATTTTCTATTATGTGGCCCAAATATTTGGCGTAGTTATTCGCAAAATTGCATTTCGAAAATTTTATTCTAAAGCCTTCTGCCTGAAGTGCTTCCAACAACCGTGATAGGTGTAGAATATGTTCTTCAAAAGTTGTTGAGAAAATTAATATGTCATCTATAAAATTTACTGAATTATCTGAGAGTTTGTATTTTCTTATAATGTTGCTCAAAATTCTCTGGAAAATGGCAGGAGACGTCTTCAGTCCAAAAGGGAGGCAAGTCCATTGATAATGTCCCTGTTGCGTTACGAATGCAGTTTTGTATCTATCTTGAATCCTCATAGGAATTGACCAAAATGCTGAATTTACATCTAACGTAGAAAAATATTTACAGTTTACAGTTTTCACCATTAAATCTTCAATCAAAGGGAAAGGTTGCGATTGAGGGACGACAATTTTATTCAAGTCTCTGAAATCTATACATAATCTCGTCTTTCCATCATCCTCTTTTTTATATGCGAGAGTGACAGGGGCAGCGAACGGGCTATAAGATTCTTCAATAAGATTCTTCTCCAATAGTTTGGATATTTGTTTTTCTATCTCTTTCCTGTCGTCCTCTGTGCGTCTGTATGGACGTTTCGCACAGTACCTGTCCACCATCAAGTCAATGTGGGCTTCATATTGGTTTACAGTACCGACGTCATATTTATCCTTGGCGAATACAGATTTGTATTTGTCGATCAATTTATTAATTTCTGATTTTTGATGTAAATTCAGATGGTTTACTGTAGTTTCAAATCCGTCCGTGTTTATATGTTCATTGAAATTAATTTCACATTTGTCGATAGGCGGTTTCGAGGAAGGATTTTCTTTATTTTGTCGTTCTAGTGCATCCGGAATCATCAATTTATTGTTTTGTATGATTTGTAATTCCTCATTTTGCATCAATCTAAATTCTCTTATGCAATCTAAACCAATTAAAAAGTCGTGATTAAAATTTTCATTGTCCACTACAAATATATCCATACATTTCTCCATATTGTAGATTTTTATTTTCAGTGTCACTACACCTTTCGTTTTCTTCTCACCATTAATAGTCTTCAAGTTCAATAATTTTATAGCACCTGTATCATTTTGAGGTTTTATTTTTAGTAATTTTGCATTAATTAATGACACGTTTGATCCTGAATCATAAATTCCGAAAACTGATAAAGTATCATTTAACAGTAACTTGATTTTTATTAATGGTGGCACTATTAGTTTTTTGAATTATCCCTGTTCAAATCGATTTCCAATTCGGAGTTGTTAACAGTTTTCAAAATAGCTTTTCCGTTTTTTCCTTTGAACCAACAATTTTCCTCAGGATGGTAGCGTTTCCCCTTCTTTTCGTTGAAACAGATGCTGCATGGTTTTTTTTCTTCTATACGTTTTGATGTGGTGCCAGAAGGTGTATTGTATTTTTTTTCATATTTATTCTTTCCAACAAGATGTTCTAATCTCCCCAACTCACTGTAAAGATCTTCTGTTTCTTCTAAATCTCCTCTGTTTATTTTATCAGCCACAAAATTCGGTAAACCAAAAGCTATAAGGTCGATAAGGGTACCTGTGTCAATTGATTTCCTAACTTCCAGTAATAATTTTTCTTTTTTTAAAGCGTATTCAAGCAATGAACCTGCTTGATATTTAAATGCTAGAGCATATCTAATAGGTGACCATCCTTTATTTTCAAATGTCTCTCGAAAACATTGCTCCCATGCATTCCATTCCGATTCCACTGTTAGTTTTATAAGCATGCAGCTGTACCACTCTCCCGCAGAGTTTTCCAAAAAATGCTTCAAAATTTTAATTTTATTCAAGTCCTCTTCGATTTGAAACCGTTCACACTCCTTGTTAAAGTTCTCGATCCATTGGTTAGCGTTCGAGTTTCTTCCTGTAAACTTCTCTATCATGAAATCATTTGCAATTTTTCCTAAATTCCGAGTTTCTGGGTTTCGTTGTTTTTCCTCAAGCAATTTTTCTATCAGTTTCTCTAGCATTTGATTTGAGCCACTAGGCATGGGTCCCGCAGTTTCAAGTGTTTCTGTAACTTCCTCTAGGTAAACTTCATTGAATTGCAAATTTTCTTCTTCATCTAAATATGTTTTTGATAGTTCGTCCGTCAAAGTTATCCATATCCTCCTAGTCTGGTGTCGTTTAGTTAAAGATTTTTTTACCTTTGTATAATTCGGTGTTTCCTTAAGTTCGAGGTGTAGGTCTGCAGGTTGGAATTCGGGTGGCATTTCAAAAACATTCCCATCAGGTGTAGCTATCGAAGTTATGCATATCAAGTTTGATTTTCCATCCGCCGCTTGTTTCACCGTAAACTGGAACTTCAATTTCTCCATAATCCGTGAAATCGTCGCAGAAATTGTTGTTTTATAATAAAGACGATACAGCGTTTCTCTGTAAAACGAAAGAATTTATTTTTATAGTACGGAAATGTGATTTGAACATCATCATAGTAATAATTGTTTTATGAAAAAGGTTTACGAACCTGTAAAACGAAAGAAACAACAATTAAAGTCCTTATTCCCAGGTTCTTTCAACAAAATCACGGAACGTCGATAAGTAAAGTAAAATGAGTTTCTCTCATCCAAATCATCCAATAGAAGTTTCACATCTGGTTGTCAGTCGTCATATTTGGTTACTCAAGTAGAGCGGCGTCCGTATCGACGATACACAATTTAATGAGTGACGCAGTAGGTACTCATTACATGTATTTGGAATAGGTACGTTCCGGTGGTTGAATTCGCAAATCACAATGAGCACAAAACTAAACTGAGTTCAACATGAAGTAAATTGTAGTCAAACATGTCAGTCTACCCCTGACATTTTTTTGAGCTCATGTACAATTTTGTCACTATACTGGAATCTTAACAAAAACTCCCTTGTCCGACCCGGTGACAAAATTCGCTTATTGTGGACAACTAATGAAAGGGACAAAATTATTTAGTCCCTAATGAATGTATGAAACATGGTTACTTTTAGGTCGTATAATATACGACATAACCGAGCATCCATATACATATTATGTATATGGATGCTCGGTTATGTCGTGGGTCGTGTACTGGGGATGTGGGCCAGTGGTAATGTATATTGTTCCTATTGTTGTTGTTGTTCATTGACGGGGCTACAGCCCAGCGAACGAAACGGATCCAGCTGTAATTTTGCACACACGTTTGTTATGCTCCAAGGGAGTGCCTTTCGTGGCAAAATGGATATCAATCCTTTTTGCGGCTCAGGAGGTTTTTTGGTTTTTACAAAGGAGTTGTTTTATGGGTTTCTTCAGTAATTAGCAAAGTTACCAAGTCCCGGTCCTCCAACACCTGTCCCCATTCACCTCTCATCATACCATACATACTTTCACATATACATGGACTAGGAGAGGGGGACAGACTACAAATTATCCCTATCCACAGAAACGCTGAAAGTTGCAGAGAATTTCCTTAAATCCTAAAATATCCTGTTTTAGTTGGTACTCAAGGTGCATTCCTCCTGAAGAACCGCTAATACAAAGAATATTAATAATAATTACTGTTAATATTAATATATGCTGATTAGTTGAGTCATCACTACACAGGGAAAAGAAAGAACTAATGTTCAGTATCCGCTGAGAGTTCAACCAGCGAAGAACTATACCTACTATGATAGGTACTTTTTGTGTCGCCTTATCCTATCGCGTTGAGATCAGCCCTGGCTAGTAACCTTTTACAGCCTCATGAACTGTCTGGAACTTTTATTGATTAACCCTAGTATGCAACTGTTCGTCGAAGCGACGAATTTCAAGAATGTATTTAGGGATTGCAGAACATGGGCGTGGCGGGGCCACAGTGCTTTGGGTGTTGGAAGAAAATATAAAAAACCGGTTATCGCTTTTCCTTGAAAAAACAGTATACACCCATCACTTGATAGTGCCTGAGGCTAATATGAAAGGTATCCAGCCCAAACAAACCTCTCGTGTTCAACTGCAAAGCAAAGAGAAGAGCTATTGTAAACAAAACGTTCCAGACTCAACGCCAGTGATGAATTACCTATTTAGTTTGAGAGTCCCGCAAAACATTTGTCCAATTCCTGCTCACTCCAATTCCTGCTCAAAACATTCGAGATCTTCTGCTCAGCTTACACATCACCATTGACGACAAGGCAAAAGCGAAAATTCATTTCTTCTGCATAACGGCAGACAAGCTATGGAAAGAATGTGGAAGGAAACTTGCCAATTAACGAGATAAGGCATGGAACGTGGCTGGAAACACCAAGTAAAATTATTGCTCCGTTGATTCCTTCTTCCCCTATGAACTCAAGAAGACTTGGAAGTCCCACCAAGCCCTTCTCTCAATGCGGTTTAAAGACCAAGAAGAACAGAGCTCAAGATCTTACAGCTGAGCGAGATCCCGAAGAAGTTGCATTCGCAGCACAAAGGGCTAGTTCCTCCCAGCCGCGGCCACCGCGTCTTGCCTACCATGCTCAACTAATCGATGTATTAGCTTTGTATTTAGATTTAGATCTGACTGAAAGGAGGTATCATAGATTAAGAACTTTTTCTTTCAGTTAAATTTTTGACCTGAAGAATTGAATTTTATTTTAGCGGTAACTGTATTCTAGTCTTTTGATATCTTTCTCATTTGTTTACAGAAAATAATAAAGCAATATTGTTACACAACTGAATGACATTTATGACGAATGTCTAAGCCCTAATTTGATTTGCTGTTGATGCTGAAACACAGTAAACGGTAGGCGTATCTTTCTGAATCGATATCGTGTAGTTTTCCGAAGTTGAACACTGTTTTTTCAAAAAACTGTGCATCCAAAAACTGATTTTGACCCCGAATTTGGATTCTGCGTGGTAAAATACATGGGGATAGCATTTTCTGGGGTCGTAAGATAATAGATTGACTTTTTTCCATGTTTCCCATACAATCAAAGCACTGCGCGTCCCACCGCTCCACCTATGCTTCCGCAGATTAGTTGACTTATGAGACAGCAAAGAAGCAGGAGGTCGGACGCGCTGCTTGGTGAGTTATTTTACTTTTTCGTTCATATTTTGTTATTTTCGAGTTCAGTGTAAAATGAACAATTAAATGATTCGTTGAAACATAGAATAATATTCTACGTTGGTACGATAATATTATGATCATACCTACATGTTCTTTTTTAGCTTTTGAAATTATGTAGTTAGGTATTGTTAGTTTATCACAAAATGGTATAGCTTTCCAAAATCTATGTTTACAAACAAATTATAATTCGATTTTTTCATTTTCGTCCTAGAAAATATGAAGAGTTCAGAGAAAAAGATTTTAGCCGACGACGAGATTTTGGAACTTCTTGGGTCTTCTTGAAGTCTTGGTTGTTTCATCTGATGAAAATGAACCTGAGGAACTAAGGAACATCAGTTACGATGAAGATTACAAGAAAAGAAGAATAGCGAAGTCACTCTGCTAAAAATGCCTCAAGAATATTAAATATTAAACGCCAAATATGTTCGGAATGTTACAACCATCAAATTTTGATAACCAACAGTAGGAAGATAAAACACAATGATGGTTTAATTTTAATATTTACAAAGTTTATCGATGTTCATTGTTCAATAATTCATAGGAGTTCCTGTAAAAATAAGGAGACCATTTGAGTAACTTAACAACGAAAGTCTTATTTAATAAGACTTTCAGGTTGTTAAGTTACTCAAATGGTCTGTGAAATGTTGAGAAATCCCATCCTCGTCGCCAGTGTTATGTTTTATAGAAAACTATGGTAATGAAATAGAATAAAAGGAAAATGAATGATAAGGCCGGCGTGGCAGCATGATATGATATAATGTGTAAAAAGATAAAGTTACATGGATAATGTTAATGATAAGGTTACATGGATGTTAGCCATAGAGCAAAGGCGTGGATGGATGAGAGGCTGAAGACGGTACATGGATGAAGTACACAACAGGAACACTACCTATCTGGAGACAAAAATCTGACATTTTGATCTTTCAACTTCATCTTATTGAGGTTTGTGGTTCATAGGGTTTGAGATATTTTGTGATTAAGTGAACTAACACATACCTATCAATACAAAAGCCTGAGATTTTGATGTTACCCATGATAAGAGGTCAAAATAGTGAATTTTAGACGGTGTAACTAACGAATGTTCCCCTGAACTCTCATATTATTACTATTTGATCTCTAGATGGATTTTTGGTTTATTATCTTCGATAATGAACCATTGGAATCGCCCAAAGAAAAAATTTTTTTAACCCCCCCTCAAAATTTGTTGGTTTACGTTTCAAGATACGTAGATTCAGAAAATCGAATAAAAAAACTCTGCAAATTCTTGACACAACGGTTCATTATCTTCTTTGTACAGATCACCCTTCTGTCTAGATCACTAGGTCTAAATGTCTAGATCCTAAATGTTAGATTAATTATTATTATCAATTATCACTAATTATTAACAATTTTATCAAGTACCTAGTGAAAATTATAATAATTTATTGTTAGGTATTAATAATTCGTATTTATTATTAATAATAATTATTATTAAATAATACGATATAATTCTTTGGTTTTTTAATACTACGTCGGTAATAATAATTATTTGTTGGTAGGTACTTCTTTTATAGAAAAATAATTTTTCTATAAAAGAAGTACCTACCAACAAACATTCTAAATTACCTTCATTTCCGTAGCACGAAACGCACCTCAGAACAACAAACTCGACATCACTTAAGCCATATGATGTTCCAAAGAGCTTGTTAGTATAAAAATGGATCTGTATTTCAACAGTTTGATACACGATCGGGTTGTGAGGCACAATCTTTCAGCCGTCATTGTGAACGAACGGCTGGTCGTACAAAGCTGCGAATGGTCTTAAAAAATTCTACGGAACAAACTCTATCTAAATATGAAATAAAAACTCTGCAAATTCTTGACACAACGGTTTATCATCTTCCTTGTGCAGATCACCCTTCCGTCTATACCAGACTGTATTGCAAATCGGCACCATACTATATTCTCACCGTACACATACCATACCATACGACTTTCTATCCTATCATACCATACTGTATTATACCAAATCATACATACAATAATATACCATACCATACTCATACCATGTCATACAAACCGAGTGAATATTGAAATGTCATCCATTTCTGACCTATATTTAAAATTTCAAGTATCTAGCTCATCATCAAAATTTAATTTGTTTAAACAAATAGGTATTATTTGAACAATTTTACAGACAAGAAACCGAGTGAATATTGCATTGTGATCCAGTTCTGACCTATTTTTAAAATTTCAAGTCAATAGCTCATCATCAAAATTTAATTTGTATTATTACAAAAAGGTATTATTTAAACAATTTTACAAATGAGAAACCGAGTGAATATTGCAATGTGGTCTATCCCCGACTCACGGTTAAAATTTCTAGACTGTAGTTTACCGGGAAGATGAAAAAAGGTAGTTTTATTCTGGGCGTCTGGGGGTTGGGTCACATAACGGCCGTTTTCGACGCGAAAGTTTAGTGTTTTTCCTAAACCTTTGCGCGGTCACTGTGAACGAACGGCTGGTCGCAAAAAAATCCAATTGGTCTTAAAAGATTCGTAATTTTTCAGGTCATTCAAAAGTGAACTAAAAATTACACGGTTCAGTTAAATATTTGGAGATATGACATTGTCGAAATTTTAAATTTCGTTTTGAACCCCTTCCCCTTGACCTAGGGTTATGAAAAGTTTCGAGGATCATTGTGGGGCTGGTCCAAACCCAGAAACCAAATTTCGTAATTTTAGCTCAACGCTAACTGGGCAAAGTGCCACGGACGGCGGACGGCGGACGGGGGACGGCGGACGGGGGACGGCGGACGGCGTACGGCGGACGGACGGATTTTTTTTTATTCGATTTTCTGAATCTACGTGTCTTGAAACGTAAACCAACAAATTTTGAGGGGGGGTTAAAATTTTTTTTTCTTTGGGCGATTCCAATGGTTCATTATCGAAGATAATAAACCAAAAAATCCGTCCGTCCGCCGTACGCCGTCCGCGCCACTTTGCCAGGTTAGCGTTGAGTTAAAATTACGAAATTTTTTTTATGGGTTTCGACCAACCCCAAAATGGTCCTCGAAACTTTTCATAACCCTAGGTCAAGGGGAAGGGGTTCAAAACGAATTTTGAAATTTTGAAAATTCCTAAACTCGAAAAATTCATATAGAACGGTATGTTTTTTATTTCATATTTAGATAGAGTTTGTTCCGTAGAATTGTTTAAGACCATCCGCAGCTTTGTACGACCAGCCGTTCGTTCACAATGACGGCTCAAAGATTGTGCCTCACAACACGATCGTGATTCAAATTGTTGAAATACAGGTCCATTTTCATACTAACAAGCTCTTTGGAACATCATATGGCTTAAGTGAAGTCGAGTTTGTTGATCTGAGGTGCGTTTCGTGCTACGGAAATGAAGGTAATTTCGAATGTTTGTTGGTAGGTACTTCTTTTATAGAAAAATTATTACCGACGTAGTATTAAAAACTCCAGAATTATATCGTATTAATTAATCATAATTAATAATAATTATTATTAATAATAAAGACGAATTATCAATACCTAACAATAAATTATAATAATTTTCACTAGGTATGTACTTGATGAAATAATTTGTTATTGTTATTGTTATTTGTTCTTGTTAATTATTAACAATTATTGTTAATAATTAGTGATAATTGATAATAATAATTAATCTAACATTTAGGAACTAGACGTTTAGACCTAGTGATCTAGACAGAAGGGTGGGTGATCTGTACAAAGAAGATAATGAACCGTTGTGTCGAGAATTTGCAGAGTTTTTCATTCTTGCATTCATTTTCTATAAGGTAGACACCATTTGGTGAGCAAAAACCTTTTTCCGAGTGTCCAGCAATTTTTTTCAGTCTGGAAAATGTGTCTTGTTTTACGCCAATTTTGTTACTAATAGTGTTCATGCTCGTAAGGACCTAAATGGTGATTATTTTCTATCTTTTTCTCTTTGAATAAACAAATTAACTATTGCAAATGTGGAATTCAATCATCCCATTTCTCAAATGCCAAATATGACCTGTATTTTTAGTCATTTAACACATTTTTTTCGTGATGATCGTCGCATCGATGAATGAGTTGTAAGTAATAGGCAAAAAATAAATAAGGGTTGCATTCCAGGGTTAATTTTAGCAACATCAGAAACCGCCCTGGACAGGTGAAAAGTCATGGGGCGTGGATATGATTGAGAAAAATTCGTCCTTGAAATACAAGTATAACATTTCACCTTCTCAAAACTGATCAAGTAGGTACCACCCCCCAAAAACAACTCCGTTGTAAAAACTGGCCCGCCAAAAAACCTCAGCCGCAAAAAGGAATGATATCCATTTTGCCCGCCAGCCACATATATAGGATGCTCGGTGCTTCGCACCTCGCTGTTGAGTATGCATATAGAAACCTGATCCTCCTACCCCTAACCTCCACCGTCAATGTTTTCCTGTTCCCTGTCTCCTTCCCACAACCCCCTCTCACCCTCAGTCACCCTCGGTTTCACCTAATATGTTTCCTCTGTTACACCAGCAGGGAGCTTTACGCTTCTTTCAATGCTGTTGGCGGGAGCTTTTTGCCAGATGAACAAGCCTGAATTGAAGCATTACTGTATTATAAGTATTACTGGTGGTCACGAGTAATCAGTAGTGGTACACCTATAATGAAGTAATGCTTCAATTCAGGCTTGTTTATGTGACAAAAAGCTCCCGCCAACAGCATTGAAAGAAGCGTAAAGCTCCCTGCTGGTGTAACAGAGGAAACATATTAGGTGAAACCGAGGGGGACTAAGGGTGAGAGGGGGTTGTGGGAAGGAGACAGGGAACAGGAAAACATTGACGGTGGAGGTTAGGGGTAGGAGGATCAGGTTTCTATATGCATACTCAACAGCGAGGTGCGAAGCACCGAGCATCCTATATATGTGGCTGGCGGGCAAAATGGATATCATTCCTTTTTGCGGCTGAGGTTTTTTGGCGGGCCAGTTTTTACAACGGAGTTGTTTTTGGGGGGATATCACATCTTTTTGCATGGCTAGTTTTTGAGTGGTACTTATACAATACGGTTCCATTTCCTATCGATCCTTAAACACTCTACGACAATTTTTCTGACCACCGTTCAACTTTGATGTTTTCGGAAATTAGCCAAATCAGTAGATGTGGAATTTATTCACGTATTTTTGGCTGTGGATTAGTCAAATCGATTGAGATTTAGTTCAAAATTATTGAGCATATTCTAGACAACCTAGCGGACATTTTAAGACCAACCGCACCAATATTTGCGGCAGTTATTGTTGAAAATAAAAAATCACCATAACTCCTTTATTTTCCCCCTTAGGAAGAATTTTTTGATCTCAAATTAAACAGTTTTGAAAGCTGAATAAAACTAAAAAAGAAAATCTGAAAAAGCTTCAATTTTGAAGGAGCTATGACCATTTGAAATTCCTAAAAATTACTATTTCCCCCCTAATTGGGGGGGAAATGGGGGGAGGGAGAAAAAATGTTCAAAAGGCACACCCTTGGAGCATAACAAACGTGTGTGCAAATTTCAGCTCGGTTTATTATCTTCCTTGTGCAGATCACCCTTCTGTCTATACCAGACTGTGTTGCAAATCGGCACCATACCATATTCTCACCGTACTATTACCATACCATACGAATTTCTTTCCTATCATACCATACTGTACTATACCAAATCATACATACCATAATATACCATACCATACTCATACAATGTCATACAAACCGAGTGAATATTGAAATGTCATCCATTTCTGACCTATATTTAAAATTTCAAGTCCCTAGCTCATCATCAAAATATCATTTGTTTAAACAAATAGGTATTATTTAAACAATTTTACAGACAAGAAACCGAGTGAATATTGCATTGTGATCCAGTTCTGACCTATTTTTAAAATTTCATGTCAATAGCTCATCATCAAAATTTAATTTGTATTATTACAAAAAGGTATTATTTAAACAATTTTACAGATGAGAATCCGAGTGAATATTGCAATGTGGTCTATCCCCGACTCACGGTTAAAATTTCTAGACTGTAGTTTACCGGGAAGATGAAAAAAGGTAGTTTTATTCTGGGCGTCTGGGCGGTTGGCCCACGTAGCGGCCGTTTTCGACGCGAAAGTTTAGTGTTTTTCCTAAACCTTTGCGCGCTCACTGTGAACGAACGGCTGGTCGCACAAAAATCCAATTGGTCTTAAAAGATTCGTAATGTTTCAGGTCATTCAAAAGTTAACTAAAAATTACACCGTTTCATGAGAATTACTATTTCCCCCCTAATTGGGGGGGAAATGGGGGGAGGGAGAAAAAATGGTCAAAAGGCACTCCCTTGGAGCATAACAAACGTGTGTGCAAAATTTCAGCTCGATCCGATTTGTCTGCTGGGCTGTAGCCCCGTCAATGAACAACAACAACAACAAGAAGAAGAACACGAAAAACGTGAAAAATAGTGGTTTTAAAATTGTTATACCCCCGACACCTGATGTTCCCGAGAGCTGAAATTTGGTTTACGTCCTCACGTGCCCCTGGAGAGTTGGTGTACAAAAAATCAACTCTCGAGACACTCAGGGGACCTAGCTACGATAGGGTGAAAACCCCAACTAGTTCCGTCGCGTAATCAGTGTCTCAGTCGCTTCGGTTTTCTGGGCTTCGGTTTTCTTGGCGGGCGGGACGCTCCTGCGTCCCTAGATAACATCTAATGTGATGAAATGCGATTGTAGCGGTTGACGCCGTTCATATGGCTGGCTGTCTTCCCTGCAACTACTCTGCTTGTCAAAACTCACGCTCTCCTTATAGAAAAATTTCATTTTTTTGAATATGATTATTTAGCTTGATAGCTGCCGGCAAAATCTATTTATTTTCCATTCTAAAGTACGCGGCTCAACGAGTGAAAATTTTCCGTACTTCTTCCAATCTCATCTGCGTTCAATTTGTCACCTGCCACCGCCAGCTTCCAGATCTTCAGTTCGACTCAGGATATCGACCCCCGGCCGAGGAAGTTAGTCAACCTTCGAGCGGAATTGGAGAGTCGACTCAATTTGATTGAGACTAATCAAATTATAAATTCGAAAGACAATTAAAGTCCACTTCACGGATAATTATTTTCTTATCGGAGACAAGACCCAGCGGATCCCTTGGATCATTGAACCCGCAAGTTGTATTTCAGTTGTATTCATGATGCTCGTAAGTCCAACCAGATGATCTGAAACGGATAACTCAGGGTGGAATTGAAAAAAATAATAATTATCTCGCTAAACATGTAATGAGTGCTCCAATTCTCTCAGAAAGGGGGTTTGGTGCAAACATTCCCTTCCATCGATTACAGAAGAGGGCGACTACCTACGCCAAATGGGGGTTTACGTGCAAATGAAATACAGTCTGTCATCAGCAGTCCTAGTAGAGAAAATTTGGAGATTTCATGAGTCATGCGTAAGGTACTTAACTAGTGTGGATGGGCCTAGTGGGACCAACCTGTTAATATGAGGATAACATCTATGTACATTCATTAGGTACCTTGCGTGTGGATGAGTATCGTATGTGGAGAAAGTACCATTTCTGTATTTTTTCAGAAGGTATTTCGAAAATCATATTCTGGTCACTCAGGTAAGGATTGTTCGGGGTGAAAGGTCCAGTGCAAATCACATTACACAGCAACGTGATCGTACGAAATGGGAATCATTTAGCCACAGACAATCTCAGGCGAAAAAGCAATTGAAAAAAACCAAAGCCGGAAAGGAATCTGTCTCATCATGAGGCGGAATCTGTAGTGAGCGATATTATTTCTCGGCAATAACAACATCCCCCAACATTTCAGGCAAGGCGACAACTGATGGACCAGACGGCATCAAAGTTGGAGAGCCCAATCTGCTACCATCAAATGATCGCAGTGTAGACAGCCTTTACTCCACAGCGTTTATTTTAAAATTTAGATAAAGCCGTTTTCCTGGATCTTAAGCATGCGCAAAAATGTTCTGGTTGCTGGATAGACTGCTTCCATAGTTACCAGCAAGTAATAAAACGAGTCTGGACACATCAATGCGAACTATGGGTTGCACAACGAAAAATATTATGTAACTCTCTTTCTTTGATTGTGTTTCGGGACTGTTGGTTTGCTTGTTCGATTGTTCGTAGGTTCGATTGTTCGAGATCACCTGCGGGGCTAGTTCCGAATAGCGCGACGCAAAACCAAAAGGGAACGAGTAAGTCTATTTGTACGTTTGCCCAGCCTTAACAGCAATAGTCTCACCAGTAACCGTACGTAGACGTCCATTCATTCCACTCATTCCCTCATGCACACAGTGGCGGATCCATAGGGGGGGCGAAGGGGAAGACTGCCCCCCCCCCCCCGCCAGGGCTTTTTAAACCTAGCCACGCTCTTAACCTAGCCCTATCTAAATCAAGTAAAGTGCAAAGTGTGAGGAATGCTTTAGGAACCATAAAAGAAGTGGCTGGGTTCTTCAACGCATCAGCGAAAAGAAACCACATCCTCAAAAATGTCGTAGGCCATCAGTTGAAAAACTATTGCGAAACCAGATGGGTCGAACGGCACGAGGCTGTTTTAGCGTTTCAAGAAGATCTCCCAAACATCAAGGAGGCTCTAGAAATTATTTCAAGATGGGAAGATTCCTCAACTGCTTGTAAAGCTAATACATTATTGCATGGTATTTCCAATTGTGAGTTTATCCTTACTGTATACAGCCTGAGTGACGTTTTGTCATCAACCATCATCCTAAGCAAATATTTGCAAGAGCAAAATATAGATGTGGCTCATGCAAAAGACAAAGTCTATCAGGCTGTAAACACTCTGAGTAGGAAGCGTGAAGATGCAGAGGGGTTTTTTCTTTGATTTGCGACCAAACTGAAAGCGCCATGGAAATAATGGGGGTGGACGTAGAGACACCGGGAATTTCTAAAAAGCAAATGAACCGAGGAAATTATCAAAGTGCATCTGAACCTATTGGAGAGAAAGAAGAAATTGCTTCGTACTGGCGAAAAGCTGTAGGTATACATACCAATACTAGATCACATATTATTTGATCTGAAGGAAAGGTTTTCAGGAGATGCTATGGAATTTTTCCAAATGAACATTTTGTTACCAGCGAAATTTGACTCAATAACAAGCGTAACAACCCTAAAAGAAGCTGTTGAACCATTGTGCAAGACTGGCTTATTGTCACAAAATTTTGATACGATGGTTTCTAAATTAATAAATGAAATGCATTCCCTCAAGAATTCCAGTACATACAGCATTTTGAAGAGAATCACCAGAACCACTGAAGGACCCCCCCTCCTATCACCCCGGTTAGTGTATTTCGCCCCCCCCCCCCCTCACTCTAAAGCTGGATCCGCCACTGCATGCACAACAGAAGGGTACAGAAGAATTGGTCAATGGTAACAGTAGCACCTGTATCAAGAATCATTTGGCAAGGCCGGCCATTGATTTCCCCTTCAATTACAATGGTAGCGTGAAATGTTGGGAAGGTAAGCTTTTCATTCGGGTTTCCAGAACTTCTCCCCCTGACACAGCAAGACGAGTTAAGCTTTCTAAATGTGCTGCAAAAGTTGCAACATCTTCCCTGGGTACCTGTACTCGTTAGCGTAGACGAGTCAAGAACAACCTTGCTTGCCCTTCGGCCCCAAAGCGCAGATTTAGGCATACCGCCATCGCAGCCAAACTTCGTTCAGCAGTTAGAATATTGCACGTCCATCATCTACGTCATCAGCCACATCGTGACGTCAATGGACTCTGGCTCCATTGAATCTTCATCAGCCTTCATGGAACAATAACACTTCTGACAGTAGTGTTAAATAGAACGCTGGTTCAAGGTAAACGGTCTATTCAACGCAAGTTTTATATTAAAAAAACACAGAGACACTCAATCCGAACTAAAATCCAAAACAAGACAACCTTTCAATTTTTATTTATATTTTTTAAAAATGTTTTGAGTCTAGCAACACTTATTATCATTTCAACATAATATGTTAATATATTATATATTATGGTTCCCACAACAATGTTTACTTATACGTATGTACTTATGCATATGTATAAATATACATATGATTTCTAGTTTAGATAATTTTTGGTGTCTTTTGGCAGTGAATTCAGGATAGTCTGAAACGGACTTCGGTAGGTAAAAAATTCGAGTTTTATATATTTCGGACCGAGAATTTATGTGTATCGTACTTACATGTTTCGTACTTATGTGTATCGTATTGTACTTGTGTATCGCATTTTAGAGGACTGTATTTTTGTTGTTAATTTTGTACAATGAGCCGCGGGTGAAAATTGCTCGGATCCGACAATTCGGGAATAAATACCTAAAAAGGAATACCGCAAGAAAATACTTTCAGTTTTTTACCAATTTTCATTTTATGTAGGTATTGTATTTCAGTTTATTGAACAACCACGCCCATTCGTATTAAGGGTTTTCCACACAAACTACGAGAAAAATCTAAAGGTTTTGATGATTGTTTCATGTCATTGGAAAAATGACCACATAATCAATTTAGGATTATCGCTAGCAATGATTCACGAATATCCACACTACTTGAACAAAGTACGAGTAATAAGAAGAGAAGAAACTCTCTTGCTCAACGCTCAAGGTGTAGTATGGATCATATTTTAGGCGAGAGTTTTGATTGATTGGGCCCAAGAGCAATACATCACCACTTCACTCGTTAGTCTTGACCTAAGTGCAAAAACCACGAGCTCACGCATATATCACTTCAGAGCTGTTGAACTCGACTAAGAAGCCTTGATTTCATTGGGCATCCCTATGTTTACCAGTTTTAACCCGCGACAGGTGAGAGTCGGGAGTGATACCTGAGCGCCGCGCTTTTTTTAAATGTAACTCCGTTATTATTCGTCCTACCAACCTGCAACTTTGTATTTAGGTATACTTTGGGGGTATTTCGCAAAATGATAAATTAAATTTATAAAATTGTTATCTGTCCCAGGTCCTGTTTATTCGCACATTTTCCAAAGTAACTCTGCTTCATTCGTCCTACCTAACGTTTACTCACATATCGGGGGGGGGGGGGGGGGGGGGGCAATTTCCCAAAATGAAACAGCCTGACAAGAGCTTACGCTCAACACGATGGTGAAATCAGAATTGCCATATCTTATTCCGTTCTCAATTGGAGTACTTTAAAGATGAAGAAACGTTGTTGTTAGTTGAGAGGTTCTTCTATAAACTCAACTGGTACTCGGCAAAAAAAATGATACGACATCTGTTATAAACCCAGTAAAATGGAGACATTTCACATAGAACAAGTTATTTCTTCGAAAATCCGCTCTTATAGCCAGGCTGCATGACTGTGAATTTTTTTTATTTTGTATATATGTTAAGAAATATTTAGCTTCACTTACGCGGTAGGTAGCGACCGCCACTCTACAACGTAAGCACTGATGGCTATTGCAAAAAATAACAGACAAGCAGTCCCAAAAAAGAAGACTTTTAGAAGAAAATTGAGCGAGTGACGTTTTGTATTCCGTATAATTGTGTACAAAATATAAGTTTTTGTTCAGTAGTGTACGTTTTGAGTTCTTCCTTGATTTTTTTTGCATTAGTTTCGGACCCTTTTGTCCAAAGAATTTTCGGTGCTAACATTTTGTACTAACATTTTGGTGAAACTCATGAATAACACGTAATATAAGACCTTCCTGAGTCAATCGTAATATTGACCTCCTTCTCCAGTCTCAGAATAGTCACCCGTAGTAATTAGGTGTATCAGAGGCTGCAAGGACATGCCAGTGAAGCTACGTGTATTACTTTTGTGGACTTGTTCGTGCAAAGTGTCCAGTGAATACTGCCGCCGTAAGTTAAAACCACCTATCTCCATTTTTTTCATGTCGAGAAAAATGCAGTTAAGTGAGGAAGGGGGCCCAGATCATCAAACTGGAGATAAGATAGAGTCTTTTTTCGGACCTTTCCAATGGAGATAGGAAATTCTACCTTGGCAGAAAGGACGCGCCACGTCGAGATCTATGCAGTCATGTGCTCAACTCCAAAAACACCAAAATGGTCGATAGGGGACTTTATCTTAGCACGGCAGAATAGTCGTGACGACAAACTGACCATACCGAAAATACTGGTCTTGTAAAATGAATACTAATTGAAAAATATCACTGATTAGCAACAGGGAGTGGCGAAAATCGAAACTATGGAGGGGAGGAGCCATGGTCGTTCAGGTTACAACATTTTAGAACGGAAAAGGCGAATCAATCCAAAAAGAAAATTATATCTAATTATATTAGTAATGTATTAGTTACTATAGCTATTGCATACTTATCACTATTTAACAACGATTCCATTAAAACAATTTTCATTATAATATTAAATATAAATTGTATGCCTCTAGCGTTGGGGATCATCAAGAGACCTCTTTAATCATGTTGGCCGATAACGAAGGATAACCAATGAATGATGAATAAAATCTGGGTTTTATTATGATTCTGAACTAATAATTCTGAAGTATACTTCAGATGCATGTATATTTACGGTATAACGCATTAAGTTAGTATTGACCAGCATTTCTTTCGAAGACAGATTTCAACATTTTGGACGGTATATTTAGGAATACTTTATTAGGAAAACTGACCTTCAAGGAATGTACCAAATACATGCGGTGTTAAGGTGAGCCAGATAGAATTGATGGAACAAAGTTTCATTGGTTGGATATATGTACCTAATGAAAGTTTTTTGAATTTACATGTTAATTGATAATGCATATTTTATTTTCACCCATCTTCTCCTTGCTTCTCCTCCAAAGGAAAACAAGTTTCATTTAATTATAAAGTCATCTTTTTCATCATGCTGTTGATGAAGTTTGTGTAAAAAGTGTAGGTGGGTACCTACTGAATATTGCACTCCTCTTTAATAGTCTCAGTTGAAGATCTGATCTTATCTAGCAGCTTGATTAAAAATTTACCTTTGTAATCAACATGAGAACGCACATAGTAGCGAGTATTACTGACTGCCTAATCCTTCCAAAACAGAATGCTTAGCAAATTACTTCTAATTTGTCACATTGATGGATCAAGATGTGGGATATCCAAATCATACTCATGATAATATATGATGATAAGATTCTTTTAAAGCTATACATCATTGTATAATAAATTGTTCTTTTTGTATGAACGGGTTTACTGAAGCCATACAAAGAGTTGAAACAAATTTTTCCATTACGGTTCTTTCACTGATATGTCTAGGTACCTAACTGTTCTGTATAAAATACCTTTGTGAGTCCTAACTTACGAAATAGGTGGACCAATGAGGTAGAATATTGTTCCAAAAGGTCTTAGAGCGGCAAGGAAGGGTAAGAGAGGAGTTGACAAAGTTACCAACTTCTAGCTGGTAAAGTTACCAGATAGTTCTAGCTCACTGTTGTTTTATAATTCATTTATGTAAATTGTCCATTTTTTTAAGTATTGGCATTGTTTATAAAAAATATAGCCACATTTTTACAAAATGTTTGGAAAATGAACATATTTACAAAATTGCCACTTTATTACAAAACAAATACTGCGCGCAATCAGAACAAGAAACTCAATATCACAACACATTTTTTAGACAATTCCAATTGATTTGTAAATTCGATTTTGGTTCATATTGGGTACAATAAGCCAAAAAAATAGAGTATAATACGTACACAAAATTGCGTATTTATTTTGTAAATATTACGAGTAAATATTCAGCGTATATGCATAGGATGAAGAGGCGTATTTTGAAAAATGTTCAACTGTTTAAAGAACATTCCATAGTTTACAAATGGAATACAAATTTTCAGAAGGTACATCACTTAGAACAGTTGAAAGATATGGTTAAATATTGTCAAATACGCTTGTTTTGCGAAAGGTGGAGGAGCACTTGGAATTATCGTTCGTACGTGAAATGTTGGAGATGGAGACAGAATTTGGTTGTTGCTTTTAGAATGCTCAAGGTTTCTAAACGGCTTGACATGCCAGTTCAAATGATATCGAAACATTCTGTGGGGCTACTAATTACGTACTAATAGTTGGCCCTCCTTTGTTTTTGAAATACATGAATACATGAATACTTGAAAAATAGTAGGTATAATGTGGGCACATCAAAGCGTCAATGATTTTTTCAGAAACATAGATCAGTCAGGGCCATACATAAATCTACAGAAATCAGATATATATGTCGGTAACTAAACCTACAAATTCTACACGTGATTGAGGATGTCAATGCTACGAATACTGGTGGATCGAGGTAGGACGGTGTGAATGGAGTGGAGGACAGGGGTTATCCCAAAATGGCCGACGTTTGGCACTTTGCCATTATTCAAATATTAATTTTCAGCTCTCACCGACCCCATAATGGCCACTTCTTCTTTCCCTCGAAATTTCGTACCTACTAGAGCCAATATTATACAGCACATCTTGTAACTCTTTAACAAATTTACGAGAGCGAGAAAAAAAAGAAACTGGTATCTATTCTAATGCCTCAAAAATGTCAATACATAATTGAGAAACAGGTAATTCAATAAATCCTCAAATTTCAAATTCAACCCTGGAGCTCAACAAGTTTTGAATATACATATCAAATGTGTGTGTACTTCTAAACAATATTGAACTTTGACTGCAAGCTTAAAACTCCCCTTTTATTAATAGCAGAAGTAAGGATTAGTTCGACGACTAGGAGTGAGAAGAAAACCATCAAAATTGTTGTGAATGACTTTTGTTCTAAATTGTCATTTCAATTTTGCAAAGTCCTCAAATATTTTCGCGCTAAAAAGTTATCAAAATCCGTGCGAATAGAATGCATATTATGCACGAATTATGAGCGTCATCTGTTTTCAATCTCATCCCCACTAATCACGCAGTAGATAATAGCATCAAGTTTCGAATGAGTTAGTACCTTGTAAACCTCCAACCAAAGGAGGGATTACTTTTTTTTCTCTTGAACTAAAATCCTTTAATTATTTAGATACCTACGAATAATTTATCATTTTTTCATAATTCTTTCATCTCTAATTTATATAAATAAACTCATTAGGTCAGCTCATGATTTAGTTGGTAAACTGAAATTGATGATCCCTGAAATGATCATGAAAGCATGAATACATGTGTAGTATGGCAGTAAGAGAGACAGAATTATAAATGGAAATTTCCCACTATTGGAGGTTAGAATTTTCTTACTTTCATTTTCCCTTGAGGTCACTCAAAAAATATCCTAAAACTTTACAAGTTTCATTGGTTAACTCTTTGCAGGATATATAGCTAAAGTAGAGGATGAACTCTGAAATTCAGTTGTATTACTGTACAGGTAGCTATTAAATGTTTTGGCTACCTGTACCACAAATTAGGAAACATTTTGCAGAGTAGCTTGATGGAGGGGTATAAGAGGTACAGGTACAGAAGAGCAGTGGGAGGTTAATCCCTAAGCAACAAACCCACTGATTAAATTTGAGGTAAATTTATGTGTTTGGGGCATTAGGGGGATCTTCGTCTTAACCCTAGAAACCTACCCACCCCTCAGAATTCCTGCAATCCCCAACCAGTCTGTGGCCTTTCTACCAATGTCCATTTCTGCTCAATTACTGTGCCTCTCTCCCATCCCTGCCCTTCCCGACTCCCGCCCCCCCGCCAACCCCATTCCGTTTTCAGCCATTTTCGGACTTTTGATTAATCGTTTTCATTTGTGAAGGAAGAAAGCTCTAAAGCATTGAATCACCGTCAACCAGGGCAACACTATTAAGTTGGAGGTGCGAGTGCGGAAAGTGTGAGTTTCTCCATGGAGCTTCCACAGCCTGGATTTGCCCCGGGCGACGTACCCTTGACATCACAAGCCATTTAACAATCCCTATCCCTTACTCACCCTACCCCATGCCTCTTCTCATTCATCATTACCGTTCGCAATGAAAATGTCCTTGAGTGGGATTCATGGTGGATGAAGGACCCTTCTATAGTGGTTGGACCAGCTCTATCGTATAAAAATCACGTCAGGGCGATGGCACGACTGGCTTTTATTATTCATTGTTTCTTTGTGTGCCATGCCATTATATTGACTAAATTGTAGTTCTTAAGCTTTCAATTTTCTCTGCGCCAAGTATAATGTACCTTAACATCACCCTTTTACGTGGCCATGTTGGTGAGTTCAGCATCACCTCCGATCAAACATCAATTTTTGTTAAGCCAGTACCTACTCTCTTGTCAGAAAATCCTATTATGCTTATTCCAGTATTATTGTGAGAGTCAAGACAATCCACCAAATTAGTGTCATTATCTGAAGATGCACAGATTACACTTCCTAAAATCTCAATAATAAAAACTGAGCAAATTCTTGACACAAAGGTTTATTATCTTCTTTGTGCAGATCACCCTTCTGTCTGAAGTAATTACAAATAATTTTATTGTCACAAAATGAATCTGTTATGGGTCTAAATGTCTCTCTTAGATTGCCTGGGTATATTTTGTGTTAGTAACCTCAATCTGAACCCCTCGTTCAACAACTTTTGTCCTATAACATTTTTTGTGTCGCTTTACAGATTATACCGACCTTCTACATGTCCCTTTACAAACCCTTATAATCTTAAATACAAAAAATAATATTTATCTGTCTCACGGGAAGGAAGAATTAAAGTTTTTTATATTTCGGCTTCCGTATAAACCCCCACCCCTATGCATCGGATCTGAGAGTGAACCCCCCTATGTCCTTCCCCAGTCACAGAAACATTTAAACACGGGAGAAAAGTTCGATCCATTGATCCGTTTTCAGGAATCTAGGATTTTTTTTATTTCGGGATCCCTATACATATACCTCCACCCCTATGCATCGGATCCGGAAGTGAACCCCCCTATGTCCTTCTCCGATCACGGAAACATTTAAATACGGGAAAAGGGTTCGATCCATTGAGCCGTTTTTGCGTGATTGAAGGACAGACTGACAGACACCCAATTCAAAATCGGCATGGTTCGACTCCATTTCACGCGAAACGAATAGTGAAATTTTTCGAAAATACCCAAGGAACACGAAAATCGTCTCTAAATTCAGTTATATACCTAGATTTGTTGTGAATATATAATTGAGTAGGAGAATTATTGTTAGATTATAATTATTATCTAAGAATTATTGTTAGATTTATTAAATTTGCAAATCGTTAGGTTGCCTAGCACTTGAATTTTGTGTCACCACATCGTCTCTAACTGTTCTTCTCGCTTGGTAGGAGTCATAGTGGTCCCCTGCCACGGGCATTTGCCTATATAGGGGATTAATTTTCATAATTGTGACAGGCCTGTGCTGGATTTTTCATTGTATCCCTTACTTTTGTATATCTTTTGGAAATAAAGAAATTAAACAAAATAATATTTTGTTAAACAACAAAATGAAAAAACAAAATTAAACAAAATAATATTATATATATAATGCTTGTGAGACCAGCCTACTGTCCAGCTACGAAATCGAGCCTCGAACCCGCAGACACAAATGTTTGACCTTGAAACAATCGCGACGTACGAAATCTGATTTTGATTGACCCTGAAGAAGATTACCCTCATTGTTACCTTTTACTTCTCATGTGTTGTTTTGTGCCAGATATACGGTCGATGGGATCTGCGCATGATTTTTTTTAGAATTTTTTTGATAGAGAATCACTTTAAAAACGTAAAAATGGGAACCATTCGTCAAAATTTGTTTACTCTTATTTTTATGGGTAGAGAAACATAATCATGTTCATAAAAACCTCGCGATGACGTCAGAACGGCTGAAGCATCTGTGTGGTCGTGCACCTGTAACACACGAGATGGACGGGTGATGTCATATGGGAACGCG
Source organism: Stenodema calcarata (assembly GCA_963920205.1). Taxonomy (NCBI): domain Eukaryota; kingdom Metazoa; phylum Arthropoda; class Insecta; order Hemiptera; family Miridae; genus Stenodema; species Stenodema calcarata. The sequence continues at coordinate 14,613,907 of OY986048.1, read as the reverse complement.
GTTTTACGTCCGAGTTTCAAATCAATCAGATTTCAATTGTGATTATCGATCTCTGTGGATTTTTTTTTTTTTTTTTAACGTGGAAACTGGTGTTTACGTGCAATAGCAACACAATGAATCGGTTTTTTCAATTTTCATTTCTTATGCGCGTATCCCATTGACGGTCGTGCAGGTTCTGCCCCTTCAAATTACCATTTGTTATACTCTGCCCCGAGTTGGTCCCTGCGCCAGTACTTCCCTAATGTAGAGAAATAGTTCACCTTTCAGCGTTCTTCCAATGTATCTTTCCTGGGAGTTTTCAGTTATAGGCATCGAGCAACGACACAGTCGAGAATGTGAGCCTGTGACTTCTAAAATTCTCAATAATTAAGAATTTTAGAAGTCATAGGCTCGCCCAATTATTGGTAATCATCAATGGTTCAGATTCTTTCACCACCAGGTTCATATCCGTCAGCACACAATTCAAGTAGCCAGTTGGAGAATCAAACTTATTTTTTCAATGAGGAGTTGTAATGAAAAAAGAAAAAAAAAATCATGAAGGTGCAGCAATAAAGTGTGTTGTGGGGTAAACAAAACCTACAGTGTGTCTTCTGCGCTCTTTAATCACCAACTCTCCGACAGTTTACTTGGAGCAAACATCTTGACCTCCACCCCCTTTCTTCTCCAATAAATTACCTTTTGTGTTTTCTTGACCGAGCAATGCTTTTACCTTGCCCCATCTCGTCAACCCGCCTACGTGGCCGCCTTGAGACCTCGTTCTCCAGCGCTCTTTAAATGGAGTGCGCATTTGGCTCAAATCTCGTTGTGACTGAAGAATCTCACCAATCACGTCTAGTACCGGCCTGATACGTCACGTACCAAACTGCTGGGACATTCAGACTGATGGGGCCTTGGTTTTGGGCGCTCATAAATATGTTGCGTTTAGGAGCCGTGTTATCAATGTGATTGCAGGGGGGGGGGGGGGGGGTGATGCAAAACTGTTTTCAAGTACCTCTTCCCTTGGGAAGACCTTTCCATTTACAAACCTAGTTATTTCAATTATCTGATACTTAAGTAGCATGACGTTAAATTACCCCTTCATAATTTATTTTAAAATGGAACATGTTTTAGCCTTCACTGACTGGCAAAAACCGAGCATCCGTCCGTCTGTTACGCTAATCTATTTCCGATTTTATAATCATTTACGCATGTCAAATTTGTTTTGCCAAATGGAAACCCGCCTTTTTTTTATTGCAGATTCGGATTCTACGTCAAATTGTATGAACTTTTCACTTCGACAACCTTTTTGTTTGGTCAAAAAGATATTTTTGCTAAGTATTTGTAATGAATTTTGCTTTTTTTAAGTTTTATTAATTATTTGTTATTTCTAGGCAGTCCTAGTCAAGGATTTGTTTTTACAGATGAACGTGTTTTACAAAGAATTAAGTATTCTGACATTTTAGAAATAATATTGTTATTGACGATGTTATATACTGATTGTATATGCAGCAATGAATAAATGAATCCGAATCATTCATAGTCTACAATATGGGTGATGAACCCTGCCACTGTAAGTAAAAACAATTTTCGGGGATATGGGAATTTGAACATTTCAACGTCTATTTCACGCCCCTTCCTATTGACGTAGGGTTATGAAAAGTTGCATGAACGATCCTTGACCCGGTATGAGCCCACATGCCGAATTTCATAGTACCTATTCAATTCATTTTAAACAGGCGAAGTGCAGCGGACGGACGGAATTTTTGGACTTTACGTATCTTGAAATGTACACACACCAATTTTGAGGGGTTGAAATAATTTTTGATTGACTCACATGGTTCATTATAAACATTAGCATACCTATACTAAAGTAGTAGGGAGATAGCAAACCGATTCAACACTAGTGGAACAGTTCTCATAATGGTGTTGAGTCAATGGCACAAGTCCTAAGCAGCCTCAAAGAGTAATCTGTTTATTTTTAAAAACCGGAATCGTCACTTCCGAAACAGCTGTATTGAACATCTCATCCGAAAATCCGAATTTCGTTGTAGATGGAGGAAAAGCTTATTTATTCCTCAAACAGCAGAGGCTGCTCAACGAGGAAGAAGAAAATATTCTTTAGTCTTTCCGATGGAAAACTTCCAAGCCCCGTACGTTTGTTCGTCAAGCTCGAATGATAATTTGCCAATTATTCATTCAGAGCAAACCTCGAAAGTTGTGCTGGCTTTATCCAAGTGGTTGGGGATGGCGCGGTTGTGGCGGGTGGGTGGAGGTAATGTATTTGCTTGAAGCCCCGCTCCTGTTCCATCCCAACCCTTCAAGCTAATCCAACAACATTTTTACACCAAGCACTTCCATTCACCGTCCTTCACTTGCGAATGTATTTTTTCATCGCACTTCGCAAAGACAAGCGGCCCGATAAGAAGAAGATGAGGGGATCCTCGCTGAACTTTTATGATCGATGAGTGAATCCAGTAAAAATGATGAATCTGTTACTTTACAATAGCTACTTTATCACAATACAGCAAGCTTTCTAGTCATGGTAACGAATCCTGTGATGTTAAAGTGTTTAGTAAATTGTAAACGATCTCCAGGTGTGGTACATGACGCATTTAAACTTCAACTTTCGAGCTCCAACTGAATGGACTTGTACTAAATTCAACAATATGTCTAAAAATCATGGGGAAGACCAACTGACTTGTTAGGAGTAGTATCATCACAGTTTGATATCTGAAAGTAAATTTCGCTCAATCAGATCACTTGTATCTTATATTGGACGATTCACACATATCCATGACGTATCATGATCTTCAGTGCCTCACTGATAAGTCTGGCAAAAAAAAAAAATCTGCAAATTCTTGACACAACGGTTTATTATCTTCTTCGTGCAGATCTCCCTTCAGTCTACATCACTAAATCGTAGATTATAAAGTATCATTAATTATTAATAATTATTATGAAGTAGTGTAAATTATTATTTGTAATTATTAATCATTATTAATCAACATTACTAATTATTATTAATCAACATTACTAATTATTATTAATGAACGTTACTAATTATTATTAATCAACATTACTAATTATTATTAATGAACGTTACTAATTATTATTAATCAACATTACTAATAATTAGTAATAATTATTATTATTAGTTAACTCGATATCTGAAAACCATGTGCTGTTTGAATCAGCTGTGCCAGTATGAACCCGACAGGCTGCCGCATGATTCACCTTCATGTTGACATTTGATCTGCTTCAACTTTGAGCCCTCATTGTGAACGAACGGCTGGTCGTACAAACCTCCGGATGGTCTTACAGTTTAAAAAAATTAAAGTCTATTAAAATATGAACTGAAAACTATACCGTTCCGATTGAGTTTTCAAAATTTCAAAATTGGTTTTGAGCCCCTTTCCATTGACCTAGGGTTATGAAAAGTTTCAAGGATCATTGTGAGGTTGGTCCGAACCCTTAAGAAAAATTTCTTAATTTTAGCACAACCTAACTGGGCAAAGTGCCGCGGGCGGCGCACAATGGTCGAATTCGTGAAAAAACCCTACAAAATGAAAGCTGTCAAATTGGTGTTCTGGGCATTGAAGGTCACTCTCAAATACGAACGATTTTGTCCCTAAAAAGGTATTAAATGGCGATTTTATACCTTCTTGTTAGTAGAAATGAGTTAATTTCATGCAATGTTCGGAGGGGATGTTGTACCCTCTTGTTAATATTGTCAATGGAAATGAGTTAATTCCATGCAATATTTCTCGGCTCTACGTCGGTATATAGGTGTAAATAACGGGAAGATTTGAATTACGTGTTTATTTTATTGAGGATCACCAAAAAAGTAGTTGAAAAAAAGACAACGAAAAATCTTTTCTTTAGTAATCTTTTTCTGTGGATCACAAAAAAAATAGATCCATCGAGCTCTTCTCTGGGAACGTTATTACCTAATAAACGGGGTTTATTACCCATAGGATAATATTTCACGTTCTTAACCGACCTTTCGATACATTTCATTACATCCCGTTCAGGGCTTGAAGAAGGTACAATCGAAAGCTCTATGAATAACTAGAATTCGATCGTTCTCGATCGTAGTTGACAGTGTTATGGAACTAGTGGGATTGAATGACGACTGTTCACGAAATTGATGCGGGAGAAGTTGGTTCTTCAAGACCCAATTCCGAGTGGATGGGAAGAATAAGGAAGGAAACAAACTCAACGTCGAAGGTGCGTTTTCGAATGTTTGGTTATAGACACCATTTATGATGAAAGTACATCAGTATACTTAGTACGTAGCACCCGGAAGTGTGGGAAAATCTGACAACTCAAAAATTGGCGTTTTTATTTGCTACCATCACTGGATTTAGAAGAAGGAACTTTATCGAACTACAAAAACCGTTTTCACTCGAGGGACTTCAGGCACCGACAGCTAGCGAGTGAAACGTTATCAAAGACTGGCTCCAACGCTCAAACATTCGGTTGATAGGTACCTGTACGCCAAACGGTTCACAGGTGTAGGTCTACATTTAGATGGAGTTTTCAGTGTTCTATTGCAACGTGTGCAGTCTCGGTTTGTGCATTTTCAGTGATTAGAGCCAAGAACTTAGTTCAAGTGAATCTAAATGGAATTGTTTTGATGAATTAGTGAGAAACGAACCCCAATAGCCGAGGGCCAAAGTAACTAAATAGGACCTGCTGATAACTCCGAGTATTTGCATTACAATTAACTAATAACTTATTGTCTCGTGTGTTATTTTAATATGCTTCACGTATGGTTGCACGCATTGCGACTCTTCATTTTAATTTTCTCTCTATGGTTCATTGTCCTGCGCTCCTATTGACTGATTAGTTGAGTGATGAATATTTTCCAAAATTGTATCGTGCCGAGCAATGTATTCTCTCATTGTATACCAATATGATGAGTAAGAGTGTATTGTTCAGCCAAAACCCTAGATTTTTTTTCTAGAATATTATTCTGTTATAATAACAAGGAACTCTGTCTGTCTGTTAATGGATTGGTATTTTGAAACAGCTGCAATCTAATGCAATTTCTGTTGACATAACCTGTTGGAAAACTCAAAGGAACACTACCACTAGAGGTGTCCAATACAAACTAATGAAATACCAATTATTTTCAGTGATGTACGTACTTTGGGCACTTGGTTTATAATGAAAAGCTATGATTGAAAATCACTCCGAAGGGTAGTCATGACCTAATGAAACATTTAATGTGATCGACATTACTTGATAGTGATTGGTGGTGGGTGGGAGGGGGTGGGGGGTGGTAATGAGGACAGATAGGGGCTAGGACCAGCAACAGGTGGTATGCTAGAATTGTTTGACAATATTAGTTATGCGCCAGGATACTCATCTCTTCTTACCCTATTGAAACCAATTAACAGTAAATTAGTTAATTGGTTTTTTAGTAAGTTTTTTAGTAAATTAGTTTTCAGTTAACAGTAAATTAGAACGAGTCATAATTAGGTATAATTTGCATTGTGTTGTTATTTTGCTGTGCAATATCTATCTGATTTCGGAAGTAATTACAATGTCACGGAGAGCTGGTTCAGAGGAACTTGAATCAATTACGAACCCGCCAGAACAAGCCGTGTCTGCCATATAAAATGAAAAATCTAATTAGTTCAACTATATGAAAAGCAAATTAATCTTCTCCCGGTCCGGGGAAGAAAGGGATATACTAGCGTGAAGTTTTCTCTTTAACAGTAGTATTTATCATGGTAATGCACGAATTTGTGTAGTTAATTGAAATGTCGATAATAGTTGATGATTGGAATTTATTTTGAGCTGAATCATGCCCAACAGTACCCGGTAGCAGGAGCAGGAAGTTGGAAAATGTATTTGAATGATTCATCCTCATTATCTAATTGTGTATTTCATTAATCATCTAGCGCGTTCGACGGTGAGTTACCATTGAATTAAGAGCTTATACGGACAATATGCAAATTTCATTCTGAGCCGCGCTATGTTTGTCCTCTGAAACTCCATTATTGTGGAGAAGGGGTTTTGCTGAATGTCTGTGCTGAGATTTGAGTTTTCACAGGGTGGGTTTCGGTTTCCCGCTGTTTTAATGTGAGATACGAATGTTTCTTTATGAACGTCTCTGATAAGGAACAAGTATCGGAAGTTCCACTTTCACTATTCACTGAATTTGGTAATTCGCATTCCAAACCTTTTCAACGCAAGTTTCTCGCTTTTACGGATTCAACTCCCGCTCTTACGGATTCGTTCAGGTTTCTCGATGGTATCGGACCTTCATACATGTGCCTTTCAGCTTATCAGTAAGAAGATTTTGAAGGCAAACAACAAATTAATTCAGTAATAATTACTGAATTAATTCTTCCCAAAAAACGCGATGAAACCCTCAAAACCAATTCCAATTAATGGATTAATTAATACGATATCCGGCTGTTCGAATCGCCTGGTTTGCTTTGTGCAGAACCTGAATGATAGAGATGATGAATTAATTACAAATATAATGTACCGATATAATTCTGGGCTTTTTAATACTACGTCGACAATAATTTTTCTATAAAAGAAGTACCTACCGACAAACATTCGAAATTACCTTCATTTCCGTAGCACGAAACGTACCGCAGAACAAAAAACTCGACATCCCTCAACATCATTCTTACTGACGGTCAAACTGAATCACGCACACACAATATTATTATGGTAACCATAATATGGTAAAAATATAATAAAATCATATTATGATGTTCCAAACAGCTCGTTAGTATGAAAATTGACCTGTATTTCAACCGTTTGATTCACGATCGTGTTGACAGGCTCAACCTTTGAGCCGTCATTGTGAACGAACGGCTGGTCTTACAAAGCTGTGGATGATCTTAAAAAATTCTAAGGAATAAACTCTATCTAAATATGAAATAAAAAACATACCATTTGATGGAAATTTTCCGAGTTTTGGAATTTTCAAAATTTCAAAATTCGTTTTGAACCCCTTCCCCTTGACCTAGGGTTATGAAAAGTTTTGAGGATCATTGTGGGGTTGGTCGGAACCCATAACAAAAATTTCAAAATTTTAGCTCAAAGCTAACTGGGCAAAGTGCCGCGGACGGCGTACGGCGGACGGACGGATTTTTTTTTTTACTCGATTTTCTGAATCTACGTATCATGAAACGTAAACCAACAAATTTTGACATGGGGTTAAAAAAATTTTTCTTTGGGCGATTCCGAAGATAATAAACCAAAAATCACTTTCATTCCCTATTTTGAAAGACTGTCTGGAGTGCCGCAAGACACAATGGCTCAACGGTAGAACCAAGAAAAACCATCAACATAAGCGTGACTCGAACAGTGGAACATCAGGCCAATTTTCAAACTTCGGAACAGCTGGTTCAAACCACACATGGTTTTTCGCTATCGAGTGTCTTGTCGTAGGTACTTTAGGTGTCCACAAAAACTAACCAATATCGAATATAGTACTATAAATACCATAAGTGCTATAAATAATTCATAGTTCATATTGTTTCCCATGTATACTCCATGCAGTTATATTGTATATAGTTATATTTAAATAAAAACTATTATCCGCTCTGCCGTCCTTTAAAAGATTATTTGGTCTGAAATGATATAGGTTTGTCTGAAAATACAAATATCGCCCATAATATGCTGTTTGTCATAGGGCGTGGACGTAAACGTATTAAATAATTAGCGTTTCTTATATTTTTTTATTGGTTGATTTTCGAAATTTTTCCCATCTTTCAGTTTCCAGAGAAAATCAACTTTTGGTTTATTATCTTCAATAATGATCGCCTATGAAAAAAAGTCCCCCCCCCCCTCCCTCTTATAATTTTTCGCTGTACGTTTCGAGATACGTAGATTCAGAAAATCAAATTAAAAAAAAAAAAAAAAAAATCCACCTACGTCGTTTTCGCCACTTTGTTCAGATACCTACCGTTGTGCTAAAATGACAAAATTTGGTTCACGGGTTCGGACCAACCCCACAATGATCCTTGACTTTTCAAAACGAATTTCGAAATTACGAAAACGTCATATCTCAAAAAATTCAAATTAAACGACGTAGTCCCTTGTAGACATTTAAAAAGAGTTTAATTTTTAGAATTTTTGAAGACCATCTGAAGCTTTGTAAGACTAGCCTTTCGTTCACAGTGAGGGCTCAAAGGTGGAGCAGATCAAAAGTCGTCAACAGCACAAGGTTTTCAGATATCGAGTTAATTATTAATAATTAATAATAATTATCAATAACTACCTACCTAACCAAAATTATGAAAAATTTACACTACGTGATGATAATAATAATAATTGACAATTAACGATAATTCATAATAATAATTAGTATATGATTTAGTGATCCAGACAGATGGGTAATCTGCACAAAGAAGATAAATGAACTGTTGTTTCAGGAATTTGCAGAGTTTGTTCTTCTTGATTGATTCCTATGGATTGAAAACTATAAACTAATATAGTACTTGAGATCATTGTAATATTTGGACTTGGTCAGTTCATTAATATTGCCTGGAATGAAATAAATAAAAAGAAAAATGGTGAAATGAATAAGTTATTAATCGGAAAATTTTGGCAAGAATTCGTTAACGTCTTGAGCCGCCAGGAGCCGCAGGGAGGGCCCTCGTAACTTTTGCCTAAATTGCTATTTCATCACTGCGTGGGTTTCAGGAAAAATATTCCTTGGAGCGAACTTTGTTTTTCCGTAATCGAATAAGGAGTGGACGACTCCCACATTTTTCTTAGCTTCTGTCTTAACGCCTCTTCATTTCTGACTTTCTGATGCTCCTAAAAAATGTACCCGAAGAAAATGAGGCCTGAAAAGATGCGAAGCAATTTGTTTGCCCTCCCTGAGGTTGAATTGGAGTTTCCCTCCAGTATCACAAATGATTAGAATTTGGATAGATGTCATAAGGAAAATATTACTAATTCTTGTAAATACCCACGTATTGTTTACTAGGGATGCCCATTCGTGGACGGTGGTATAGAAATATTTGGCTGGCGTCTTGGAAAAATCAGGTAAGTACTAAAAATCTAGGGACGAGGGAGTGTCCCGCCCGCCAAGAAAACCGAAGCCCTGAAAACCGAAGCGACTGAGACACTGATTACGAGACGGAACAAGTTGGTGTTTTCACCCCCCCCCCCCCACCATCCCCCTCTAGCTTGGCCCCCTTAAGTTAATTTTTTGTCCTATAACTCTCCAGGTGCACTTGAGGACGTAAACCAAATTTCAACTTCAATTTCAAATTCGTTGTTATACTAATATTATTAGCATTTTGTTGTTCAAGCGCCACTAATATATTGGAAATACCCAAAATATTAGTAAACACTAATTTTACTTCTATTGGTGTAGGTTCTGCTGTAAATTTCATTATTACTGATAGAGACGTGACAGTGTAGGACAATTTATTGTTAGATTCATCTTCGGAAGATGGGAATCCTACAAATGAAGTACGCCGACGCCGCCAGAAAGTATTCCGAGCGAGAGTAAACTTCACTTTTTCGACGGATTTCAAATTTTGCCGGAAAACTGTTCAAAGAGGACCTCACGTTTTGACATTTTATGTCTTTGCTCTGGCACATAACTCGAAAACCGTTAGGAAAAAGCGTTACCAAATTTGTTACAAAATAATTGTGATGGTTTTCACTTACAACCAATATGTAACTAGGGAAAAGTAACTTCAGCAATTTTCATCGCACAAAAATCGTACACTCAATTTATCCCCAAATACCATGATGTTCATTTGTATGCACATTGACCCCCTTCTTTGTAGAGCATGTTAACATTCCGTCAGTTTGTTTACTAATATGTGAATTTCGACTCCGTCACGAAAAGATTCTCCGTTGGCATGTGAACTCGAAAAGTATTATAAAATCCTCACAATAATTGTGAGTGTATAATTATTATACACTAGGGATACACGTAGTTTCGGTATCCAATAAGTATATAGGTACCTAAGAACATAATAAAGCTGCATCTTCAGTTGGAATTTAACGATGGATTCGGAAAACAAATCGGGACCATCATCACAAAGAAAGAGAAAATTGTCTACAGAAAATCAAGAAGATTATTCAAATAAGAAACAGGCAACCGATTTGCGTAAGGCATCTAAAGTGAGCAAGTGTTCCAAGCCGGTGAAATCAAACGCCGAAAGGCAACGTGAATATCGGCTCCGTAAGGCATCTGAATCATATTTCAGTCATCATCGTCCATTGCTGAGTGTCACTACTCCAAACAACATAAGTAACATAACAAGTAAGAAAACTTTAAAACGAGATTTGGATATCTCACACCCTACGTACACTCCAGATCCCGCAACAGCTGACGAACCTACTCCAAAGAAAGAAAAAATCGAGACGGATGTCTCACACCCTACGTACCCTCATGATTCCGCCAAAGCTGAGAAGAGAAAAATTCGAGACGGGCGACGCTGATGATGATGATTCCTCCCTTTTCCTCCCTCATCGAATTGGGTTGATAAGAAGGCGAGTCTTCCCATGGGAATATAACTATCTACATTACATAGAACAGTTCGTTGACTCAATAATGAGTTGTGCTACTACAAATCTACTGTGTTCTTTACCCTAACCTGTATGGAATTGCTAGCATGTGTCGTGTTACAGCCGTCCAATACCCCTAACAACAGAGGTGTACGTTGACCAATTATCCCCTTTTACAGCTTGTCAAGACGTCACTTCTAGACACCACAATACTGCATTTACAATTGGAAAGAGATAGAGCAGCGAGAATGGCTTCCAAGCACCAAGCCAAGATTATACATGCGTGCCAAATTCTTGCTGAAGAAAGACACGCTCAAGCAGAATGGAGGGTGGCTCAGCGCTCCGCTGAAGATCTATTGGCCACATTGAAATCCACTCTTCAATCTTAGCCGACATTTTATTTAAACTATAATTCAACGTTTATTACATTAATTAAAGAACTGAGTCTAATTACCAATTCTTTTATGATGAACACTACAATTAAGTATAACAACTACGCTACTAGGGTAGGTGATGTAGCATTGTTCGAAGGCCCCTGAATCCCTTCTTTAAAGACATAAAATGTCCCAATGTGTTGCAGACTCGTATGCAAGCATTTTTTAGATTGGTTTTTGAGCGGAGAACCAATAAGTATGAAAGCGTTTATTTCTTTAATTTTCTGAAGGATGCACACTTTCAGCTTACGCTTGACGTCGCGTTTCATTATTACGGAACCCGAGTAAAAAATAATAATAAGTAAAACCCCGAATTCCGAATAAACCCCCAACAAAAAACAGAAGGGGGTTAGGAGGTTAACAGAACAGGTTTCGTATGTAGTCGGAGATCGGAAGCGTCGGATGGTAACAGGCGGGAGAGCCTAGCAACTGTCACCTGGCTAATATTTTAGACCGAACTACTAATATTTTTCGAGTAAAATTGTTCTAATATTATTAGTAACAAGCGATTCATTGAGCAACAGAAAGTATTAGTGCTAATAATATCAGGACTAATATTATCTAAGATATTATTAACATATTGTGCAATAGGGCCCAGGCAGTTTGACAAAATCTAGCACGGTCCAACCATCTTGAGCCATTTAAGAATATAAGACCTCGCGAGACAATATGGGTACCGAGAAATTATTGATTCGGAACTCCCTGAGAACGGGGCAATTCGCCAGAAAGTGTTCGAGATCCTAATGCTCTCCCGTATTGCAGAGGGAGCATATCACATTTTGCTCTGCATTAGTAGTGTGCGGTCGGCAGTTCAGCTTGAGCGAATCAGCACGAACCCTGCAAACCCAGCGCAAGACGAACACCGACGCCTATAGTACACCCATCGTCAGATTGATACATCTCACATCATGGTCTAACAGCCTATAGAAACGGCTAGTGGAAGCAAGAGCCCTGGCCTTGGCCGTCTCCATACTTGCGGACATGACTCTTTCGCATATTTCCAATTGTGCTCCCCAATCGTTGTGATTCTCAAACTCTTGGCCAAGAGAAACACCATGCCGCTCACTCAGGACCCTCAATTCTTCGCACCAGAATAGGTTCTTTCTAACAATCTCAGTGGCCAGCACCCGTGGAAATCGGTGATCTGGCATCGTCATTGCTCTCAGGAGGTACTGTACATGGAGATTCAAGGTGAAGAAAAAAAGGGGAGGGGGACATTGAAAACTAACTGAAGATGACCGTTTCTCCTTCGATTATGCCGTAACTCAACTGCCATGTTCAAGGAGTTCACTCGAAATGTTCTTTTACCTACTGCCTGATGCTTTGTGAAAGGAGTTGCGATGCGGTAAATAAAGTTACCGGTTTGTTCTCGAAACAGACATTTTGGAAGTTAGCTGACTAATCACCAACTCCCCAGACAATACGAAGCCTCGAAGTCTTACTCTGACACTCTCAAACGAAAGATTGCACTAAGTAACCCTTATAGTGGAGATATCACGAATTTCACCAAAAGTCGTGTGTTTTCAAAGGTTTCATCGGTATTGGTTCTTTGTTAGTCTCATCATTGTATCTCATCTTATTGGAATTTATTTTCAATCGTCATTGCACGGAGAGGCTATTCACCGTGATTGATGTGTTTTCATGAGCATCGAAACCGTGAACATGGCATCTCGGCCATCTCAGAGGTCAATACGTGAAACACTAGGGATGAAGGGTCCTCCTACAGCCGACGCGAAGTTACGTACAGGGATTTCCTCTCAGAAAAGTTGACAAGAACCACAATGTCCGCAGTTTATACCCGAATGGTCTCAGGCAAGAGGGACACACGTCAGGACCTACCTTAATCAGCTTTGTTCCACTCAGGAGACCTTTGTAACAGATGTTCACCGCCTCTGATGGTACATGTAGTTGATACGAGCAGTCACCCATAGAAATTAGCCCGGAGCCAGGAGGAAAGTGCGGGGCCAAGTGCGCAAGGATCAGGTGACAGAAGCACTGCGTGGTTGCCTATATGAATATAGAAGGTGTGCGGTCCGGATCGAATGTGACGTTGTTTAGCATGTGTTATTGAAAGAATCAAGAATTGAAATTTCAAGGAATTGAAATTGTTTATTGTCAAAATAATTTGTAAAAAATAAGTATAATAATAGCGAACCAGCAAAATAAATTAAAACTTTTTGTTTATGTGGCTACATAACAGTTATTTACCGACACAAACAGGAAGTTTTAATTTGTTAGTACCTACCTAGTACTTAACAGAATTAGTAACAGAAAGTTACTCAGCACGGAGTTGAGATTGTAAGCAATCTTAAATAGGTACCTAAATGCTTACAAACATTTAATTGTTTTCCTATAGTTTTCTCTTGTGTTTGTAATAGTTTCTTTTGGTTTATTATCTTCGATCTTTCTTTTTTTCGAACCGTCTCTTTCTACCATTGGTTTCATTTTGTGCCAGCACTTTTGACAATGTTTGATAAGTCAGAAGCTAAGACGCTCTTAGTCTTAGTCATCTTAGTCTTGTCATGATATGCTCAGTGTGATAAATGGACAAAGGCATACGCTAAGTTCCTGGGGTGCCCAAGCACCCAGACAGTGGCAGTCATCCGGCTAATGGGGTTAATGGCGTTTTCGACGAAGAGAACAGCCCCTTGCCGCTTCTCCTTCATCACCTCCACCCCTTGCCTCTCCTACACCGTAAAATCGCGTTTCGGTCGGTTCTAATTAACCGATTTGAAATCTGAAAATTGTTTTGGACTCAGGACGATGCAGTGCATTGCAGAGCTACCTCAGTTTTTCAAAAAATGGCTTGGAAATGTAAAAAAACGATCGCAACTTTCTCAATTTTTGATTATGACTCATTTCGACTAATTTCCGAAAATTCTACGCTCTTTTTACGTCCATAGCCGTTTTCAGATCTAAAATCGGTTCAATAGAACTCGAATTATCCCCTATCTAAATTTCCTTCATTTTGGTGCTGCTACGTGGTGGCTGATTTTAGAACTATACAAGGGCTATTGAGCCTTAAACGGGCTCCGGAGATGGTGCAGCCATCCCCATAAAAGAAAAAAAAAATTATAAAACTCTGCAAATTCTTCCAAAAGGGTTTCTTATCTTCTGTACAGGTCACAACCATTTTGTCTAGATCACTGATTTATATACCTATATAATAACCTTGTGAGACCTATAACTATATGATAAAAGTTGAATAATTATTTCAAATTATTTAACGCATTAATGCGCTACAATATTTGTTTAAATAGGGGTTAAGATGGTGATTTCCGAGAGGGATGGTAGTGGGAGGGGAGGGGTAGGGGTCGGTTAACTAAATCAGTAATAGTATATAAATTATTTGTATAAAAGATAATTGAATAATTTATATTTGATGAAACATTATTTAAAATGAACTTTTATTGGATTGATATTGGGAGTTTTACTTGTACCTACCGACATCGGCAATAAATAACAGGATGTACTAACCACCAAATTTTATTTTTGTTAGTGTTTCGTCCATATCCTCCTTGGTTGAATAACCTTTGTTTATTTGGAGGGTTGTAGGAGGTTGTAAAGAAAACGCGGGAGAATTCTTTCTACTAAATAAACTACTCTCCAAATAAACAGAGGTCACCAAATTTTCAAAATACCTATCCTTCATTCCGTAGACACGAAATGTATCTCAGAACGCGGAACTCGATGTGACAAAACAATCAGTTGTTTCCATGACCGACCGTTGAACCGTCACCGACCGTGTCAATGCACGCTCTTATGACGGCATTTCATTGGCTCTACATTTGAGCCTCACTGTAACGATTGGCTTGTCATAGATAGCCCGCATGGTCTTAAAAAATTCACTGAATATAACTCTATTTAAATGTGTATCAAAAACTTCGAGATATGCGTTTTTCAAAATTCGTTTTGCACCCTTTCTCATTGACATAGGGTTATGAAACATTTCAAGGATCCCTGTAGGGGCGACCCGAACCTGTAAACCAAATTTCGCGATTTTAGCACAACGCTAACTGGGCAAAGTACGGCGGACGGACGGTGATTTCCTGATTTTTCTTGATTTCCTGAATTTACGTACCTTGAAACGTAAACCATCAAATTTTGACCGGGGGTAATTTTTTTTCCAGGGCGATTCCAATGTTTAATTATTGAAGATAATAAACCAAAATTAATATTATCTTATGTTATCGAAAAGTGGTTTCTCTATGGCAAGCATAAATTCTGTTCTTTGTTCAGGTTTCCCTACGATTTTCAAGTCAGCCCAGTTTTCATATTGGGGAACAGCTAACAGAAGCAACTCATGCTTTTCTGATATCGAGTTTCTTGTTCTGAGATACTTTTCGTGGTTGGACGTTACCATATACAGAATAGTGATCTTGACGGAAGGGTGATCATCTTCCATCAATTCTAACTGCAGTAAAAGAGCCATCAGTGCGTTTCTATTTGTATACAACTTAGGAAGTCAGTCGAAGGTCGTCGGTCCAACTTGGGAGCTGGAGCCATTGAATTCCAAAATATCTCAGAACGTGGATAAGGGCTATGTATCTTAGGGTTTGCAATACCCATCTCATCCTTTAGTTCGAATAAAACTGGAGGATTGTACCACGTAATGTGATGAAGTGGGTTTCATCTCCTTAATGTGATGCAATGTACCATATCTCTTATTTTCTACCATGATCCATATAACCCCGACAATTACTCTCTAGTGCAAAGCAATAACATTACTCTCTAGTTAATAACATGATGAAATGCGGGTGATTACACTGGTACTTGGCAAAAAATATCAAAACCTGTAGAGTTGGAGTACATCTGGCCCGTTATATTTACATTTAATGCCGGGGTATCACGAATATACTCTTCATGACAATTACTGGCCTGTTTAGTAGGTATTTGAGGGATCATTCCCCATGCTCCTGAGCAAATTCTGCCATTGTTTCAGTAACTGTTTCCATTAATTGTGATAAATATAATAATTCCCCAGGTACCTCGCACAGGTAAATTTCGTTAGGATGGATTTGAGTTATTTGATTTGACTTTATGGAGACAATTGAACACGCGTGGACACGGAGCAGTACTTTATTGTAATGCGCCAGTTGAATATTTATTTTCTACCGATGCTCATATACTTTTCACTTTTTAGTTTCAAGGCCACGAAACCAACATACGCACGTGGAGTTCTTAGTTCCTAGAATTTGAACACTGGTTCTTTATAAAAACTGGCAAGACTACATTAAAAAGTAACACACCGAAAAGATGAGTTGACGCTCCAAAGAGGGAAAAATACGGTTTCTCATTTTAGAGTAAAATTTCTTTGAGGTCTCCCCTAATACCGCAAGTTTCTGAATTCTTGTAGTCATAAAAATATCTTCGTTATTTTGATGGGGTTGACTGTGCGAAACGCGTTGAACACCAGGGGAGCTGGTGTGGGTAATAATAATTCACCCGAGCTGCATGAAGCCGAGCATAGAGGAGACTTTCATGTATGTACTTTGCTGTGCAGTTGCTCTGACACGTTCATTACGCTAACACCTCACCCTCCTTCCTTACTCTTCCCTCTTCTCAGTCCCTTACCCAACTTCATATTATTAGAAACGCCTCCCTGGCTCCCAGTTTCCTCAAACTCTGTATGAACACCCTCGGTAGAGCAAAGATGTTCCACATACAGTCTTCATTCTCATAGCTCACTACTACGTACCACTCTTCTTATGATTTGACACAAGATGCCATAGCGTTTGGACCATTTCATCGGAGGAATAATAATAAATAATCCTTCGAACTCTGGCCTAAACGATATTTTGAAGCTGTTTGTTACAATGATTATCCATGTAAATCTCGTTCAGAGTAATGGATCATACATAACTAATTTTAGTTGAAGATTCTGATTCACCTGATATGAGTGGAAACATGCCTTTCTTTAGGATGTTGGTGGCAATGTTTCCTTCAACATACCTACAATGATCAACGTACATTAACCTACGGCCGTTTGATGGAATTTTACTAGATTTATGAACCACTGTTTTTTTTTTTTTTTTTTTTTACTAGAGTTATGAACGAACACCTCTCTGTCAGTGATAGTCTAGTAAATTTGAATAACAGCACATTAATTTAAAATACTGCTTTTCTAAATTTTTATTTGTATTGCGGGACTAGTTTTCATGTTTTTTCAAAAATCACATGAACCAGGTAGATGGTCCATAAAGATCATTAGCGATTTCAGACCCACACCTTTCACCCATTTATTTGGTTATCAACGATGGAAAACTAACCTCGTTCTTTCTTATGTGCTGACATTTTAGTAATTAGGTTTTCAACCTGTCACAAAGGTCAAACATCGTCTAGAATGACGCCTGAAAAATAAATCCGTACATATAGACAACTGTTGATATCTAGATTTCGGATTAAAGTGCCTTAAAGAGGGTTTATTTAAAAAAAATAAAATAAAAAAATAAAAAAATAAAAAAATAAAAAAATATATATGTATCATAAAAAATTCTGCAAATTATTTTACAACGGTTTATTATATTCTGAACTGTATACAATTCATTGTATTCATATTGTACAGCACTCTTCTGTCTAGATCACTGCTCTGTATACAATTACCTTGTGAGTCCCATAACTATACAAAACAAAGGGAGTATTGCGCTAAAATATTTGTTCAAATAGGTGATCAGATGGTAATTTTCGAGGGGGGAGGGGGGTCGTTTCAAAAAAAATTTTTAAACATTTTGAGAAAGTCACATTTTGAAAAATTGAAATTGAAGTTTGTAGTTCACATTTGAATAGAGTTCTATTTAGATAATTTTTAAGACCATCCTGGAGTTGGGGTTTTGAAATTTCAAATAGAGAGGCCATATACTACCAATCAAGTGACAAATGAGTGTAACTACTCCGGGTACTTAGGGTAGTGGGGGGGGGGGGGGGTGTTTCAGGGATTTCAAAACTACTTGACCGATCTGAATGAAACGGGGAAAATTTTGAGTGAACAAGGGGGCCTGTCCTAATTTCCCGCTAAGGTTACGGTTACTATGGATGCGTGTTCTGACGAATTCGCTTGAACACCCTCAGAATACGCACGTCGTTGTCAAAACGATTTTAGCGATCAAACTAGTTTGAAATGGTATTTGAGAACTTTTCGATCTTTTTTTTCTACTTCATTCAGTATGTATTCGAACGATTGAAGATGAAGAAACGGGGTTGTTACGTGGTTGTTACGTGTTGAAACGTGGTTCTTCACAGTTCATCTGCTCAAATTCGATAACGAGACGAGGTACCGCAATTCTGACTTCACCATCGTGTTTAGCGTCGAAATATCTATAAACTAAAAATCTATAATGTAACTCGGCACAAAAAGCAGACAAAATTAGTTATAAATCCAGTAAAATAGCTACATTTTACATAAAACCAGTTATTTCTTCGGGAATTCGCTTATAGCCATGCTAAATGACTGAGGATTTTTTTATTTACATTATATTTACATCGAAGACCAATTGCAAAAAATTTCCCTGTTACTCATGTTATTCCAGGCACCTTTCATCTTTCCAAACTTCCAAGATTAAACTCTCAGAAATGAATGATTTTAATTCCCTCAAACACGCCTTCGAAAGTTGTTCGCGCCTAACGACCGCAAACCCGGCATCTAGTCTAGAATCTTCTCTACTAGAACGTCGAAAGGGTTATGGATACGATTAAGCCATTTGACTCAGCAGACAAATTGACATTCACAATAACCGATATTCGAAACAATGTGCTGAGCATAAATACTTATTGCGGGACCCCTTGTTCCATCTGATAGAAATTGCGACATCATACTGTATACTGTAAACGTTTACTGGGCATTTGGATAGACTTGGATTTTCGACAATCCTATCAATTTTATATGTGACAGCTGTTCGTGATTCCATCGTATTATCCCTCGCCTCGCAAACAGCGGATATGAGAAGGAGACTATATTTTTCTATAGTTCCCGGTGGTACTTTCTGCATAACGAATCGAATAATCTTTGCTAATAATCTGATCTGAATAATCTTGAATAATCTGATCCAACTGTGCCAACTTTTATGAATACGTTTTGAATTACCCGTGGTGTCATGAAATTAGCAATATTTCGGTTTTTCCAGCTCCAGCTTGTAGGAAGAACGCCATAAAATGACGTCGTCGTTGTTCTCCGTCTGTTTCTGGTAATCAAATTCAATTTAACATCAATTTTATACGTAAAACCCTTCTAGGGAGAGTTAGCCGACATCGGATTCATAGGTAACACCCATGTTTGCTGTACCTATATATACATAACTGTATATAACCATTATATTCTCTATATCTCTCGGCGAGTTATCAACGAATATTCTGTTTCCTGTTATTAAAATCCATTGGCCAGGAACCCCACTTACAATATCGCACTTCTGCGCTTGATTCGGCGAGTTCGAGTGGGAGATGGAAATAGAATCATGCTGGAATTGGGGCGGTCAACCGCTATCCGATCTCCGGCGTTTAAACATTTTTGCTTGGACCGCTGCCACAACGCCAGCCTAGTGGGGGAAAGGGAACGCTGGAGGACCTGGCAGAGTGCTACCTCATATCACTGATCGAATCGACTGAACGATTCGCGTTATGTACAGCCAGTTTTCAGGGGGAACAGCAATCAATCTTTTTTTCATTGTCACGCGAATATAACTCGAAGGAGTTGATTTACAAATTCTCATCTAGGAACGCGGTAGCGTTCCGCCCCGCTAAGCAAAGAAGTTGAGAAAACGCTTCTTCTTCTTCTTTTTCTCCTTGTTCAGACAGGAAAGGCTGGAGCCTCTCCACGTTCACCGATTGACTTGAAATTTTGCACAGAGCTTCATTTACCCTTGAGACAGAGCCTTATATAAGATTTAACCCATTATCTCAACCCAAAAAAGTTTTAGAAACAAAAAAACAGAAACTTTAGGAAAATTCTGTCCACTTTGACGAGTCTACAGCCTGGGTAAAAGGACCAATCGACTTGAATTTTTTTACATACCTTCTTTATAGCATGTCTCAGTGCCATTTGAACGAAATAACCCATTATCTCAAAAAAAAAAAAAACAAAAAAAAAAAAAAAAAATTAGGGACAAAAAACTAAAATTTAGGGTAATTTAGGCTAATTTTGGCCATATCTCGGCTCTTAGTTGACCGATCAACTTGAAATTTGGTATGGATCTTTTTGGTGTGGATAATAGAAAGCCCTGAAAGTTTCAAGTCGCTAGGTCTGAAGGGAGCCGGGTTATATAACTTCAAAAACCAATTACCATGTTTTTCTACTTTTTTCATTCGGCCAAGGCTACAGCCTCTCCACCTTCGCCGATTGACTTGAAATTTTGCACGGAGCTTCGTTTCAAGTGTAGCAAGATTCAAGTCGATATCTTTAAAGGGGGCAGAGTTATATAACTTCAAAAACCCGGTTTTCCCCCTTACCTGTTCTTCTTCTCCTTAATCAGTTAGGCCTTTCCACCTTCACGGATTGACTTGAAATTTTGCACAGAGCTTC
Source organism: Stenodema calcarata (assembly GCA_963920205.1). Lineage (NCBI taxonomy): Eukaryota > Metazoa > Arthropoda > Insecta > Hemiptera > Miridae > Stenodema > Stenodema calcarata. Next base: position 14,593,477 of record OY986048.1, on the reverse strand, counting down.
ATTCCAACGTCAGCCAGTGCCTTTTGAAAGGTTTAACCCATTATCTCAACCCAAAAAACTTTTAGAAACAGAAAACTGAAATTTAGGCTGATTTTGGCAACTTTGACGAGTCTACAGCCTGGGTAACCGGACCAATCGACTTGAAATTTTGCATAGACCTTCTTTATAAAATGACCCACTTCAACAACAAAAAGATGTGATATCCCCCCAAGAAACACTCCGTGTAAAAATCACCCCGCCTCGCAAATATCATTCTTCAGAGGCCGGAAAAAGTTATGATATCCACTTTCCCCGCCCGCCCTTTTCCTCATTAAGGAGCTAAGTATGATGAAAAGCTTAACCACTTCACAAGCACCGTACCCCTTTCGAAATCTCCCCTTGGCGCTATTGCGAGACGTTTTTATTGCTTCCACAAGCAACTAATACTTGTATAAAAAGTTTGTATTTGTAGTATTGTTATTACTTTCACTACCTACAAACCTGATCCTCCTTCCCCTAACCACCACCATCAAGTATTAGTTGCTTGTGGAAGTAATAAAAACGTCTCGCAATAGCGCCAAGGGGAGATTTCGAAAGGGGTACGGTGCTTCGAATAATCACATCGATTACTTCACGAATAATCACATTCATATACGCATAGATGTACACTCGTACATTCTCATTATGAAGGAACGTCTCTGGAATTGACCTTTTGGAAAATGATTTTATCGATGAAACTGTACAAAATTAGGTTTATACTGATAGTTTATACTAGTTGATGTTTCAAGTTTATACTTATGAACTTTCTACGAACGATTAAAAAACCTTTGATGAAGGTGAATATTTGAACTCAGTCGCTTAGGGTTAAGGCCGGCCATTCTTCAATTTCTAGAATTAGTTTGATAGCTCAATGCTCAATCTCAATCCCTCGAAAATTAAAAGTGGGTTGCAGGGAGAGAGTGAATGAACAATGCTACAAATGGTAGACTATAATGATACCTATGGTATAGACTATAAAGATACCTATTCAACTTCCAGTAAATAGAAGAAGTGCGGCAACTAAAACAGGTTTATTTTTACCTGGTGTTTTAAACGTTTTAAACAGCTGTTTTGAACAGTTTACCTGGTGTTTTAAACGTTTTTAACTGCTTTTTTGATAATTTTTTTGTGTGTCTCAAACAATGTTTAAAATCGCAGTTTAAAACATAATTTTAAACATTGCCTACCCTGGTATCACATGAAGGCTGTAAGTTGATGTATTGTATTTGAAGCAGTTGATTAAATAGTTGACAATTTATCTGAATGTCTCCAACCCACTCCACTTACTCAACTATGATGTGTATATCCCTCACCCTCAGCAAGACTGGATGAAGGATCTGACACTGGATATTTCATATGTTGAGCGGCGGACGTAGACGGAGGGTGGGTCGCTGGACATCAGCACTGGCTGGGCACAGTGCGTGACATTCAACCATAAGGAGCATTGTTTATTGCCGCAATTTTCTTTCTTATTATTTAAAGAAATGACCGCAAACACGAAATGCTGAGCGTGATAATTCTTTTGAAATTGAAGATCGAAGTTCACAATGAAAACTTGGTTTGCCATTGACATTATGAAGTGGGGAGGTCGGGATTCAATGCATTTCTATGCGTTTTTTCTTTTTCACAGTTGAGATGCCTGGGGCCTATTGCACTGTTTATTACATTGAGGTATGAAATATTGGAGTTATTACATTGAACTTTGGTCCCTTCGGTGTCAAAATATTGAAGGTTGTACAATTTGCATATGCGGGTAGGTACGTGTACGGGTACGAGAGAAACCAAATTATCACCACGGAAGGACAAAAAAAAGTGACATTTTTCTTGACGAAAAGAACTTGTTCTGATCATTCCGTTGTGGGTTACTGTCTCATTGCCGTTGGTTGACATAAGGGGGTACTTCTCGATCAAAAATAGTTATTTTTTCATCTTTATAATTGCAGCATGCCCTAACAGCCCGGCAATATTACAACAACAAAAATTGACGACATGCAACCAATTATTGGTTTCATGTCGCCTAAGAAGATTAAATCTTCTATTGGTTTCAATGATGATTATCAATAAGCGCCAAACCTGAATTTCGAAAATGAGGCTCTGGGGGATTGATTACTGAAGACATAGAGAGAATCCTAAACAGCTGAGTGAGCTCTGCAGCTAATTTATGTCGTATCCAACCTACAAAGCTGATTTTTGAAAAAGAGGTCACTGGGGACCCGGTTTGAGATGGTCAGTCGAAGGAAGTAACGGCTGTTAGCTTGGAGAAGGAATAAATATCATATTTACCTCCATACTGATTGTTACTAGTCGCACTGTTCCTTCCGGTTCCTAGCCCTAAGCTACACGGGTGAGGGTCAGACACCCCAACGCGCGTTCAGAACGCTGCCATTTTGAAAAGCCCGCCTAGTAGCAGTGTAAAATTTACACTGTATTTAATACACTTCGGTTCATGCCCTACTCAACAAGCGAGTTTAAAGGTTTGGTCAGTGAGTTTTGTCAGTTCTCAAGCAGGAAGTTTGCGAGGTCACTCTGGGGTGCCGAACACCCCAATCGTGTGTCTGAGTATACGTTTTCTGGCCACTTTTGTGAGTGCCCCTTTGTGACGGTTTTGTGATATTTCCCTTTGGTTTTTGTGGTTATGGTGGCTGGGAAAAGGTTTTCTACCCCAGAGGAGATCGGACAAGCGTTGATGGAGTTGGAAAGTGAAGGCACCAATGACAATTTTGGTGGATACAGAGATGTGGTAGAAACAGAGACTAGAGAGAAGACAACCCCGAATGAATGAATTCCTCCCGCCCCTGAGTTCTTAGAGAAGATGCAGCTTTTGTCCAAGCGGAAATGACCGCAAAACCAAAACTTTTTGCACGAAGTCTTATGTGCAATGAACATTTTTAACATTATACTATTGTAATAGTTCATAGTAGGCAGTCATGATTAGCCAAAGTTGAACAGTGCATGGAATATATTCGTTGTTTGAGAAAAATTAGTCGATTTCGTAATATTTTGTCTTTTTGAGGTTTATAAGGTAAGGTCAATTTCAGAGTACTCCTGTAAGGACACTCATGTACTTTTCGATGTTCTCTCTTTTTTTTTTTAACCTTAGTTCCTAATATCTAGTTAGAGTTTAAGAAGATTCATCTCCCATAATATGGGAGATGAATCTTCTTAAACTCTAATTAGAAACTTCTTCTTAAACTCTAACTGAATCCGTTATCCCAGCAGGGCAATAAAGTTCTACCTTGGAAGGGGGACCCTTGAAGTCCACCATCACACTCCTTCCGACTTGGACCATGGAATGTAATCGTTCTGTATATGCCAATAGGGAAAATGCGATGGCAACACCACGTATTCATCTGGTCTTCTATGAATTTCCATGAGAAGCCCTTTTTAAAGTACCTACCAATACTTGTTTGCATATTTTTCTTTTAAATCCATACTCCTGCTTGTACCTTTTTCATTGTATTGACTTGCTATTCAGTCTCATCATAAGATGCTTTAGATGCTCGCTAGGTGGCGGCGTATCTCAAAATTAAAAGAAACAAGAAAACCTATTCTTCGGCCTTCCCCGAAAATCACCTGACATGCATCCACATTATCACGATTTTCAATGTTCGATCGGATGAAATTGGTGTTTCAGTAATGTCAGCACTCACATGAAAAGGAGAACCAGACCTCCCATGTCCATTGAATCCCCGCTATTCTGATCCTCCTCAAATATAGAAGAATAGGAGTGTGAGGAGGGTACGCAAATCCAGTATAGTCATTCCATTTTGACAAGGAAAAAATGTCATCTCCACGAAAATATGGCACTGAGGACATATCCTGGCTTAGTGGTTTTCGAATAGGTCAAAGGTTCAAGAAACCCGGGTTGATGTAACAATACCAACTGTAGTAGATGCAGCAGGAAGCACAAACTCTGACCAAAAAACTTGCGAAAAAAAAGGCAATGAAATTCCATGTAATGAAGTCACAAGGAAGAAGAAGATCCATCCCATCTCACGCCTTGTTAATTTTTATTCGGACGCAAACAAATCATGTTATTATATAAACCACTAACTGCTTATAAGAACCCCCTAAATCAACAAAAGGAACGTTCGATCAGTTGATTCCAGTTTGGTAGAAAATGTCTAAACGCTGTCGATGTTTGGAGAAATTAGTAAGGGCATCTGATTAATTAGTATTCAATCCTACTGGTAAAGCCGGACGGGATGGTGGGTCGTAGAAGCACTGGTTATTGTTCCCTTGGGTTGTACCAATTACTGGCTCGGCTAAGAGGGATGGCGTTGGACAGGGGTACGGTTTTCCACTGATTTGCAGCTTTAATATATGCAGTTGAGTAACCAAAGGCAAACGGGGACGACCGCTAGGCTGCGGGACCCTCTACCTTGGAAGATAGGGAGGGCCGGAGGACGAAGGTCCCTAAAATCCCATGATCACCGCTCATAAAACACGGTCCTTTCATTCTACGACCGCATCGCTTTGCTGTGTTTCAGCCAAGGGTAGTTTATTCCTTCGATGTTCTGGTTGCCATAAAAGTTTGCGTGGATACCTACACAACCTGAATCAAAATGACTTCAGAAATAGTAGCTCCTCTCAAGAAATACTACCAGCCGTGTTTTTTCATTCGACATTGTTAATTGCTACCCAATGTTGATAATCAGGTAGAGTATTAAAGTACGACCCTGAGAAATTTGACTTGAGAAATAAAATAATACACCCAGTCAGTGGTGGCAGTTTAGCGAAGCAGTACCCGTTGTCCTGGCGGCGGAGGGAAGGAACACGCCTAGGGTTGTGCCTCAAAGGCTGTGACGTATAATAAACCTCGATGAAAAATACCTTCATCTACTTTCTTGAATCCTCTGTATTGAGAAATCATTAATTCCTAACGATCTGGTCGCTAACCGGCCAGGAAGATGAAGAATAAAAATAAAATAAAAGTAAAGTAAACGCCATTCTAGGCGAAAGCCATGCGCCTGACTGGCCTGCCAGAGTTGTGAACGTGATCAGCTGACATTTATTGAGTATCAAGACTAGTTCTGACTGGCTCTTGGCTCTGGCTCTTGGCCTTTCTACCCCCTCTGACTGTGCACTCTACAGCTACGCGGATCATACTCGGCCATGGTACCCCGTCTTACGGCGGCCAACAAATTCAAGTCCTACCAAGATCGAAAAGAAATCCAAAAATGCGAATAATGCGGGCCTAATACGAGTTCCACAGCCGTCTCGCAAGTGCTAGCAAGAGAGGCATACAAGGGTGATTCTCAGTTTAAGGGACAATCGAATGTTTGGAATTTCAATATTTTTTGCCCTCCTAAAATTCTAAATTTGTTTAGTATATTTTTAGGAATCATTCTAAAGGCACTGTGATGAACCATCACGCATGAATTTCATTTCTATCCTCGAAAATGAGTTTTTAAAATTTCGTAGACCACGACAATCTCTTCCTTCCCGCTTCCCTTGTCTTCTTCATCCGTTCTGCTTCTGTCATCGTCCTCTGATTTTGTTCTGCTTCTGTTATTGTCTTCTGATTTGGTTCTGCATCTGTCTCTGTCCGACCCATTATTTCTGTAATGAAAGAAACAGTATCACTTTATTTGTCATTTTCAAAATCAATGAAGCAGTAGTACTCGTACCTAATTATTTACAGAACGTTGGACCGTAAATCTGGGGAGCTTCGGAAACAATTGCGAAATTTCTTTCAACTTTATCTCTCCCTAATCCAACTTCTAGCAGAGAAAATTGAGCAGGGAAAGTGCAGGAAACATTTTGATACCGAGTTACTTCAAATTCTAAGCATTTTCCTCATTGGCATAGTCTTTCCTTATTGTCATGACATTTGAAGTGGCCACAACTATGAGATACCAAATCGCCATGACAATGAGAAATTGACTTCAACCATTAGCAGTGTGGATCCTAATCAACTATTTAGGTAAGGTTCTTGACTCTCTATCCCAACATGTGCTGAACATAATGATAATTAGTTCATTAGGCATTGATTCTCAAACCCATAACAATGATATGTATGAAGGATACACACCTGTTTATTCTAAGTTCGACCTCCACAAATGAGCGCCAACTGAAGATGCCATAACGGTTCCTTCAGGGGCAGAGATGCCACGACAGGAAAAAACCTAAAATACCCTCGATTCAGAGAAAAATTCGATCTTAGCTATGACAATGAGACTGCAAGTTAGGGACAAACTTTGCAAGCTCAATTCATGAAGATGATATCAAAAGTAGTCCCGTCCCTAAGCACCCATACATACAAATAACCATCGCAGTCCCTGGCACTTCCTACTCACAACCCCATTTCTCCAGACACAGACTCAGAGGATCTGCATAGTGTCAACTCTCCAAGAGTGTATACGTTCCAAATGACATCACCGCCTGTCGGCACCTACACAAAGGCCCTCGCTTGTCCCCAAGAAGGGCACAGATCAACAATGACATCATCGTCTGCCCAACTGTACCAGTCCTCCAGAACCGCTAGCAATTAGCACTCTTCAAAACACTTGCCCCTCCAAGACAGTATATAAGACCCTCTGTATCCTCAAACCATTGTAGTTGTTCTCAGTCTTCTGTTAGAGTCGTATCTGTGTAAAATTTCATTGTGAATAAAAATACTTTTTAAAAACAGATTTACTAATTGAGTAAACATAACTGGCGCAGTCGGTAGGACGTTGTCTGGCCAAATTTTGTGTAGTCACAGTAGGTTCGAGTTACTAAAGTGTCTACCCGAACTCTTGCTCATTCTACCAAATTGGTTTAACTTCTCTAAGTTGAAGACAACACCTGCAGTCCTACACCTCTACGGTTCTACAAGGACCAACGTTGGACAGAACAAGACTCCAAGCAACTGAAGACGAGACACACCCGGTCTGCATCACAAGAAGGACCGTATTGAGATGATCGCCCTTATGATTCTGTAAGTACAAATTTACTTACTTATCTAACCCATCTCAACCGACTACAATTAAAAACGGAAGGCCGAGATCAAAAGAAGCCAAGCCCTCGTAGACGGAAATCTTATTCATTCAAAAAACCATATTCACCTCCATTTTGTAGGAGACAATTATTAAGAGAACTCTTTGGATCAGAACACCCATTTAAAGAAAAAATGGCAACGAATCCACCCACTGTCCAACAACATTTCTTGGCGATGACGCCGACTCAACTCCAACAATTGATTGAGTCGATGCGTGTTCCCGCATCCCGATCTACTAAAGCTAAACCTGATAAAACAGATTATAGCGGAATTCCAGACTTTTCAGGAGAACCTGAATTGCTCAACCAATTTATTGAAAGATGTCAGGAAATAATTGATCATTTCTATGACGAAGACGATACAGAAAGCTACACTAACAAAGTCATCTTGAATAACATCAGAGCAAAGATAAAGGGCAAAGCCGCCACCGGAATCTTTAACGCCCCTCTCAATACCTGGGAAGAAATCAAAACGGCCCTGGTAGCTAACTATGACGATAAGAGGGATGAAGAACACCTAATATTAGAATTCGGAAAATTAAGGCAAGGTGCGAACGAGAATCCATTCGAATTCCATACAAGAGTTTACAAACTATTTACACTCCTGATCACTAAATTGAAAAATTCGAATGACCACTTCACTGTAGCCACATTGAAGTTAATGGAAAGGGTAGCCTTACGCTCATTCCTAATGGGCCTTCACGAAGATATCGGACGATTACTTATTACTAAAGGACCGTCAGATCTTAATGACGCCGTTAAGATCCTCACCAACGAATATCAATTCCCAAATTTGAGGAAAAAACACTTGGAAAGACCTAAACCCCAATTCCCGCAGAAACCTCAACATCAAAATTATCAAAGGATCAATTCCCCTCCAGGAAAGCCATTCTTCAAACAAGATGTCAGGACCAACCACAACGGAAAGACCTTCTACAAGAACCAACCTTCGACCTCAAAAAGTCCTGCTAACCCATTCAAACCCGTGCAACAAACCTCATTTCCAAAACCCACTCCGAAACCTGATACTCCCTACATTCCTCATCACCTCAGGACGAAGGACACAATGTCATATCAAACAACCCTGAACCATGAACTGAATGTCGAACCACCAGAAGAACTCAATGAAAATTACGATGAAGAAGATTTTCAAACAACAGAAGAAGAGGAAAACCAAGAACATTTTTTAGAACCCGACCAAAGCTACGAAGACTCAACCTGAACCACCTCGACGGATCGATCAAGCTTCCCTACCTAATCACTAACAAAAATTTCAAAATCCTAATTGACACAGGTTCATCCAACAGTTTCATCCATTCAGACATAGCTCGTAAATATTTTCAAAATCGCATGAAACCAGATAACTTTCTTGTAACGTCATCACATGGCAAAACTAACGGCACCCATAGTGTTAAATTGTGTAACAACCTCATTAACCCTAATGTAAGAAAAAGCATTGAGTGCAAATTCTATGTATTTAAATTTCACGATAAATTTGACCTACTCCTTGGATTAGATAATTTACAAAAACTTGGAACGATCCTAAATCTAAGAAAAAACTCAATCACCTTGAGCAATTTAGAAATTCCCCTAAAATATTATAGAATCCCACAAATATCACAACCAGTATCACAAATTGAAAAAGAACCACCCCAAAAACCCGAACCAAGACGATACAAAATACCCCCAAGATCAGGAAAACAAATTCAACTCCACCTCACCGATGTTAAAGACGGCACAGCTATCATCAACCATATGAAATCAGGACCGTTTGAAATTCCAAACTGCCTAGTTAAGGTAAAGAATAATCTCGCTAGATGCATAGCTATCAATACAGCCAATACTCACCAAATTTTAAATATAAAAACCCCTATTCCAGCTGAACAGGTTCCAGACAACACGTTCGATTCAATAACAAAAAAAGACATGAGTATCAACAATATCGATTGCAAAACCAAAACAAAAAGACTTATTCCTACCATTAGACAAGACCACTTAAACGAGGAAGAAAAGACAGAATTGAAAAAACTCTTGCTTGATTACCCCGATGTATTTTATGACGAAAACGAACCCTTAAGTACAACTTCTTTTACAGAACATAAAATCCGCACCACAGACGAAATCCCTGTGTACGCAAGATCATACAGATATCCTGAAATTTATAGATCTGAAGTGAAGAATCAAATCCAGAAAATGATTGAAAACGATATCATACAACCTTCGAACTCACCATACAACTCACCCCTTTGGATAGTCCCAAAAAAGGCAGACGCCTCCGGGAAAAAGAAATTCAGAATCGTGATTGATTACAGATCCCTTAACCAAAAAACAATAGACGACAAATATAATTTACCGAATATAGAAGACATCTTATCTAAATTAGGAAAATGCAAATATTTCACGACCCTCGATCTCACATCCGGTTTCTGGCAAGTAAAAATGGAAAAATCAAGTATTCCGAAAACTGCCTTCAGCTCTGAACATGGAAAATGGGAATTTAAGAAAATGCCTTTTGGATTGAAAAACGCTCCGAGTACATTTCAACGACTTATGGATAACTGCCTCCGAGGCATACAAAACGAAATATGCGCTGTTTACATGGACGACATAATCGTATTTTCCTCAAGTCTACAAGAACACATTACAAGATTAAGACAAATCTTCGATAGACTTAGACAAGCGAATTTGAAAATCCAACTAGACAAAACGGAATTCTTGAGAAAAGAAGTAGCTTTCTTGGGACATCAAATAACAGAAACAGGACTAAAACCTAACCCACAAAAAATAGAAGCTATTCGGAAATACCCGATACCCAAAACTACCAAGGAACTCAAAGGATTCCTCGGACTACTCTCTTATTACAGGAAATTTATAAAGAATCTGGCCGACATTACAAAACCTCTTACTATTAGACTAAAGAAAGGGAACAAAATAAACCCCCAAGATACAGATTACGTAAATGCCTTCGAAAAATGTAAAACCCTTCTAATGAATGACCCAGTCTTAAAATATCCAGACTTTGAAAAACCATTCATACTGAATACTGACGCTTCAGCTGTCGCTTTAGGCGCGGTACTCTCCCAGAAAATAGAAAATGAAATACATCCAGTCGCATATGCTAGCCGCACACTCAACGATACAGAAAGGAAATTATCAACCATTGAACGTGAACTATTAGCTTGCGTCTGGGCATGCCAATATTTTCGACCCTATTTATATGGCCGTAAGTTCACCTTAGAAACTGATCACCAACCCCTTCAATGGCTCCATTCTCTAAAAGAACCCAATTCCAAACTCTTCCGATGGAAACTTCGCTTAGAAGAATTCGATTTCGAAATTAAGTACAAAAAAGGAAAACACAATGCCAACGCGGATGCACTCTCCAGAATAGAGATTAATACTAAAGAAGTCAAACCTGAAATCCAAGAGACCTCACCTTCACTCATCGTGAATGTCGACGATGGAGAATCCGATCACGAGACCATTCATTCCGATAAAGAAGGAAAAGAGATAGCACTAATACCAATAAAAGACGGCGCTATTAATCATTGCAAAAATCAGATTATCATAGCAACAGGAGAACAATTCAATACAGAAACAAAAATTGAAAAACTATTCCAAAACCAGAAAATACGAATTACAGTGAAATTCCCCCAAAGAAATTTAGAAAACGAAATCATAAAATTCCTTATTGAATATCTACAACCAAAAATCTCATACGGACTATATTTCGAAACTGAAATATACCCAACATTCTCCACTATATTTATGAACAAATTTAAATCTTCCGAAATCAGACTCACTAAGTACACAGAAAAACTACTAGACATTATGGAACCCGACGATCAAATAAACATAATATTGTATAACCACAGGCAAGAACGATTCCATAGAGGAATAGACGAAACCTACCAACACATAAAGAGAATCTATTTCTGGCCAAACATGAAAAACGATATAACAAACACTATCAACAAATGTGAACTCTGCCTAAAATGTAAATACGACAGAAACCCTTTAAAACCCGCTTTCAACATCACTCATACACCCTCAAAACCTTTCGAAACTGTCCACATAGACACACTAACTATTGAAAGACAAAAATTCCTTACCATAATCGACAAATTCTCTAAATATGCCCAAGCCTACTCACTTAAATCCTTAAACAATATAGAAATCACAAAAAAACTTTTAACGTTCATCTCCCACCATGGAAACCCAACTGAAATCATAATGGATAACGGAAACGAATTCAATTCCTCCGTAATCAAAGAATTTCTACAAGTGCAAGGTATAAAAATACATTACACTTGTACCCAAAACCCAAACTCAAACTCTCCCATCGAAAGACTCCATTCTACTATCATAGAATTGCTGAGACTCATGTCAGAGAGCGAAGAATTCAGGAAAACGTCAATAAAAGAAAGATTTAAATATGCAATCATTTCATACAATAGTAGCATTCACTCTAACACAGGCGTAACACCCTATGAGGTAATCAACGGAACACTTGGTTCTAAACCACCAATCCCTCCGGACATAGAATCAGCTCTAACCAACATGTATATTGAAGAACACAAAGATAAAGTCAGTAAGTTATACAAAATACTACATGACAAACAAGCAAAGGCAAAAGAAAAAATCATCAACAAACTCAACGAAAAACGCGAAACCATACTACCAGACATACCATCCGAAGCCTATGTGGAAACCAAACAGATACAACATAAAACGAAAAAGAAATATAATAAAGAAACGATCAAAAATATCGACCCTTCTAAGAAAACGGCTGAAATAGAACCTAGACACTACAACACACGAACAAAAATCCACTTAAAAAATGTGAAGAGACCCCGTGCAATAAAAACCGGAACATCTCCTCAAGTAATAGAAGACTCCGATAGTGAAACAGAAGATAAAACGAAAGAAATAACAAAACAAACTATTGTAAAACAAACCATACAACCAAAATCCCGAGTAAGAATAAAGTTAACCGAAGACGATTTAAATTCTGTGGAAGACACTAATTGGTTCAACGACCAAATTATAAACTTTTATATGGAACTTATTAACCTAAGAAGCGAAGAAACTGAAACACTCCCCAAAACATATGCATTCCACTCATTCTTATACGTATCATACTTGAACGGATATCAGCGTGTGAAAACTTACACAAAAGATGTCGATCTTACTAGTAAAGACATCATACTGATCCCGATTCACGAAAAAGCCCACTGGCGATTAATAGCCATTAAACCCAAAGTCAAAACCATAGAATATTATGATTCACTATCCTACGATGGTAGAGCAATATTAGAAAACACATTCCAATACATAAAACAAGAATGGCATTACAAACACCAACAAACCTTAGACCGATCAGAATGGACCTTGAAAACAATTAAATCAATACCCCAACAAACCAATATGAATGACTGTGGACCATTTGTCTGTAAATTTGCCGACCTCATATCACAAGCCAAACCTCTTAATCTAAACCCACAAACATTGCGTGAAGAAATCTACGACAATATCACGCGAGGACAATTAGATTCTTAATTTGTTCCAGATTCATACCGAGCGTCCTCGCCACGGAAATCGTAAAAATCGACAGTAGCGGAGGATTGTTACCTATCAATCTTGGACCAGCATACGTAGAGACGAGTGAACACCTACTCATAATTCAATATGACTTAGACAGTCTTTATGCCCCTTTCAGTGAAATATCTCAAGCTTTCGAGACCTTAAAAAGAAACAATAAATCATTCCAGATCACACCGACCCTCAAAGAACATATCGAAACAATAAAAACCACTCTCAATACAGCAAAAGAAAAACTCTCCAACCTTCGACCCAGAAAAGACATTACAACCAATAAAAGTAAAAGAGGCCTTATCAATGGACTAGGCTCAGTAATAAAATTCATCACAGGAAACTTAGACGACAATGACAGAATAAAATACGATGACCTCATACAAAAATTGAAAAACAAAAACACTCAAATCTCCATTCAACAAAAGAAAGAACATCGTATCGTAAACGACTTAATCCAAAAATACAACGACACTATTACCATTCTAAACCAAAACAACCAAGAAATAAAAAATAAATTGGCAAAACTAAACAAATCACCAATTATCGACTTCATATACTTACAAGAAGCTGCCGCCCAAATAATAATTAACGCAAATATCATACTGAATCAACTGAGAGAAATAGAGACATCTCTCACTTTCTGCAAACTAGGCATCACCCATCCCAGTGTAATTCCTCTACAATACCTGGAGTCTGAACTCAAAGAAATAGCAAAAGAAAATCACAAAAAGTTAAAACTATTTAATAATACCATAGAGTACGAACTGAATTCCAAGATAGCGTGCTCATTAACAGAAAATCAAATCACTTACATTGTAAAACTCCCAGTATATATAGACATAGGAGCCCAATTGTACTTGATGCAATCTGTACCTATCACTCGTGGTACTAATTATGTAACTATTATTCCTAAGAATAAATATGTATTAGTTGATAAGAATTATAAAATCCTTTATTCTACTAACCAAATATGCTACAAAAGCAACTATAACCAATATTATTGTAATCATGATCAATTATGTACAGTTATATCCAATTGTTCGCAAAATCTAATCCAAAATAACTCTATACTAAATTGTCAATTCACAGAAATCTCTATCAATGACCCGTTTTACTCAATAATACCTGAAACAGGTCACGTAATCGTAACCACTCTAAAAGAAGCTATAATAAAATATGAAAGCTATGAGAAAAACACCCTACTACGAGTCAAAGGCACCTGGATTGTACAACCAACCACGAATAAAATCTCAATCAATAACACACCGGTAATAACGACTAATTTAGTACAAGGAACGCTAAGAGTCCCCTTAATACCTCAAAACGAAATTGCCAATCTTGACTCTCATCCTCTCAAATTGGATCTTAAAGACTATTCTCACATCCCTTCTTTCCATGAAAATTGGTCATCTTTCTTGGAGAACGAATTGGATCTTAACTATGATTATGTACACCTCCTCACTAGCCCACTATACATAATTACTATAATTGTTGTATTATTGCTCTTGTTCAACTATATGAGGAAAAATCATAAAAATGGAACTATTGTACAAAATCTAACACAACCCCCAAGTCATCCGTTTCAGATCATAGTACAAAAACCGAAGTCAGAGGATATGACTCATTGAAGCCGACTCATCCCCTAACTTCAATCTAAGGAGGGAGGAATAACCATCGCAGTCCCTGGCACTTCCTACTCACAACCCCATTTCTCCAGACACAGACTCAGAGGATCTGCATAGTGTCAACTCTCCAAGAGTGTATACGTTCCAAATGACATCACCGCCTGTCGGCACCTACACAAAGGCCCTCGCTTGTCCCCAAGAAGGGCACAGATCAACAATGACATCATCGTCTGCCCAACTGTACCAGTCCTCCAGAACCGCTAGCAATTAGCACTCTTCAAAACACTTGCCCCTCCAAGACAGTATATAAGACCCTCTGTATCCTCAAACCATTGTAGTTGTTCTCAGTCTTCTGTTAGAGTCGTATCTGTGTAAAATTTCATTGTGAATAAAAATACTTTTTAAAAACAGATTTACTAATTGAGTAAACATAACTTACATATACAAGGAAGGTAGAGGTTCAAATAACGTTCAAAAGTTGACCTGGGGACAGGCCACTACAAAGAGATTCGATGTATATATGGATCATGTATAGGCATTTGAAATGACGAAAAATCAACATAAATTATTGCGATAAGTAAACTGATACCGCAAAAAGAAATATTAGGACTGCAACTTTTTTATTAACGAAGGACAGCGATTGTCCCGTTAACTGAGAATCACCCATAAAAGAATTATTATCGCATAGTAAAAGTACGAGTACCAACATAAGAAGGAGTATAAATATCGCAGCCAGTATAAATTCAAACAAATTATTTCCAAAATATTTCAGGTCAAAGGAATTGTCTACTGCATCGATTAACAGCTCCTTTGTCCTTATCTCAAATTGCGGAACGTGAGCTGTGAGGATTGACCATCCACTTATCGAGATGCTATGGCGTGTTTCCCTACACGACGTAACATATGCGTAGAATACTGAATTTAGGACACTACAGGACTGTCGCCAATCGATGTATCAAATAGGTGGCTGAATGTTTAAAATGCATAATTTTGAGGAAAATGTTGAATTGTCTGGTATTGGATTTGGCGGATTTTGGATTTGAATCTCTGCAAATGTTGATTTCGAATAGGTAATTTGTAAACACGCTGTGAAGAACATCGCACTTTAAATCTCTTTTATTGAACCAGTTCTCCGCAAGGCTAACTCGACTACATAAACTGGGTGAAGATAATCCTGACAAGATCAATATTGTCTAACGTTTAGTACAGGTATATTAGACGCGAGTGGTTCAAGGCTTGCAAATTCCAGATACATTCGTGATAATGCTGCTAAAAACTGTCCACTCTACATAATTATATGGGTCATAAAAGCTAATTGGTTGATAACACAATCCCAGGCTCATTTCCCTGAACTTGTGGTGTGATTCTGTATCATGGCCCAAAAACGACAAGAAACATCTTGCCAATCCACCATCTACTTTTTTTTACCCTCGCGGGTTAATAAGCCCCAATCCCCTCTACTAAAACATCTGTGAGCGAACTACTCGTACAAATGGGTAAGGCTCCTTGGATTAACCTCAATATCGCTTCTAATTCCTAATCATCCTGAATTCCCATATATTAAGACCATTCGTCTTGGGTTAAAGGAGGTTTTATTGTAAATTTGGAGAGTAATTCATTTAGTCATTTACGGAAGAAAAATCAGAGCATTCGTCATTCTGCTTACTTCAAGCGTTTCACACACTTTTGGAGAATGGAGCTGGTATTCTCCGTTACGATGGCAATTCTTCCTTTTCCCATCACTAATTTCCCATCAGCGGTGTTATGGACTGAATGGCTTAAAACTGGCTTAACATACGTTGTAGACATGTAACGTACCTTACATGTAACGTATGAAATTCTCAATAGAATTTACTATCCTACACAAATATTTCTGGCTAAATATTGTGAAAATTGCTATTCTGGACTACATATTCCACGAGCCGACTGTTATTTCCCCCTTCCAAAGGGATCTCATGCAGGTGAGGGCTCAACCTGAGGCAATGGATAACCAAGTAGACCGTCACGACATTCATTCAGACGGCTCTGAGATTCAGAAATGGATAATCTCGGAATAATTGAATATCAAGTATCCAGATGCAGATTCACGGCTGTAATTTCTTCTCGGGTATAATTGTAGTATACACCCACAGCATAATCGGTGTGTTGATCAATAAATCCTCAACCTCGGATCGGTTGATGATAAGAAAGCCTCTTCGAAGATATCCAGTTTACACGAATGTAAAGCGAGGGTACGAATTCGCTTCCACACCTCAGCCTTGGTAGTTGTACCGAGCTGACAGTTAGTAGGATTGAATTTACGTAATAGAACTTCTCTCCTACAATCCAGAGTCTAATTAGTTTGTAAACAGTAGGGAATCTATTATTTTGGGTCTATACGGTTCAGTAATGGAACACATCGTTGGGTTAGGCTTGCTCACCGAATGGGGCGTAGATAAGAACAATAGTTATATAGTTTTTTCTTCTCAGCACCCTCTCCATTCACGACATGAATATCGTCTTTCCCGAAATTCGTTTCACAATTTATTGAACCCAAAATTACAGAAAGAATAAATTCCTGTCTTTTACTTACGTTTAACCCCCAACTGTCGTTACAAATCGCAATGTATGTAGCGAAAACGAACGGTTCTACTTATTGACCGAAAATACAGAGTAATAGTATATTGTGTCTATCGCAGTCTAGTGCTTGTAGATATAGGATGAACTAAAATGTTGAGAGTGTTATAAAATTCGGAATTTTATCGATTTATCCTAGGCTTTGGCTTGTCCCTCTTGAATTAATGGACGAGTATACCTAAATACTGCCATCGAAGTTTCCAATGTAAGGTATATTATGCATTTGTAGACCATTACTAAGCTACTCCGACCACCACCCATCTCGGAAATTAAAATCTGGGCCCTATTGCACAATCTTTTATTAACTATTAATATTGTTACAGACACTAATAACTAATAATTTCTATCGCATAATGAAATAATATTAGTAGTGATCATAATATTAGCATTTTGTTGTTCAATCGCCACTACTAGGTGTATTGGAAATACCTACCTAAAATATTAGTAAGCACTAAGTTTATTTCTATTGGTGTAGGTTCTCCGGTAAATCTGATCATTAGTGATAAAGCCGTGACAATGTTGGAAAATGTATTGTTCGATTCATTTTTGGAAGATAGAATCCTCCAAATGAAGTACGTTGACGCCGCCAGAAAGTATCCCGAGTAAACTTCAATTTTCAACTTTTCAATAAACTTCAATTTTTTGAGGGATTTCGAATTTTGTCGGAAAACTTTCCAAAGAGGACTTTCAGCTTACGCTTGACGTCGCGTTTCATTATTACGGAACCCGAATATAACATAATAATAAGTAAAATCCCGAATTCCGAATAAACCCCCAAAAAACAGAAGGGGGAAATGACAGAGTAACAGAATATGTATTAGGACCAATATTATTAGCACCTACGTATAATATTATTATGTCGTTGTACGGCGGATGGAATTTTCGACATTAGTATTCTTAGTATTCAAGAGAGAAACAACACTCGAATTCAGCAGACGAACTATGAGGCTACATCACTAGAGAAGGGATACTACCACTACCAGGTACAGCCATTCGTGTCATGGAAACCCTGGTTTAAAGGGGAAACCCTAAACATAAATTATATTGTCCAGCTAGAAAGGATGAGGACTGGACACGGCCAAACAAATAGATCGCTGTATAAGATGCGTGCAGCCGATTCACCTGAATGCGACCACTGCAACGGGGTAGAACAGTGGTTCCCAACCCGCGGTCCGCGGACCACTTGTGGTCCGCGCCGAGTTTACGTGTGGTCCGCGGGCTGTTTCAGAGTACGTCTTATAATTCACGGTTTTCTTCATCAATACGAGTATAACAATGTTTTTACTGGCTATATAATGAGACATTCATCCTCGGAGATACGTTTGTTATGAAAGTATGCCACATGAGTAATGCTGTTTTTATTTCTGATGTTAGGCGTGGAGTGATCTTGCCAGTAAAATGCAAAACCAAGGAAGTCACTGAGAGACTTAGTGTCATATTTTGTAAGCGTTTTACAATAGATTTATAATGTTTCTATAACTATATTAAGACTATAACTATGTTTTTTTTCTAATTACTTACTCTTAATACAATGTATATTAAAGGATTTAAAATATATTTCCCTAGTTCTCAATTTAATTTACCTAGTTGTAAAATCATGTGGTCCGCAGACGTTTTCTTATAGATCTTGTGGTCCTCGAGGGAAAAAGGTTGGGAACCACTGGGGTAGAAGATGACGTCGAGCACAGGATTGTCGAATGCCCATTTTACGAGGAAGAAAGGAGGACGTATAGCGAATTCGTTGGCGAAAGTGGACTCAAACACATACTGAAGAAAGGAAAAACAGAGGAACTAAAAAGAATACTGAAATTTATGATAGAATAATTTATAAAATCTTTGAATTTTCATTTTATCTATTATACATTTTATGTATTATTCAATTATAACATTATTCAATAAAATAATTTAACTGGCGATATGTATTCATGGAATATGTAATACACCGTCTATAAATAAAGAAAAAAAGTAGTTGTAACTCGGAAGTGTAGGACAGGGAGGAGAGAAAAAGCACCTAGCAACGGTCACCTGACTAATATTTTAGACCGAACTACATACTAATATTTTTCGAGTAAAATTAATCTGATATTATTAGTAACATGTGATTCATTGAGCGACAGAAATTATTGGTGCTAATAAAATCAGGACTAATAGAATAATGAAATTCGCTTATATTATTAACATATTGTGCAATCGGGCTGATCTCCTATTGGAACAAATATTTTAGCGCATTACTCAACTTGTTTCTTATACTTAGTTACAGGTCTCACACGGTAATTGTATACAGAGCAGTGATCTAGACAGAAGGGTTGTTTAGAAGAGTTTTGCAGAGTTTTTTTTTAATCCAGAAAGTTGAAACCCCAGTTTGAGTAGGTATAGAAACATACTGGATCTGTGTATGCCAAACTCAGTACGAGAATGGAGCGGGGGCAGGGTTAGCTTCGAAATCACATTTCTCGTTTCAGGTTGCTCATCTGGTTTTGAGAAACGGATTAAAGATTGAAATTTGGAGTCGCCAGAGCTTTGCAAAAATACAATCTAGGTCACAAGGTTCTCGGCAGTGGCTCAAAGCAGATCATCTGTTCCACTTTAGGGATTATTCATTGAATTTGAAATCACAGCTCCATATAACTGCTGTTGAGTGAAGGGAGTGAAAAGGTGAAGGGGTGGAGACCGGAGAGAAGGAAAGATTTTATATCATAACGTTGAGACAGTATAACGTATGTGAAGGTTGGCAGAGTCGGGCGAGGAGCTGGAAATTGAAGTGGGTGTATGGGCTGAGGAGTGATGGGCCAGAGAAAAAAGCTCTTATTCCTCTTGACAAGGAGCAATCGGGAATTAAATATTGAAAAGGGCCGGTCGCTCGGTGACCTTGGAGATGTATCACTTCGCTCCACCAACGGAGAATTCGCCCCTTTCATTTCACCCCTCAGGGGCGCCACAACTCTGACCGTAAACGATGATAGATTGCCTACTCACTAGCTCCCTCCCAGCTCTCTCCTGAAAACCAGCTATGTATATTTTGTCACAACTTATTACTTCACCTCTTATCACCATCACCATTTCATATCGAGAGGTTATTTTTTAAGAATCGTATTTATCCCTTCTCCCACGTTGGAGAACAAGTGCTATTCTTCTGGTATACTGCCTAACTCACAACCCGCTCTAACAATATGGCCGAAGAGTTTTGTCGTGGGAGTTTCTCCCAAGATTTAGGGCTCATAAATTCGAGTGAGGGCGTACGGAACGTATTTTTCTTCATTATCTCCTGATATACCGTCGCCGGTCCTCAAATGATCAAGCTGAGCTGATTTATGTTTTCGATACCCTTTCATATTATTCAACGTCAGTTTTCCAAAATAGTTTTCAGTTTCTGCGATATAACTGGACTATGAGGGTTGAATTACAGATCAACTTTCAATTTAAATTCAAAAGCAAGCGAATCATGCGGAATGCTCAAGCAATTGGGTAAACCGTTCGAAAATCACAAGTATTGAACCCAGTCAATGTCTATATACATAATGATGACAACAGTTTTCTCCCTCTTCAACTCATGATTAACACTCGCATCCACCGGAGAAGCAAACGAATTGCAATGACGAATAGTGATTCAATAGATGATCCATGCGACGCAGTACTGACCCAGGAAGATCTTTCTACAAGATCTGATGAAACACCTGATCCTTCCGGTACACCAACTACGGCGGCTTATCAGACTTGAAAAGGTTTCTAATTGGTTATGAGTGACGAATTAATTTTGTATTGCTATTATGTCCATAGACCGACTAAATAACCCTAACCTACCCATTTATTGGTGAAGAGCACACGCACACGTTAAAATAAATTTTTCTTGCTTCATTAGGTTATTTATCGGCCTTCAATCCATGCGTCGTAGTCATTTCAGTTTGTCAGTTTTGTTTTATCTGTTTTGCTGATCACTATTTCAGGGGTTAATGTTTATACGGAATAAGGCAAGGAAAATTAAGAAATTGACATGAAGTAAAAACTCACGGGAGCTGATCGTTTCGGGTACCTAACGCTATTTTTACAGAATGAAGCCTTCCTCGACGTTGCACCATTGTACTTAGTTGTTTGTGCGGTTGTGAAGGGACCTTGTGAAGAGAATAAGGAAATCTTTTCATTTGTTTATCGTCCTAAGAAAGTGGATGCAGTAGCCTAATATATGGTATAGTAGTATGGTGCCTTAGCCATAAACTTTCATAGTCTGGACATAGCGATCAATATGGTTTAACGAACAGCAACTAAAAATCGAAGATTAAGGTAGTACCTTAGGCAACCAATATGATAGTCTTGATCTGAGAAAACGTATGTGTATGGAATATTGATCTTTGTATATAAATCTATTGATAAGTTCGGGATGTATGTCATTACACTGCCTCCGAGAGCAGTTCTACAAAAACCGCGGCCGCCGAATGATTTATTCACAAGGCATCTACCCTGGCTGACTCCGACACTATTTGAACACCTACCATATGCCATTAAAACAGCAAAAACGCTACTGATTTTCAAAAATGAAACTAGGCAGCTTTTGGCAAGTGATCTAGGAATTAACTCGAAATTACAGTCACTTTTGTGTTGATAAGTATTGATACTGTTACTATCTGATTACTGTTAGAATAAGTTATGGTAAGAAAATAGCAGGATTGGCACCGGAATGTTTGGCATATCACAGAAAAACTGAGAGAGAAAGTTTTGGACAGGTCATAGTGACCTGTAGGCCAAATCGTTAATTCCTGGGAATCTAGCAGTAAGAAAATGTGTAAACTGCTTGAAAACGTGAATAATGACTGTTTTTGTGAATTAATAAAAAGAAAAGAAAGAATGATCAGTAAACTAATTTGGAACAATATAGAAACCACAAGGGAAAATGATTATACGTAATTCAAACGGATCATAAATTCCAGATGCCAAGGGGATTATTAAGGTAGGTATTGGACTGTGCGTCTGTACGAGCTAGGAGGTTGATATTGTCGAAGCAGACCTCTTGGTAGGACTGGACAGGTGGATAGGGGAGCACACACACATTTTGTTTTGTTGTTAGAAAGGGATATCACCAAACGGAAAGTAGGGAATGGGAGGGAAGGTATTCAGGTTTACAGCGGGTGTAGACGGTAGACCACCTTCCCGACCCTTAATCCAACCTATTTTCTCCCACTGTGATTTATACTTTACATAAGAGACAGTAACTATCGCTCTCTCTCGTTCCGCCCTTTTGGCTCCATCTCCCTGTTTCTTTTTCTGTTACGTTTTGGCAGGAGAAAACATCGTCTTCCATGTGTAGGGATCTTGGTGAAGGTATTTTTCACTGTATTTATGGTATTTTGATGGAAGTTCGCGTCCTAATCAGTCGCAACCCCCATTACGTGTGTTTAGCATTAAAATCGCCCTAAGGATGAAATAGTTTCCAAGACTTTGAAATAGCAATTGGTAATCTTCTTTCTTGGAGCGCAAATAAGTAGGAATGCTATGCAGGTTACCCCTGTATGTCGATACGCTGATCCAGTTCTGGTACCCAACTGACATTATTGCCACCTCAACTGATCTAAAATAAGGGAAGAATTTATTAAGGAAAGAAAAAATGAAAGAAGATCTCCTAATTAGATTGGTCACATGTAGGATATGGTTTTTCTATTCCAAAAATTAATCCACATGCAGACAGACGCAAATAGTTATGGCAATCCAAACGTGAATACGAGGGCAGATACAGGGAGTTGAGGAGCAAGAACTTGAGCAGATATGGACAATTCTGAATGTTTATATCTTGGGAAATTCTCTAAAATTAGTGGAAACTATTGTTTTTGGTTTCAGTACAATAGCCTTGAATGAAAAACGGATAACGGCGTTTTAATTCGTCATGACTCGGAATGAACGTGGAGATTGTTGGTGGTTTTCCGCAATAGTCGACACGATGTGCATCATCTGCACAATCGAGTGCTGTTCAACATTCTTGTACCATCGGTACTTTCCGCCAGTTATTTAGCTAATTCAAGCACTTTAAAGTCAAGAGACCAGCGTGGAGAGAGGCAAAACCCCTTCCGTATGAAAATCTGATGAGCTATTGTCCCGTTATCATCAACTAACCAGAGATCCACCGAGTTATTATTCACACCTGACCATTAGTTTATAAGCAACACAGTAATTTAAAGCAAACGTTTGCGCATGAATTATTCAAGATTGCTGGGGGAGCTGGATTGTTTTGGGTGAGGGGAAGGGAAGGGGTTTGGAAGTGAAATGGAAATTTGTTTGGGCAGAAAACATCTTTCTCTTACTTTTTTCTCCCCTTACCAGAAGCACCAAGAAATGTGCCAACCTAAAATACCAACTTCTACCTATTTATCCTTTTAACTCCATTGTGAGAACGTCAACATGAATATGAAATCATAGCACAGTAACATTTTATACAGTTACTTGTGATACACACCAGCGAGTGAGGAATGGATTCAATTGAATTATTCTTCTTTGTTTCTCTGGTTGAAAAGCGCACTCGGAAAACTTTAGCCCCCCAAAAAAGGAAGCTAGGGGAAATATTTCATCGCGAAGGATGATTTCCACATAATATGGAAAGTTATAGGTATTGAGCATATTGAGCTATTTCTTTATCCTCTCATCTGATCAAATTGGTTGATGTTTCCGTGTATACTGTATAGGATGTTTAAACACTGTTTGTTTGAAATCATTGTTCCGAAAATCGAGAAGAAACTCCTTTTGGTCCGTATAGTATTCGGAAAACCCATTTTTGTCGATTTCGTTCACCTCTCAGTGATGATCTGTCAGGCCATGCCGCGATTTCATAATCCCAACAATCATTCACTTCAATGAACAATGATATTATTTGAATGATTGAATGACGATGCGTAAGGATTCCAAAAAAGATATGCCCAAAAAAGTTCACAATTCATAAGATCGATCAAACACCAACACCGGCGCAATGACCCAAAACCAACACGTCTTCAAACATCGAATCGATAGTATTTGACTTATTCAATGACCATAACAATATTATAATCATTGAATAACATATGGACATTTAAAGTGCAAGACGAACAAGCCAGATGAACAAGCCTCATTCGGAGCATAACTTCACTGTAGTTGTACCATCACTGATTATAATCACGTAATTGCTCGTGACCACCATAGTATTTATATAATTCTTAGACGCCTTGCTTTTGCGATGTCAGCCAGCCTGAAATGGCTCATTACTTTACTGTTGTACCACCACCAAGTACCACCAGAAGCCTTGCATAAAGCTCCCGCCAACAGCATTGAAAGAAGCGTAAAGCTCACTGCTGGTGTAACAGAGGAAACATATTAGGTGAAACCGAGGGGGAGTAGGGTGGGTTATGGGAAGAAGACAGTCAACAGGAAAACATTGGTGGTGGTGGTTAGAGGTGAAGGAACTGGTTTCTACTCGTATATGCACGCTCAAAAGCGAGGTGCGAAGCACCGAACATCCTATATACATGGGTGGCGGGCAAAATGGATATCAATCGTTTTTGCGGCTGTGGTGGTTTTTGGGTGGGCCAGTTTTTACAATGGAGTTGTTTTTTGGGGTACCTACACATTACTAGAGTTGGAAAAAAAAAACAAAAAAAAAACAGCTGGTTTAGGCCTAAAATCTATACTAATTTCTAGTGTAATAATATGCTTTTCTTGTGATTGATTATTTATCTACCTAACGACTATTATTCCTTTCTATAGGTAAGTTATGGAAGAATTATTTTGCCTAGCGAGCCAAGAAGTGGGTACATCAACACTGACTTACCTACCGATGTGTATAAAACTAAGTCTCACTATCCTTTATTTCGCATGTTTTAGCACAATGAATAATCAAGAGTTGCATGAAATGAGTGATACCTACCAGAAACGAGCATTGCTGACTATTCTTTAGTGCCTCTGGAGGATCTCATAGGTGCAGCTAAAAAAGACGGTATTTTGAGGGGGTTCTTAGTAAGTCATGATAATTGTTACTTACCAGTCGTACAATTAACGATATTATCAACATCTTGGGATCCAGTGACACGATTCATGAAGCTGCGAGTGATGATGAAGCTTTCTGTGCCTTAGAAAATAGCCAAGTTCTCCCGGTCGTAGGTGCGGTCTCCCCTGCTGCCATTCAGACTATTGGAATGTTGCAGGAGCCTTTGGCAGTGACTAAGGGCCGGTTCATCAATGGCATTTATTCGACGAATAGCGCCATCTTATTCGGCGAGTAGCCGTATTCTACGAATAGATCTCATATGACTGTTCATCAAGTTGAGTTATTGGGAGAATAGGATGTATTCGGAGTATAAAGTTATTGGACCGTTGAAACCTCCGAACAAGGCTTTATTCGGCGAACAGACGAGTCAAAATGGCGGCACTTTGAGTGCAAATAATGTAATAATTATGCTTATGCCTATTATGTATAGGGTTATTTGTATATTATGTAATAAAAAGTACTAAAACATCATGGCTTGAAAGAATATTGGAAACTTTATTCATTTTAAACTTCTCCTCCTGTAACAATTTGATGCGAAGATCGGCTTGAGCAGCGAGGAGCTGGCTTTCGATTTGTTCGTTTGCGCGTCCGTTTTTTTATTTTCAAGGATAAAAGTGGTGGTTTATTTTCGTTTGGTGGTTAGTTCGTCGCGAATAAGTTTTAATTTTGAAGGAAGAGAACGAGAACACCATGGACAAAGGTAAGTAAATTGATGTTATCCTGGTCGAGTCGCCCTGCTCCGTGTACAATTACCTACGTAATATTTCAATAAATAGGTATTCTGCTTGGCTTTATTCTAGCGAAGTGGCAGAGATCGGCAAATTTTTCAGAGGCTGATTCGAAGCTATGCTTGAACTGGTTCGCCAATTTAACTAATAGCTTCGAATCAGCCTCTGAAAAATTTGCCGATCTCTGCCGCTTCGCTAGAATAAAGCCAAACAGAATATTTATTGAAATATTACGTAGGTAATTGTACACGGAGCAGGGCGATTCGACCAGGATAACATCAATTTACATACCTTTGTCCATGGTGTTCTCGTTCTCTTCCTTCAAATTAAAACTTTTTCGTAGCAACGAACTAACCACCGAACGTAGAAAGTAAACAACAATCTACTCAGAATTCACAGAAACTGGAAGGTAACACTATGGTTACAGCACCTTCTCGATTAAAAAAACTCTGCAAATTCTTGACACAACGGTTTATTATCTTCCTTGTGCAGATCACCCTTCTGTCTATACCAGACTGTATTGCAAATCGGCACCATACCATATTCTCACCGTACTCATACCATACCATACGAATTTCTTTCCTATCATACCATACTGTATTATACCAAATCATACATACAATAATATACCATACCATACTCATACCATGTCATACAAACCGAGTGAATATTGAAATGTCATCCATTTCTGACCTATATTTAAAATTTCAAGTATCTAGCTCATCATCAAAATTTAATTTGTTTAAACAAATAGGTCTTATTTAAACAATTTTACAGACAAGAAACCGAGTGAATATTGCATTGTGATCCATTTCTGACCTATATTTAAAATTTCAAGTATCTAGCTCATCATCAAAATTTAATTTGTTTAAACAAAAAGGTATTATTTAAACAATTTTACAGATGAGAAACCGAGTAAATATTGCAATGTGGTCTATCCCCGACTCACGGTTAAAATTTCTAGACTGTAGTTTACCGGGAAGATGACAAAAGGTAGTTTTATTCTGGGCGTCTGAGGGTTGGGTCACATAACGGCCGTTTTCGACGCAAAAGATTAGTGTTTTTCCTAAACCTTTGCGCGCTCACTGTGAACGAACGGCTGGTTGCACAAAAATCCAATTGGTCTTGAAAGATTCGTAATTTTTCAGGTCATTCAAATGTGAACTGAAAATTACACGTTTCAGTTAAATATTTTGAGATATGACATTGTCGAAATTTTAAATTTCGTTTTGAACCCCTTCCCCTTGACCTAGGGTTATGAAAAGTTTCGAGGATCATTGTGGGGCTGGTCCAAACCCAGAAACCAAATTTCGTAATTTTAGCTCAACGCTAACTGGGCAAAATGCCACGGACGGCGGACGGGGGACGGCGGACGGCGTACGGCGGACGGACGGATTTTTTTTTATTCGATTTTCTGAATCTACGTGTCTTGAAACGTAAACCAACAAATTTTGAGGGGGGGTTAAAATTTTTTTTTCTTTGGGCGATTCCAATGGTTCATTATCGAAGATAATAAACCAAAATCGATTCTGACCTTATTCGACAAACACTTATTCGTTCAATAAACTTCGTTGGATGAACAGTTATAAACACTGCTACTATTTTATTCGTCGAACAGTGTTATTCGGCGAATTGTTACCCACCGGTTTATACGGCTGATTGATGAACCGGCCCTAACACACCAGAGGAAGCCAATAATGTCCTCATTTTGCTAGTGTGCAGCATGGTTGATGATAGTCTGCCTAGTAATAACGATAATACTGGTTCGGAAGAGAATTCTTCTTTTGAAACGTAACCTAATAATAATATTATTATGTTTTCTTGTGGAGACGTAAATAAATATAGTGTTAATACTTCCGGTTCCTTTGTAATCGTCACTAGCGCTTTCATAAGTAATCTATATTTTCCCACATCTCCTCTGCACGAAAACTACGTTCAACGTTAGTTTTTATACAGTTTATAATGTTGTTTATGGTTTATATTGCCTGGGCCGTTGTAGTAATATTTCAAATTCAGTAATATTTACCTTGATGCTTGAATTCGAATGACATTGGGTGGATTTAACCAAGAATGCTGATGGAATGGGGAGGGCTTAGGTTCTCTAAGTTTTCTTCAAATTCTTCATTTCTTAAGCCTGGGGAAAAAACAATTTTCCTTCAAAAATTCGGTAAAATCTAGGCTAATGAAAAAAAAGAGGAGAATAGTGAATCAGAATTCTATAAAATCTCCATAATTGGATTGGACATTCGGGCTGCAAAATTCGGGCTGCTTCGTTGATTCGTAACCCTCTATTCGTATGTAACCATACAAGCCATCTAGCTACTTCACTTGGATACATACCTTAATCACATTATTCAGCTGACCCAATTACAAGCACAGTGGACCGTTGTCTAAGACCCGGATCGTTCCTAGTTTAATAATATGCCGTTTATGCCTAACCACAGTTCTTATGGTTCCGATGACGGTGTTCATTTTCGGGTCACGATGAAGGTCGTCAATTCTTATGTATCACGGGATTATTCCCCTAGGTACTTTGTTTTGGATGTGTTTGTTGTAGGATTTTTTTTAGCGGCCCCAAATTTGTACGCCATAAGTCCAGACTGGTTTTAGAATTTGCTTGTACAGCAGTAACTTGTTATGAACCTCTAGTTCTGAGTGCCTCTCCAGTAACAAGTAAGTACACCTTCCTTTATTTGACGTTGATCTCGATTTTTTAAATTTCGATGTGCTTTTGGTTTATTATCTTTGATAATGAAACATTGGAATCGCCCAAAGAAAAATATTTTTTAACCCCATGTCAAAATTTGTTAGTTTTCGTTTCAAGATACGTAGATTCAGAAAATCGAATTAAAAAAAAAAAATCCGTCCGTCCGCCGTCCGCGGCACTTTGCCCAGTTAGCGTTGAGCTAAAATTACGAAATTGTTTTACGGGTTTGGACCAACCCCACAATGATCCTCGAAACTTTTCATAACCCTATGTCAAGGGGAAGAGGTTCAAAACGAATTTTGAGATTTTGAAAATTCCAAAACTCAAAAAATTCATATGAAACGGTGTATTTTTTATTTCATATTTAGATAGAGTTTATTATTTAGAATTTTTTCAAGACCATTCACAGCTTTGTACGACCAGCCGTTCGTCCACAATGGCGGCTCAAAGCTGGAGCAGATTGAAAATCGTCAACATGAGAGTGAAGATAATAAACCGTTGTGTCAAGACTTTGCAGAGTTTTTCCATTTTTGTTTGGCATCTAGCGTCAACCCTAGATATTTAGCTGTGTTTGCTGCGGATATGGCGATTTATCATAACCGTTTTACGTCGGTATTGATAAAATTTCAACTAACTTTGCAATGCAATGCTCAATGTATCCAGCTAGTAATGAATAAATTCATAGGAATTGATATTCAAACTCAGCGAACAAACGTGAAACTCATATATGTTGGAAAAGCATCATGGTCCCTGAGACAATGTCAAAAAGACGCGAAGCGTGGTTGTCATTTGGTGTTCTCCCTTCACAATCACACGACCCGTCCACGATGCGAGGACTGCTGTAAAGAACTGTCGACCCATGATGTAGAATTTATCTCATACGGAATTTATGGTGTCATTGAATATAAATGAATTCCTTCCAGGACACATCCATCCGAGAAGTTGAGGATTTATTCTTTTCTCCGGTTTTCCCTTGGATAAGAAAGTTTGAAGTGAAGGGGGATATCGACAAAAGCAATCTGAAGCACACACAACAGTTGTTAGAGCCGCCGTGCCGCGGCAAACTTTCACCAGTCACTCCTTACCCTTCTGGTAATTACCTTTCGTTAGTGAAAACTCAAACGGGAGCGTGAACAGTTTACTCCTTCTTCTTGTTATAAACTTATAGGCTCTATAAAGTTGAAGGTTTTCATAGAAAAAGGAACTGAGCGAATAAAAGAGGCCGCCAAAGTGCTTTTCAATGCAACCGTTGGCTGAATCGCAATACCGATAACGGTCACAAATCCATTCGAACACTGGAAACCATCATGGAACACACGTAATTTCATACTCTTTTCTTTTTTCCTTTTTAGGGTACCTATGCACTTCCTAAATATCGAGGGTGAAGTGGCAACAAGGCCTACCTCCAATGGGGCTGAACAACACGGCCTACCTGAGAAAGGGCTGGTCAACTTGGCCTACTTTAAATAGTACAGAATAACATGACCTAACTGACATTTTGATTTTTTTTACTCAGCGGGTTTCAAATTAAAATTCATTAAAATTATTCACCATCCCGGAAGTGTCTATAGTTGCAAACAGTCACGAATATGTTCCCAGATTTTAGAAATAAACAGTTTTTTGTGTCTCGTGTAAATTTAAAAAAAAAACCACTTAGGCCATGTTGTTCAGCCCCACTTGAGGTAGGCCTTGTTGCCACTTCACTCTCGATATACTGATACACAAATTTTCGGCATCCCCTAACTCTGACACAAAAATCTAGTTGTATTTGGCCCGAAACTTTATATCAGCATTGTAGATATAATTCATGTTTTGTTCCTCATGTATTGAACGAGTATGTCTATGCATGTACCTCATATTAATCGACTACGCCAAGCTCAGCTCGTTATTCGTTTTGCCTCCGGGAAAATTAAAGAAAGAGTCCAAAAAAGGTGTTACCACTCGGTTACTTGAGTGAGAGACACTCTTGCTGGGACTCCAGAATGAATGGAGAGTGAAGTATGGGTAGAGGAAAAGGGGGGGGGGATCCTGAGCCGCCTGATGTAATCTTGTACAAGGCGTTAAGGGTTTGGGGTCTTTGCAACAATGGGAATGTCATTACGTTACACGCCGCGACGCGCATGGATGTAACTCCAACAATGCCCCAACCACTTGAGGGAAGAAAACAAAGATAAGATAGCGCAATACACTACCCCCTCCCTCGAGCCTACCAGGCGCGAGTAAACAACATTCATAAAGAAGTATACAGCAAAAAAATGGAGCTCTACTCCCTCGTCAAGGGTTACTCATTGCCAGCTGATGTGCATGAAAAACTCGGAATTTGACAAAAGCTGCTCTCATCTAAGAGATGAGTTCCCCGCGGAAACATCCCACGAAATTATAAACCGTAGCACACAAGGCCGAGAAAACACTGAAGCTTCACGTAAAACTCAAATTTGTCGCTGCAATGTAAGGGTTGCATGAAAGAGAAGCCGCAGACTTTCGTTTAGTGAATACTACTTTGGTTTAACTTGGCAGGAATCTGTCCTGACATCTAGTCTAATAAGTGAATGGGAAAAGGAATGCCGGCAGCACACCATTAGGTATCTCCACGCCACTTGAGTTTCGATATTCATTGTTCGACTAGACATTTATCGCTAGCGCCGTCGAGTGCTGGACGCACGGGAAGACCTTCGATCAATGTGCGGCATCATCAGGCCATCAAGAATCTCCACTCACCTTCACAACACGAAACAATTTCTAACAAACCCTCTTTGTTCGTCTGTCAGAGAGTGTGATCGAAGTAATTCACAATACTTCTCGATAGAGCATCAGTGCATCAGTGCATTCTTATTCATATTTGAGTCTTATCGCTCATTCTTCCCACCTATCGGTGAGTAATCTACAATTATCATTATCCAACATCTTTTAGCAAGGCGAAGAAAACAAGTTTTGTTTGTAGTTACATAATATGTAACTACAAACCAAACTTGTTTTCTTCGGATGGAAAGTGTAGACTCTCGAAGGATGTTTACATATTATGTAAAAATCTTTCGAGAGTCTACACATTCCATCCGAAAAATAATATGTTCGCCGACACTTCGCAGACCACTGTTCTAGCTAACAGAGGATGCCCCCAAGGAGGAGTTCTCTCCCTCCTGCTTTGGCTGTTGGTGGCCAACGAGTAACTCGAAAAATTAACACAAGAAGGTAATATGTAGTAATGTAATAGCCTACGCAGACGACCTAAACATTATTGTTAGAGGTAAGTTTGACAGCACTGTGTCAGAATGCATCGTCCAGCAGTGCATCAGAATGCATCGTCCAGCGATGCATCAGAATGCAAAGTCCATCAGTGGTGTTCAATAGAAGGGCTTCATTTGAGCCCCGAGAAAACCACTGTCGTTCCCTTCACTAATCGAAGGAAACTATCGCTAATACCCCCTTGGCTTCAGGGTCAGGAGATTCCTTTCTCCCATGAAGTCAAATATCTAGGGGTGGTTCTGGACCATAAACTGACATGGAACAAGAACGTGGAATACTCTCTTGCAAGTGGAACCAGAGCACTATGGACTTGCTATACGATGCTCAGCAAAACATGGGGGCTTATCCCAAAAATGTCATTATGGGCATATAAAGCTTTGGTCAGGCCCATGTCACATATGCATCAGTCGTATGGTGACCAAAGACGAGCCAGGGTACTGCACTACTCAGGTTTACCGAACTTCAGAGGCAAGCATGCCTTGGCATTACAGGGGCTATGAACACAACTACCACAGCAGCAATAGAGGTTCTTTTAGTCCCCACTCCTTAGCACAGTTATATTCAAAGGACAGCCTACCTGGGGGCCATTAGGATGCTGCAAGTAAAATTACTCACGATGCAGTTAAACCTAACCTGTAAAATTTGACTCTGAAACTGGTGAGTTATCCACTTTTGATTCTGAACGCCTCTCAGCTCCTATGCTTGATGTTACCAAGCAAACGGGTTATACTCAGGACATCCATCCAATATGACAATATGAGTAGGTACTTTGTACCCACAACTGCACTGTCCTTTTTTTCTGCCCCAAACCCCCAATTAGTGAAGTGGCTGTCGATCCGTATAATCACTCAAGAAAGCTTCTGTAACTTTTAAAGAACCACATGCGGAAAAAAAGGAGATTGAAGTTGGATTATTAGGTTTGAGAGTGTTTAAGACCTCTGTTACTGAAATTGCTTTGGGAGCCTTTTCGTCTTCCTAAAGCCGTAAGTCCTGAATCGATCGGAACGCTCTCTTGTTGATCAAGTTTGAAAGCTTCTTCATGTGGTTAAAAACTTTGACGTTTCAATATCAAACCCCACTTAGTGATTAACTGATCCCGAGAAAGGAGAAACTTATTACAGGCATGCTGTAACAGCCTACTCGAACGGATAGAACTTTTTTCTCTTCATCATCAAAACATGTAAAACTTCATTATATCTCATCCGTGGATCAAAGAGCCTTCTGCCTTGGTATCAGATGATGGTTTATGAGATTACTCTGAAAAGGCAACGGTGGCGTGTTTGAAATGAATAACGATTCCGCTAAATTTTAGATTCAATTATTTTGACAAAATTTCCAAAATGTAGACATATATTCGTTCTTTTTCATGAGAAATGTACCAAGTATAGTGGAAATAGAATCTGTAGATACTACACTGAGCAACGTAGTTCATTAATTTCCAAAAGCCGTTCAGTTCTTTTTCTTCTTTTTTCCTAAGGTATTAGTGAATTTGAATGGTCTCAGCTCCAGTTCTGTATAAGCCTGCTAAAAACCACGACAGTCGGATGAGGAGGAGGATACGGTTCTGACATGTTTTCCAGCGATCCTATCCTACTTCGTTTCTGCTGTATTTCTCGGGGTTTTTTCGGGTTATTGTTTTATTGACCATGTGACTCGTTTATTTTCTATCCTGCTTGTGGGCTTCAGTTATATATTAGGCTCGAACGGCTACAACGATTTGATGCAGTGTTTCGATAACGCTGGAAAATGTCTGGTCATATTATTAAGTGTATAGATACAGTCTAATACTTCTCCTCAGACTTATCAGCCTGTCAATCAATGAATCCACGAAAATAGAGCAGGGCCACTACTGCATGAACACTACTGCAACGATACTGTTGGCTGTACGAGTAACATGGAGTAATCTGGTTTAAAGCTGACATCAAACGTCGGATCGATAATTATCCAGATTATTGTTTGGTTTTGGTCCTGAAAACCGCCAAAAAATATGCCTTGGAAGACGTTGAAGTTATACGCATTAAAGGATTGAGATCCTGAGAAACCGTATGGTTATAGACAAGGGCACTTGATTATGGTCAGCACCAGCGAAGAAATCCACGAACGCCATACCCCGGAAGATCTGAAGATCTATTAATATAACAGTTCTTAACTAGTTACCTGTTTTTTTCTCAATGATTCTGTTTCATATTATGATGTCGTAGTGTGCGTGTTGGTGTTTGCTCTTCACTTTCCGTTGTTTATCGATTTTCAATGGGTACAGCTCTTGTTATAAGCTATTCATTGTTAGTCCCTACCACTCTCACCATCCTACTACATTCACTTCACCCAATAGTTTGTTCCTTCAACAGGGTTAAACGCAGACAATCGATCAGCTGAAGGGCTGGTGTTGGAAAGTACCAAGTGAGTCTATAATAATAAATTGGCGGGCGTCTCGTCACAACTCTCCTTAACCAGAATGAGTTTGCTCTCCGGTAGGTTCGTCGCTAGCAGCTGCCAATAAACTCCGTTCGAACAAATGATTTTTCAATGTTCGAAGAGAGTAATGAATGTCACTCCACCCGTGTGCTCCCTCCTAAAATCTTGAAAACGAGGAACCAGACTCTTTAGGCACCGTTTCAACTAATTCCAATTAGAATAGCTAGAGCTTCTCTCCACCGACAGCAAACGGAAATGTATAAGATAAAATTCGAAGGTAGATGCGACTGTGTCATCCGCATGACCCAACTAAGTAGTGTTCCCAACTTCAATCAGTTAGCGAATTTTCGAAGAAAAGGAAGCTATTTTTCTCGGTCCAAACTTTTTAAAACTCGAATTTCCGAAACAATTTAATACCAAATTTCGTTTCAGACCATCCTGAATACACTGCCAAAAGACTCCAAAAATTATAGGTATATATATATATATTATATTGTTGGTGTGGTAGGTGCGTCCAGGCTGATTGCGGTTATCCATTATTGTGGGTTGTGTTTTTAATAAAACCACCTTGTAGCAGCCAATTGGCAGCCAAAACACAACCCACAATAATATATATATTATATTTATATATAAGAAATTCTTCCCGGGCTGATGACGCTGTAACGCGAAAATTTCCGTAAGCTTTCCAATTGTATAATATACATTATATTAAGTATAATATATTATAATATATTATATTAAGTGTTTCTCTCCTTCTAATTTCTCCTCCTGTGAAAATATTTATCCATTAGGTATATCACCGCGAGTAGTTTCGTTACCACAACTGGACAAATTTATATTTATATTGTGTTGATGGGGTTGACTAGTGTGAAGAAGCAGGTTGTTTCCCAACGTATCATATAAATAATATTCCTAACATTCATGTAACTATTAATTCTGTTCCGATCTTATTGTAGGTAATCTCACATGAATGGGGCTTTGTTCCATTGCCGAAACGTCGTGAAAAAATAAACACGGAAAAAAGACTAGCTTGGTCATTTGAATACAACCTGTTTATATTTATATATATATGTTTTCATTGTCTCTTACACAGGGGTAGTATAGGTACCTAATTAAAATCATTAACCAATTTGAAACTTCCCACATTCTTTACTCCAGTTGGCAATATATCCCTTTGAGACGTATGTAGGTTATTTAAATAATTCCCATCAAATTCACAAAGATTAACGCAGGGGGTAACACACGCATGTTCTCCAAATGTCGGCTCATGACAACGCATTATTCGCATATATAACAAATATATTTGTTATTTCTTGCACCTTGCAAGTTGTGAATTTCTTGCATCTTGGTTGTGGATGAACACGGTCTCTGAGTTTCGCAAGTCTCACCCACTGGTCCTTTGCTAGAGACTGACAGTCTACCCAACAATTTTCGTAGAGATAAACCTGAACGAAAACGAGCCCTGATGTGGGCATTAGGTATCTCCCTTTGTTACGCCCTTTCTCTTATTTCTTCATTTTCTTGGATGGCGGCCACGCTTCCTCTTTTGGATCCAAGCCTTGCCTAAGGAAGCCTTTCCCTCTATATTTACGAGAGCCTGCAGTTATGCTCTCCAATCTCAAAAATTCGTTTTAAAGCTAGAACTGTCGGGGTAAAACTCGCACCTACGATGCCAATCTTGTACTCAGCCACCACATCACTGTAGAAACCATGAAGTTGTCGCGGTCTAAAAGAGGCGCTCTTCTTCTTCCTGGATACATCTCAGCTGAGGCTCTCTCATTGTTAACGTCTCTTTCAGCTGCCACCAGGCTTTCAAACAACTTAGGTTTGGCAAAAGGCACGAGAGCGCGGGTCAACACGACAGCCTCCTTAACTGTGCTTCATCCGAGTCCAGGAAATTTGTTTATATTGTACTAATATTCTTTATTCGTAAAATATCAAAACTAAGAGAAACAAATATAAACTTTACTATACATATGTATCAAAAGTAATTTTACAAAATATAAACACTGAAAATCTTGCAAAAGTTATGTATCTTCATGGATGTAAAACCGGAAGCTTAGAGCAGGAAAAATGAAGAGGACGAGATGAACGCCAAGATCACTTTTTAATTAATGAATTTGCAATTGCATTGCTGGATGAAAATAAAGGAAGTTGAAAAATCAACATGTGGTTGTAGTGTCTCTATAAGACGCTACATATCTTAAGTATACCTAAGATTGGTAACGAAATCATCAGAAGCAGCGTATAGAATTATTGCAGTTATCGATTTTTTTTAGACCTCACCGGTAGCGGGATCACTTCATGCACAGCCTTCTGTACAAACAAATCCACAATGTTCAAGGCTCAAGTGCTTACATGAATATTTTGTCAGTCTTCTTGTCTTCGTTGCAAGGCATGGATGGTACTTTTTTCTCGATGTTACGCCAGTCTTGGCTGCAGCAACAGATGAGACTGAATACCTTTGATGAGATGGCAAAATTCGTTTATCCTCAAGGAAATCGTACGGGGTAATCGTGGAAGTACCTATGCTCCGTTTAAAATGCTCTTCAAGTAGTTCGATTCCGAACTTGCAAAGAAAGAGCTGTCGGTGTATCACTGCAAGACCGTTTCCTCCAACGATAATCTGAGAATTTATAACTGCAACGTTGACCATTGAATAGAAAACGACCATAGCCGCTGCCATAACTTTCTATGGCAAAAAATTCTGCAAACCGAAAATTCCTTTATTTTATCATTTAAAAAAACACACATCCAGTGCCATTAGTCACATCGAAGTTGCACCAGAAGGAATTATGGAATTATATGAACGAATTATTTTTATATACTTACGGTCGTGCTGGCGTGGTATCTGAGAGATCCAAGGGCACCCTAGAAGGGCTGAACACTTGGTTCAAAGTTCGGCACTACACTTAATGGACAGGCCCAAAGAAATGCACGGTGGAGCTGACAGATCCAATGCCAGTATCGGAGTGTTATACAGTGGGCGATCCAAATGCCGCCATGCGCTCACTAATGTGATAGAATTGGACACGCACAGCGGAGGGTTAACCGACTCCAATTACCTACCATATGATCACTTTTTCGAACAAAGGCAATATTTTAGATGGTCTGCACCCCAAGTAGTTTTCTCAAGTAATTCTCACGTCATAATCCGTTCGTCCATGTCTTATCCGGATCAACTTATCCGTCGCCCGCACCGCTCGCATCCGTTCTAGTTGAGTTTTCCTGCCCGCCATCAGCACGTTCAAGCCTCCAACGAATTTTCCGATCATCACCGCTAACCAGCATCTCGATTTTGATATTTTCATGCGAGGAGTGCAGTTTTACCAAAACCGTTCCCTTCAAATATAGCTGCGTTTCATCAGATACGTTTTTGGATACTCGCAGCACTATTGCTAATACATATGAAGTGCGCCGATGTGGCAAACCATTATGGTCGCCTTAGGAATGTATCACGTGTGACCAACACGGCAAGATTACACGGCCTTCTATGGGAATTATAGTTTGAAATTTCCATTTTGCTGAAGAGTAACCATTGGCAGCAATATCACTTTAATACAATTACAATTAAACTTGATAAATAATGTCGCATTTTTGTACTTAGTTGCATCTATACTCACTGCCCATTGACGTATTATACAATTTTTTTGCATTGCTATTCCTTTCAAGGGTGCCAAATGATCTTTTTAGAATCCCTATCGATGTACCACTCCGTTGATATAGATTTCACAAGCGTGACACTTTCAACACGTCATTTATGTTCTCCAAAGTACTTACCCGTCTAAAACGGACGGGCACGTGAAATACGACTGGTTATAATTCAACTGAGGAGAGGGACAAAACTGTTAACAAACGCTTGATAAAACAAAAGAGGCGGGGTTCGTGAGTTGGACAAAAGGATGGGAAGTCCGCTTGGGTGGAATCGAAATAGTTGAAGGGGGCAGTGGAACAGGGCAGATCTATATAGAGGGGACCATGTCCTCTTGGAGCTGGCTTTGTTCGGGACCACCGACCACCGAACCACCCTTCAACGATGTAATAATGAGCAGTACGCCTGAACCCCGAGCTTGCTGATACTGCTCACCAGAGGTTCTGCAACCAATTCTGGGAGGATAGTCAAACCAGGGTACGTCTGAGTGTGGATGTAACCGATAGTTTAGTTACTAAGACACTTGAATGGAGACATCCTGTAAAGATGAAAAACAAATTGTTGATTTATCTATTTAAAAAAAAAAAAAAAAGACGAAATCCAACAATTTCTACAGTGTTTGCAACAACCTTGTAATTTAGTATTTAAAATTATAATTTATTGTTTACAATTATGGTGATGCATCACAAACAATCTCACCATGGAAAGTAAAACATAGATCGAAGTTTTTACCGAGGGCCTCATTATTTCTAGAACGGCATCACTAATTATTTTCCCAGTCTATGGGAGCGGGTGTGAAGGTTGAGGTCGATGCGATTCAACCCATCAGTAGAGTCGAGTCTCATAACAACGCAATGGAGTTTAAATTCCTTTGTTGCCTCATGATGTTCATGTTTGACTACAGTTCCTTGAGAAACTGATAAACTGTTGGGAGCCCCGTGGAACAATTTCACTTAGGTGCAAACTCCCTCCAACGAAAGGCTTGCACTCATTACACGGCGGTAAGCCGAAGTAGAAATTGTTTAGCAAACTATTTGGGTGTTGGCGAAGCTTCTCTGCCATTAGTAAGGAAATCCATCCAACCAACCCTCACCTATATGTCTACCCTTTGAGGCCCTGAACTACTTTTTGCTATTCCTCCATTCTGTTGGTAATTTTAACTCTTCTTCGCCTTGCACCAACTGTAATCAATGTCTTTCTTCCTGATGTAATTAAATCTTCTCTAATGATTTTGGTTGTGATGGTTCGTATCAGAATGAAATCGAGCAATAGTATCCAGAAGCGGTGGTGACAAAATAACGTCAGCGCCAATTAATTAGTAATGAAGTGCCGTTCGTCATTCTCCATCCGACCTTACACCCTTAATGACTAGAATTTCCATTTCTAAGTGATTATCAATTAACTATATTGATTTAGGCTCTACCAACTCATTCGACCCCGTGAATTAATATTTGTCGGTATGAGTTATAAAACAAGATTATAAACATTAATTCGTATAATAATTTGGTAGATACTTGTACATATATTGCCTCTTTATTCAGTGCGTGGTAAATAAAAACATATCTTTTTCAGCTTCTTTTTATTCCTAACCCTTCAGTGCTCGCGTCGGGTGGCTGATGACCCGGTCAACTTTCAAGTTCAAATTTTAACGTCTTCCTATCGTTTTTTGCCCCACCCCTCCTTGTATTCTCCTAGCTTCCTTACCATAGATAACCAACGGGAGTGTAACTATGTCGAGATCCTCAAAATTTGTTGAAGATGCAGCATGAAAAATCACCAGGAAGTTCTCTCCAACATTACCCTCCTCTGGATCTGATCAATTACAATGAAATTTACTTTAGACTTCTCCTTGAGCCGCTGTTTCCGTCGGTAACTGATCTATGGTTTTCCAGGTAGTTGGTGAGTTGTCGCTCGAGTTTATTTGTTTGTTTATTTATTTATTTATTCATTCGTCGATGTGAGTTGCGCGGTATATTCATAATATGTCTAAAAAACACTCCTTGTCAACCCCGCAAATACCCTGCCTCGCAAATTTCATTCTAAAGCAACCAGAAAAAGTTATGATATCCATTTTCCCCGCCTGTTTTTCCTTCCAACTGAAGAGATTTCTTAACCATCTCACAAGCGCCGTATCTGTTTCGAATACCTAACAGTAAATTATAATAATTTTCATTAGGTACTTGGTAAAATTATTAATAATTAGTGACAATTCATAATAATAATTACTCTAACATTTAGGATCTAGACATTTAGACCTACTGATCTCGACCGAAGGGTGATCTGTACAAAGCAGATAATGAACCGTTGTGTCAAGAATTTGCAGAGTTTTTAGACCTAGTGACTTGAAACCTTCGGGACTTTTTTTTATTACCCAAATCAAGAAGATCCATACCAAATTTCAAGTTGATCAACTGTGGACCCGTCAAAGTGGCCCAAATTATCCTAAATTTAAGTTTTTTGTTCCAAAACCTTTCTTCGGTTGACATAATGGGTAAAATCTTTCTAAAGATTCAGTCTCGAATTGAAACAAAGCTCCGTGAAAGATTTCAATTCAATCGGTGAAGGTGGAGAGGCTGTGGCCTGGACCTTCTGAACAAGTAGAACATGAAGAACAAGGAAAGGACGAAAAACAGGGGTTTGAAGTTATATAACTCAGCCCCCTTTAAATCTAGCCACTTGAAACTTTCAGGGCTTTCTATTATTCACTCCAAAAAGATCCACACCAAAGCGCTGTTCACAAACCTATGCATAATCTGAATCTTTATTTAGACCACACGAAGTCATCCACAACGACCTAAAACTACTGATATAATGAATATCACTTCCTCTGAGGTGAAGGTGTTTTAGAAGCTACCGATCAAAAGTCATATTCACATAAGTTATCATGTATCAATTGTCACAAGACTGCACCAGTTGCCTATACTTACTCCAGTTTATTTACTTTTTTTTTCTCTCTCACGCTCGTAGTCCAGCATTCGTCTACGTTCGTTTAACGAATCATTGGATATCAAATCCATTCGAAACCTGTTATTTACGACTTGGTACACCCAAATATTAGTCAACTATGCAGGTTTTAATCAATCTTGAGATCTAATTCAAAGTATAATAAAAAGAACACTAACCAAAGACTACTAATGTAATCAGCTCGTGTGGGCTGATGTTAGGTTGTCGGTTCTTTATCACATCCCCCACCGATCCCTTAGTAGAGTTCTTTACGCGAACCATCGGGTAGAAGATGTATGACCACCGCATTGCCCTGAAACCCTATCGAATTCCCTCTCTCCGCTTTGTGTTGGTGCATAGACACCATTGAGCTCTATTTCATTTATTGATGATCAATTTAATGCGAAATTTCACCTTATGTGATGATGTTCTTTCTTGGAGAGTAGGGTGAGAATATAAAGGTAGAAACGGCGATAAGGTAGGAATATAAAGGCGCTGCAAACCAAGGAGTGCAGCGCAGCTGTCGCTTTGTCATTCTAAAGCGAAAGGTCGTCCCCGTTCTCTCGACCCTTGAGTAGTGCATCTGACTATAATAATTGTAATAATTACAATTCAACACTTAGACAATTTTATCATCATTCACGAGGTCCATCTGGCCCCTCGATTATTGTCAATATCTTATTTCCGGCCTCTTGACATATCATTAGCGATAGATCAAGGCCACCTGGAAGAGAAGTGATAGGACCTCCGGACACTTCATTGCATTTCGATTGTTTGTTGTCGATATTTTAATCCCAGCCTTTGAGCTCTAATCGAATTCGGAGAAGAAGAAGAAGAAGAAGAAAAACATGCTTTATTTGTGCATCGAACAAAAATACAAAATAAATTCCCCGGAGCTATGCATAGCCATGTTCCTATATAAGGAACGTCAGGCGGGTTTGCGCCTTTGCAATTGACTTAATCTAAACTTGTTTGTGGTATTAATAAATAGTGTAATATTATGCATTTTGAGCATGCTGCAACCCATCATATTTAATCCTAATAATAAACTCGGTAACAACAAATTAATAATAGGTAAACAATAACATAATAATAACGATAGTGGTTAAATAATAACAAATAAATAAACAAAATAGGCAAGGCCAATGACTAGAGGGCTGGTACATCAATTTTTCATACTTAACTTACACATTATGGAAGGGCCAGAATTTTAGCGAGATAACAATCACTTGCACAGAACTACTCGAGGCCGAACTAATCGAATTCGGTTTCTGGGGCCAATAAAAAATGACAGCTCTCCCCTCCCCTCCCCTTCCATAATCTGTCATCTGATGAGCGGGTTCAATGGATTAGGTGTGTTATGAAAACGAGGAGTCAAGAACTTTCCAATTGTTACCAATTTCAGTTGATTCGGCAATAACACCCAAACACGTTGCATGAGGAGGATGCCGGGTGAGGTTCATCAGGTGAGATGCCAAATGGTAAAGTATGGTGGGAATACAAAATGATACGAAACCCGTTGCCTAGGATAGTAAGTTACAAGAGCATCGACAAGTAGCTAGGTACCTAAAAATTATCTCCAGAACATTATTAACGCTCGCCAGCTGGTGTTGTTAAGAGTAACGAGGATGGCCTAATCGGCTCAAAGAGAAAAAGTATACTATAAAAGTAGCCGAGAAAATTCGTTTTGTGATCATTCTAAATGGTAGAAAATAGTCTACACCTTTATCCCCGGCCTACCCGATAGAAAAGGTATCAAGTATGTGGCAACTACTCACAAAAGTTATCTATATAACTAAATTTAGCGAAGATTTTCGTGTTCCTTGGGTATTTTCGAAAGTTTTCACTACAGTTATTCGTTTCGCGTGAAATGGAGTCGAACCATGCCGATTTTGAATCTGGTGTCTGTCTGTTTGTCTGTCCTTCACTCACGCAAAAACGGCTCAATGGATCGATAGGGGTGGGGGTTTGTTCGTCCACTATTGACTCCTACTAAGATAGGTACCTAATTAGAAAGGGATTAGTCACCTTTCGACATTCGGTACACCAATAGATATGGCCGTGAAAAATGTGAATAAAAACAACTGGCCATCATCCGGGATCATTCTGGTCATCATAACAACTGGCCATCATTCTCCTTCCGTCGTCACTTTCATCGTCATCGGTTGTTGTGTTGTACGCCCACAGCCAAAATTGGA
Organism: Stenodema calcarata; assembly: GCA_963920205.1. Classification (NCBI taxonomy): domain Eukaryota; kingdom Metazoa; phylum Arthropoda; class Insecta; order Hemiptera; family Miridae; genus Stenodema; species Stenodema calcarata. Next base: position 14,550,760 of record OY986048.1, on the reverse strand, counting down.
TGCAGCCGCAGTCCCAATACTCGACACTGTTACAAAAGTGGCACGCCCTTCCATCCACATGGTAAATCGCATATTTCGAAGCATTTGCCGCTACAGCAATATCCCGCTGGTGTAATCATGACCGTATCTGGGTAGGCGATTGAGCGATTGAACGAGAGCGGGAGTGCAGTTGATTCTGCTCGAACGGTCCGGTGCGGCTCCAATATTTCAATATTTATCCCGCAAAACATGCCCTTCTACGACGAAAGGGTACCAACGGAGTGGGTGTGTTTCAAACGGTGCAGCAGCTTTACCAAAGAGATTATTCAACTCTCGGAAATTGGGGCACTTTAACGTTTCGACGTTGAAATTGCGTAGATTTCGATCGTAGCCGACCAATTTACGTAACATACCGCATTTTTGAGCACCTTTCATCTTCAGCACAAGGGCATCAAAAGCGAATTGCTTAATGAATTTCCCCAATACAGGGGTATTTCCCTGCGTAGAACCAGCGTCTTCGCATCCTCCTTCTGTAAAACGTCTCATCTAATTCCGCTCCAGCCCGGGGCAGGTTTTGGGTTATGCAATAATGAACCATCGGAATCGCAAAAAAAAGTACAGCTTTCGTACAAGTACGCAACCACGAGGGACATGTTATGTCATTGCGCCCCCTCCCACACCCACACCACGTACCTCAATAAAAATTATTGAGAAAGATCACCTGTGTGTAAACAATTATTTAAACAATCACGCTCATACCGCAGCTTGTCGGCCACGCACTCCGCAGTGGTTAACGTAATATGGTTAGGTAAATCGAGAGCTATCCAACGAGTGGTGAACGATTTTTGTACGATGATAACTGGCGAAGTTAAAATTCCATAGCAACGAATCGGTTGTACGTGAAACTCATTAGAAATTTTTCATAACGCTTTCTTCGTCACACTTTTTGGTTATGTGCCATAGTAAAGACATAAAATGTCAAAAAAAATGAAATAAATAAAAATAAAAAATAAATAAATAAATAAAAAATAAATAAATGAAAAATAATGAAATAACTCTCCGAATTCTTCGACAACGGTATATTGTCTTCTAAACACATCACACTTTTCTGTCTAGTCCGCCATACGCCGTCCGCGCAACTCTGCCCAGTAAGTGTTGTCCTAAATTTATGTCATTTGGTTTACGGGTTTGTACCATCGTCACAATGATCCTTGGAACTTTTCATAACCCTACGTCAATGGGAAGGGGTTTAAAATGAATTTTGAACTTTTGAAAACGTCATAGGTATCTCGAACTTTTTGAATGAAACAGTATCGTTTTGACATTTGAATAGAATTCAATTCAGAGAATTCGTCAAGACCATTCAAAGGTGTTTACGACCGTACCTTAGTTCAGAGTGAGGGCATATTTATATAAGTAATTTATAGACCTTCCATGAGCTAGTTACCCCCTCACACACACACTCACTCTCTCTCTCTCTAGGAAATTACCACCCCCAAAAACAACTCCGTTGTAAAAACTGACCCGCCAAAAAACCTCAGCCGCAAAAAGGAATGATATCCATTTTGCCCGCCAGCCACATATATAGGATGCTCGGTGCTTCGCACCTCGCTGTTGAGTGTGCATATAGAAACCTGATCCTCCTACCCCTAACCTCCACCGTCAATGGTTTCCTGTTCCCTGTCTCCTTCCCACAACCCCTTCTCACCCTTAGTCACCCTCGGTTTCACCTAATATGTTTCCTCTGTTACACCAGCAGGGAGCTTTACGCTTCTTTCAATGCTGTTGGCGGGAGCTTTTTGCCAGATGAACAAGCCTGAATTGAAGCATTACTTCATTATACCTAGGTGTACCACCACTGATTACTCGTGACCACCAGTAATACTTATAATATAGTAATGCTTCAATTCAGGCTTGTTCATCTGGCAAAAAGCTCCCGCCAACAGCATTGAAAGAAGCGTAAAGCTCCCTGCTGGTGTAACAGAGGAAACATATTAGGTGAAACCGAGGGTGACTAAGGGTGAGAAGGGGTTGTGGGAAGGAGACAGGGAACAGGAAAACATTGACGGTGGAGGTTAGGGGTAGGAGGATCAGTTTCTATATGCACACTCAACAGCGAGGTGCGAAGCACCGAGCATCCTATATATGTGGCTGGCGGGCAAAATGGATATCATTCCTTTTTGCGGCTGAGGTTTTTTGGCGGGTCAGTTTTTACAACGGAGTTGTTTTTGGGGGATATCACATCTTTTTGCATGGCTAGTTTTCGAGCGGTACTTATACAATACGGTTCAATTTAACAAAAGTACCTACGAGGTAACTAGTAAATGTTTTCCTAAATGAAGTTTTATCCTAGTCAAAATTTAGTAAAAAATTAGTACGCCTACTAATTTGCCTTTTTGTTTCTTGTTTTTGTGACAAGAATAATTATTTTTTGGAAATTATTGTTTGTTATCTGAAATGTGTTTGAAAAATAAGTAGTTTTAAAAGTTTTGCGAATTGGTTAAATAGTAGTTTTAAAATTTTCGATTAATTAAAACAATTAACAATTTTAAAAAATTATTAAAATTTAATACAATTATTATTATTATTAAATTTGAAAAAATAGAAAGAATTAGAAATTTGAATGAATTTGAATTAGAAATTTTCTGAAAATTTGTTGCATTTTTTCTTGGGGATTGTGCAAATTTTTGTTGTTGAGAATCATTACAATAATTTTAATTATTGGTGTCGAAGAGAAAGTGTAAAGAGAAAGTTTCTTCTTCTTGGAGTGCCGTATCCGAATTTCGGACGTTGGCGACCTCTCACATATAATCCTGTGATGCACGTCTTCACAAGTTATACGGGACCTACAGTTTATCGCCGGTTCCGAACGGCACTATTTGAGAGGCTGTACTAGGCAAATGATACTGGTGGTAGTTTGCCATTGCTTTCCACCAGGTGACCGCCGCAACGGCTAAGTATGTGAAAAATCCTTTCACGCCAGCGGGTATTGAACCCAAGATCTTACGCATCGCGGACAGACGCGCTTGTCCACGAGGCTACCGGCGGCCACAGAAAGTTTGCAAAACGTAAAACGCACGTTTTTATACCAAAAATCGCGAATAACTCGAGAACCGTTGGGAAAAGTGGCAAAGTGTGCTACCCTCATTCGAAAGCCCATTAAATTTCCTATCGATCCTTAAACAGGCGCCACTCTACGACAATTTTTCTGACCACCGTTCAACTTTGATGTTTTCGGAAATTAGCCAAATCAGTAGATGTGGAATTTGTTCACGTATTTTTGGCTGTGGATTAGTCAAATCGATTGAGATTTAGTTCAAAATTATTGAACATATTCTAGACAACCTAGCGGACATTTTAAGACCAACCGCACCAATTTTCATCAATATTTGCGGCAGTTGTTGTTGAAAATAGAAAAATCACCATAACTCCTTTATTTTTCCCTTTAGAAAGCACTTCTTGATCTCAAATTAAACAATTTGAAAAGCTGAACACAACTAAAAAAGAAAATCTGAAAAAGCTTCAATTTTGAAGGAGTTATGACCATTTGAAATTCCTAAAAAACACTATTTCCTCCCTAATTGGGGGGGAAATGGGGGGAGGGAGAAAAAATGGTCAAAAGGCACTCCCTTGGAGCATAACAAACGTGTGTGCAAAATTTCAGCTCGATCCGATTTGTCTGCTGGGCTATAGCCCCGTCAATGAACAACAACAACAACAACAAGAAGAAGAACACGAAAAACGTGAAAAATAGTGGTTTTAAAATTGTTATAACCCCGACACCTGATGTTCCCAAGAGCTGAAATTTGTTTTACGTCCTCACGTGCCCCTGGAGAGTTGGTGTACAAAAAATCAACTCTCGAGACACTCAGGGGACCGAGCTACGGGATGGTGAAAACCCCAACTTGTTCCGTCGCGTAATCAGTGTCTCAGTCGCTTCGGTTTTCAGGGCTTCGGTTTTCTTGGCGGGCGGGACGCTCCCGCGTCCCTAGATCTAGTCATGATTGAACAATATTTTAGCGCATTACTGCATTTGTTACGTATAGTTGTCACAAGGTAATTGTATACTTTATTTATTTTATTTATTTATTTATTTCAGGTTTCAATACAATAATATACATATAAATCGCATGAGTTCATCATTAAACCTTATTGCGGGGCTATAGGCAATGCCCGTCGCGCCCCGCAAGAGCCGATCTAAAAATACCAGACTGTGTTGCAAATCGGCACCATACCATATTCTCACCGTACTCATACCATACCATACGAATTTCTTTCCTATCATACCATACTGTACTATACCAAATCATACATACAATAATATACCATACCATACCTACTCATACCATGTCATACAAACCGAGTGAATATTGAAATGTCATCCATTTCTGACTTATATTTAAAATTTCAAGTATCTAGCTCATCATCAAAATTTAATTTGTATTATTACAAAAAGGTATTACTTAAACAATTTTACAGATGAGAAACCGAGTAAATATTGCTATGTGGTCTGTCCCCGACTCACGGTTAAAATTTCTAGACTGTAGTTTACCGGGAAGATGAAAAAAGGTAGTTTTATTCTGGGCGTCTGGGGGTTGGGTCACATCGAAGATAATAAACCAAAACTCTGCAAATTCTTGACACAACGGTTCATTATCTTCTTTGTGGCGGGCAAGTATCTGATTAAGGCACTGGGCATGCAGGAGAACCGCTATCCCAATTTGGTTGCTCGCGAATTGGTCCGAAGAAGAGTGGGTTGGTTTGCCTCTCTGTTGGATGTGGCGCAAGCAAATGGGTGCAGCTTAAGCTGGGACTTGGGAAACCTTGGAGGGTGGAGCCAACAACTGGGGACTCTCGTGGAGGCGGTCCGACGAAACTGGAGGGAGGATATGATCGCCAGCGCAGCACAATCCCGAAACCCACTATACTCAGCACTGGACAGCAGCGTGAGGCCAGCGGATCTTCGAGGTGAGTCCTCGCGTCACCCTGTGTGGGTGCTACGGTGGGTCCTTCAAATCAGAGGAGCGTTGCTGGCTCTTAACGATGGGACCTATAGACGATCTGATAGTCCACGCCGTGTCTGCTCCCTCTGCAATCTGGGTGAGGATGAGGACATTCGGCATTTCTTCGGAGTTTGCCCAGCGCTCGCTGAATTTCGGATTCGCTACTTGGGTGAACGGACCTTGGCGCTGGGACGAATGGTTTGCCTGTTGGATGCCAGGGACAGTTGGCTGGACATAGCTAAGTTCGCGCAGCAATCTTGGAGGTACCGGGCGATGCTTGTGGCTGAGTTTAATTGGTGATAAGGCTCCCCCAGGTTTAGCAGAAAAATAAACAATGTACCTATAATATAAAGGTGAATAAAGATACAAATAAATAAATAATATATGCAATGTTTAATATAAGTAGTAACAACAATTTCAGGGACAAATCGGCGACTTCAGGCAACCCGGCAGACGGGTTTCACACCCATTGCCAATCATGTTATGTTATCAAAGAAAAATTAGCTTTGTAACAATTTAATTGTAAAATTTTGTAAAAATAAACATGTTTTTTCTTCTTCTTTCTTCTTCTTCTTCTACAGATCACCCTTCTGTCTAGATCACTAGGTGTAAATGTCTAGATTGTTAGATTAATTATTATTATGAATTATCACTAATTATTAATAATTTTATCAAGTACCTAGCGAAAATTATAATAATTTATTGTTAGGTATTAATAATTTGTATTTATTATTGATAATAATAATTATTAATCATGATTAATTAATACGATATATAACTATATATAATATTATATAATATTTATAATATTATAATAGTTTATAATAGTTTATAATAATAGTTTATAATAGTTTATAATATTATAATAGTTTATACTATATAATATTATATATAATATTATTATATATAACTATATAATACGATATAATACGATATAATTATGGGGTTTTTAATACTACGTCGGTAATAATTATAGACCGACGTAGTATTAAAAACCCCAGAATTATATATAAATTATAATTTTTCTATAAAAGAAGTACCTACCAACAAAAATTCGAAATTACCTTCATTTCCGTAGCACGAAACGTACCTCAGAACCAAAAACTCGACATCACTAAAACCATATGATGTTCCAAACAGCTCGTTAGTATGAAAATTGACCGTTTTTTCAACCGTTTGATTCACGATTGTGTTGACAGGCTCAACCTTTGAGCCGTCATTGTGAACGAACGGCTGGTCGTACAAAGCTGTGGATGGTCTTAAAAAATTCTACGGAACTGGTTGCTTTGAATCACGAATCCAATGGCTATGACTGGCATGTGTGAAGCCAAATCAACCAAGAAGAAGAATTCAAATAAACACCTCGATTCGATATGAAGTCTATTTTGTCTCCTTAATTCACCTCATCAACGGGCCTCTCAGATAATATGACGTCGCAACACAAGCGACCAACTACGTCAAAAGATATGACGTCGAACAGGCTCCGCCAAGAACACCTCACAGGATATGACGTACGTGGACCGGCAGGTGGTGGATGACGTCAGACAAGTGGCTGGCAAGAACACCTCACAGGATATGACGTACGTGGACAGGCAGGGGGTGGATGACGAAAGACAAGTGGCTGGCAAGAACACCTCACAGGATATGATGACGCGTGGACCGGCAGGGGGTGGATGACGTCAGACAAGTGGCCGGCAAGAACACCTCACAGGATATGATGACGTACGTGGACCGGCAGGGGGTGGATGACGTCAGACAAGTGGCCGGCAAGAACACCTCACAGGATATGATGACGTACGTGGACCGGCAGGGGGTGGATGACGTCAGACAAGTGGCCGGCAAGAACACCTCACAGGATATGACGTACGTGGACCGGCAGGAATGGATGACGTACGTGGACCAGCAGGAATGGATGACGTCAGAGGGGTCAAGGGGAGCCAAATATTTTAAACCTCCATTTCTTCCTTACTAATATTAATAAGCATTATGTAAATACGGATCGTCATCTTGAATCTACTTGTACTCTCAACAGTTCCATTATATAAAATATCAAATTACCGTATTTTTTAACAATTCCTATTTCCATCATAAAAAAATGGTTTCTTCATACAAAAGTTGCTTAACTCAACACTTCCTTCGTTAAATACATTTAAAAATAAATTGTGTCTTCCTTAACATGACAGTTTTAAAATCTTTGTACAGATCACCCTTCTGTCTAGATAACTGGGTCTAAATGTCTAGATCCTAAATGTTAGATTAATTATTATTATGAATTATCACTAATTATTAATAATTTTATCAAGGAGGTACCTAGTGAAAATTATTATAATTTATTGTTAGGTATTAATTATTTGTATTTATTATTATTAATAATAATTATTATTAATTATAATTAATTAATACGATATCCGGCTGTTGGAATCGCCTGGGTTGCTTTGTGCAGAACCTGAATGATAGAGATGATGAATTAATGACAAATAAAATGTACCGATATAACTCTGGGGTTTTAATTACTACGTCGGTAATAATTTTTCTATAAAAGAAGTACCTACCAACAAACATTCAAATTACCTTCATTTCCGTAGCACGAAACGTACCTCAGGAAAAAAAACTCGACATCACTTTCAACCATTTGATTCGTGTTTGATTCAACCTTTGAGCCGTCATTGTGAACGAACGGCTGGTCGTACAAAGCTATGGATGGTCTTAAAAAATTCTACGGAACAAACTCTATCTAAATATGAAATAAAAAACATACCGTTTGATGGGAATTTTTCGAGTTTTGGAATTTTCAAAATTTCAAAATTCGTTTTGAACCCCTTCCCCTTGACCTAGGGTTATGAAATGTTTCGAGGACCATTGTGGGGTTGGCCGGAACCCATAACAAAAATTTCGTAATTTTAACTCAACGCTAACTGGGCAAAGTGCCGCGGACGGCGGACGGTGTTTTTTTATTCGATTTTCTGATTCTACGTATCTTGAAACGTAAACCAACAAATTTTGAGGGGGGTTTTCTTTGGGCGATTCCAATGGTTCATTATCGAAGATAATAAACCAAAATACCTATCATGCAAACAACATATAAAGAAACATCTCATTTCTAGATTTTTAGATTCCGAGAACATTCATCTCATGAGTAGATACTCGGAATGATATTCTCAGCCTCTTTTACCCCTAGCTCAATTAGCCATGAAAAAATTAGTTTCCTATAAGATGGGCGAGAATAATGAGTAGTCAATCTTAACCCACTTGTCAAACGGCGATGCAACACATAAATAATAAATTGAGGGATATACCGAGCAGAAGAGTTTGCTCTGTACAGAATATAATAAACTGTTGTGGAAGAATTCGCAGAGTTTTTTTTCTTGGGTGATTCCAATGATTCATTATCAAAGATAGTAACCCGACACCCGCCCCGGACTAGAGCGGATACTGTCCACTAGAACAGTCAAGTTGATATAATCGTTATCTGAAATAATATTTCCGCCTCTACTCAGTCTGTTGGGTAAATTTTCCTCATTATCCACGAGGTGAATATCCTGTAAATAAAACGTCCAATTCATACACCATTCACTCGTAATTATCAAAATGATCAGAAAAGACTGGGGCCGAAAAGAACCCTTGAAACTTTTAATAACCCTACGCCAATGGGAAGGGGTTAAATTTCAAAAACATCACAGAAAATTTCGGATGAAAGGTTACAGTTTTCTGTACTAAAACGAAAAAACCACATGTCAAAGAATTTTTTTCAAGACAAGTCAGGTAACTGAAGAGACCAAAACTAATAACCAACTCCGTTCTGCACTCGTATATGACCATCTGGACACCTCCAAATGGACACAATATTTCAGATGGACGAGGCAACACTACACTTGGAGAGCCCGATCTGCTACCTCCAAATCATTTTTCTATTTAACACTTCGCCGGTCGCGCCCATTTTCATAACACGAGCGGTCGCATGGCGCAATTTTAGCGCTACTCCTGTCCGAACATCTATAATAGTTTTGATAAGTCAAGATAATGATGGAAAAGATGTGTAAGAGCCGAATAAAGGTAATTCACTTGCTGTGATTCAAAAAGGAATTCAAGGGGTTGCATGTCAGTTTGATTTTTTTTTCTCCAATTTGACTATTTAGAGTCCTTTTTCGTCAGTTCCATAATTATTATTGTTTCAGGATTCACAGAGTTCTTTCCATACTTCCGCAATTTATTGAAGTCCTCGTATTCAAATTAAAATGCGAACTGAGCGAGTATAGATGGTAATTTTAAGACAAATGTGCCTTTATAAATGACATAGTCTCGTAACATTGATGTGATAACATTTTATTACTGATTCTAGTGTTGAAAATCAAACGAAAGACTAATTGTGCATCATCTGCTGTGAAACTTTGTCATTTCCCATAGATATAATTGTTTCTATAAACCCTATACGTATACCAGTTATTGGTCCAAACTCCTGTCAATTACTGGATATCTTCAAAACTCAGCTGTCAAATTTCTGGGGTAAAAAGCTGACTTAGTAAAACTTGGTCAGTAGATCCAAATTTTTGAACTGTTCGAAATCTCAAATTTTGGGATAATGTTCGACTTCATAGAGCAGTTGAACAGAAAAAATTAAATAAAAAGATGTTTTTTTAAATATAACACGTTTTTAAAACGGATTAAACCGTATAAAATATTGGTTCATGGCCCTTCTACAATTTTCAGGGAAAATCGTTAGTGGCTATGGATATATTCGGAATACTTGGAAAGAAAAACGTAGGGGACAAAACGTGGGCCAATGCCAGTAGATTGCCTTTCCCATTTCCAATTCACTGCAATTAGCTGCGAATTCATCCAGATTGTTGACTTGTAATACTTAACGTTTTGAAAAGGGTGGTACATTAAAAACTCTGCGAATTCTTGACACAACACTTGAAATTCTTGGGCGATTCCAATGGTTCATTATCGAAGATAATAAACCAAAATCCGTCCGTCCGCCGTACGCCGTGCGGCACTTTGCCCAGTTAGCGTTGAGTTAAAATTACGAAATTTTTTTTATGGGTTCCGACCAACCACACAATGGTCCTCGAACTTTTTCATAACCCTAGGTCGAGGGGTTCAAAACAAATTTTGAAATTTTGAAAATGTCAAAACTCGAAAAATTCCCATTAAACGGTATGTTTTTATTACATATTTAGATAGAGTTTATTCCTTAGAATTTTTTAAGACCATCCACAGCTTTGTACGACCAGCCGTTGGTTCACAATGACGGCTCAAAGGTTGAACCTGTCAACACGATTGTGAATCAAACGGTTGAAATACAGGTCAATGTTCATACTAATGAGCTGTTTGGAACATCATATGGTTTTAGTGATGTCGAGTTTTTTGTTCTGAGGTACGTTTCGTTCTACGGAATGAAGGTAATTTCGAATGTTTGTTGGTAGGTACTTCTTTTATAGAAAAATTATTGCCGACGTAGTATTAAAAACACCAGAATTATATCGGTACATTTTATTTTGAAATTAATTCATCATCTGCACAAAGGAACCCAGTCGATTCCAACAGCCGGATATCGTATGAATTAATCATAATTAATAATAATTATTATCAATAATAAATACAATTTATTAATACCTAACAATAAATTATAATAATTTTCACTAGGTACTTGATAAAATTATTGATAATTAGTGATAATTCATAATAATAATTAATCTAACATTTAGGATCTAGACATTTAGACCTAGTGATCTAGACAGAAGGGGGATCTGTACAAAGAAGATAATGAACCGTTGTGTCAGGAATTTGCAGAGTTTTTTCAAGTGTTCATAATTGGTCCAAAAATGATGAGCTCAAAAATTATTAACCATAAATTTAATTTTCATTCAATTTGCAATTTTTTTCATCGCTGATAGTTAGAGGAGATGTGGGGGAGCATGGAAGAAAGAGATTAAAAATTACAGAATTGAGGTGCGGCTTAAGAGGGTCAATTAAGATTTAATTTTTATTGACACTGTCCATCACTGGCTCCTTCACCCTAGTGATTTTCCTAATTACCTACGTATCTTGAAACGTAAAAACCATCAAATTTTGAGAGGAGGTCAATTTTTGTCCTTGGCCGATTCCAATGGTTCATTATCGAAGATAATAAACCAAAAAGATAGAAGTTATTGTCGAACTAGCGGTCGGGCCCGTCGCTGACGTGCAGAAATCGGGGTGTGTCCATCTACCTCTGTTACCTGTCCCGGACGGGCAGAACTCGGGATGGATCCATCTACCACTCTTACCTGTCGCTTCACGGATTATACCTCCTACATGTCCCTTTACAAACTTTTTTAATCCTAAATACCAAAAATAATATTCATCTGTTTCACGGGAAGGAAGAATTTAAGATTTAAATATTTTGGTTTCCCCATAAACCCCCACTCCTATGCATCCCAATACGGGAGAAGGGTTCCATTGGGCCGTTTTTGCGTGATTGAAGGACGCACAAACAGACGAAGAGAGAAGAGAGAGAGAAAGAGCTTTATTGGATCAGTTTCTCAGACAACATTTTACATTATAAAACTTATATGATAAATTACATTATTAATGTCTACATTATTATTAACTAGGATAAATAATACCAATTGTGGTGTAATAATAGGCATCTGCCCATTAGAATTACACCAGAGTTGCAAATATCTTTTTCTTTTCTTATTTACAATGTATTCATTTATTTATTTTATTTTCTATTTACTATTAATATATATTTTTTTAATTTAACATATACACTCTTAATTATCTTTCCAGCTTTTTCGTAACCTAATTTAATGAGCCAGGTAGAAATTTCGATCTGGTGAATGTCTCGGGAAACTTCAGCTTTACAGGTAGCTCTATGGATTACATATAATATATAATTTGGACTGTTGGTCATCAACACTGAGTTCGGTTTAGGATTTACCACATTTCCCTCCATTTTATATCTGGTAGGATAATTATGCTAATTTATATAATTAATTATGTTAGGATATTTATAAAAATGTAGCAGTAAATTTTTTTATTAACTTTTATACAAATTAGACAGACAGACACCAAATTCGAAGCCGGCACGGTTCGACTCCATTTCACGCGAAACGAATAACTGTAGTGAAATTTTTCGAAAATACCCAAGGATCACGAAAATCGTCTCTTAATTTAGTTATGTAGATAAGAGGGATCGTCGTTATACCGTATTAGGTAACTAATTTGGGATAAGCTGTAGAGCGTCGTGCTTCCTGAATCGTCCTGGGAAAAACGAAGAGACGTCAGGGAGACAAGGGTCCGCACTTCCCCCGCAGTCGGCAGTCGGGACAGGATTTAAGGGAGCGGCGAAGCCCGCAGGGAAACTGACCCCCCACTTCCCATTGCCGTTTCGCCACCCGCCCCTTCATTTTCCGGCCCCTTTTTCTAAAACGAAGGACGAGCGGTAGAGAAAAGTGCTCGAGTTCGGCGGTACAGCTGTGATGCTGAGGGCAGGCGGGGGAAAGCGTGGTCCGGGACCTGATATCTGGTAATACTCCTCTGGCAACTTCTATATGAGAATCTTCTCCCTTCCGCGAACTCACTGCTTTCTTCTCTTCCCCCTTCTTCATCGCCGCCGCTCCATCCCTCGAATATCCGCCGCCCTCGGCTTTTCGGAGCCCCGTAAAACTTTGGGGGCCTCGTCCCTCCGCCTACTCCTTTGGAAAGTCTTTAAAGGTGAAATCTCTCGCTTTCTCGTCCAGAATTCAAATCTTCCTATACAATTCGGCTCGCCCAGCTACGCCCGTCTCCCTCATCCCACCGCCTCGGCCTATACAACGAATCCCTTCATGCATTGTAAGCAGTGCCCGAGTTCTACTCCTGTCCTGGATAACCCCATTCCGTAATACGTCTCAAAGTCTATATCTCTTGGGAGATATTTAAAAAAAAAACCCTGCGAATTAAATTGAAATTTTTGAACAAATTCTGTTCAAAACGGATTTCCATTTTCTGTAAAGATCGCTGTTCTGTGTACAATATTCTTCTGAGTCCCATAACTACAGAAATAATTTCAAGTATTGAAAGAGAATAGTTTTTCTAAACCAGCACATTCGATTTCCACACGATTCCAAGGTGGCAGTTTTATGACGACAACTTATTTCAGCACTTCCCTTGGGTATAACTCTTGTCAGGCAAAGGGAATACGCGGATTCAATGCACTACCTGAATATTTGAGAACTAAAATTCTTCTTGAACCTTCAAAGTGTTATAGGAGATTGAAAAGACAATGTATTGAAACTTAGTTTAATTTCATTACATTTATTGCATTGTATTTGAACATAATTATATTTCATTATTATGACTTAGGTATTTGATGTCTTAATGGACTTTTCACAACGCAATGTACGACCGGAGACGTGACTCATCTCCCTATGCCCACATAGGGGATTGATTAATTTCTGTAAACTGAAGTGGTTCCTAATGTTTTCTACATGTTTCCTCATTCTATTTGAAGATATATTTCATTTTTTATGTAATATGTAAAGAAAATAAATGAATTATATTTAAAAAAAATTGGAGGAATCCGCTACACTATTGTTATAGACGGTTTAGGCATGCAGAAGGTTATTATTCCGACTGCCCCGCTGCAAAACCCTGTATGTTCAAATACAAACGATAAAAACTGTTTTCCAACAGCAAGGGCCGGTTGTGGCTTTTCTGACTCCTGATATTTGATATTGGGATATCTCCTACCCTGGGTTTTTGTTGGTTGAGAGTGAAGTTAAAGTAATGTATATTCCTTCAATTACTTATTATGTTTCCCTTATTTACCGTGATTTCCAGTCTTAAACGTGAATTCTGATCCGCCTAGGTGGACAGCCGATGACGTCCGCGACGTTTAAAAACGGCAGTCGGACGGAAATCCAACCTGAAATGGTTGCTTACTTTACTTACTTACTTTACTATTCCTTCAATTAGATAGAGGCAGATACGAGACGTCTCCTTTCTACTTTGAAGGTAGTTCTTGTTATAAACTGATAGGGACAACTGATAGGGGGCGTCTCCAGTTCAGTTTATAATAGAATCGAATTTCGCAATTTGTTTGATCGACGGAGACAGACGTCGAGACGTCTCCTTTTCTCACAGACAAATTGCGAGGTAGATGAGGGAAGTTCAGTTTGAGAATTTCGTGATACCTGAATAGATGATAGCCAATGTTGACTGGGGGCTGAAGAATGAGTACCTACTAGAAGAAGGATTTGAAAGTGACGTTGCAATCGACTTGGCCAGTGGTAGAGAGGGCTTTGAGTTAGAAAGTAATGAACGGATGAATGAATCTTTGGCCGCTAGGGCAGGGCCCCCAGGTGGGAAGATCTCCTGTCCTTAGGTGGGGGTTTACCCACTCCAGGTCTCTAGTGGGAGGAGTAATTAGGCCCGCCGCATATTGAACCCAGCCCACGCACAGCCCACGCCCAGCCCACGCGTGGGGATTCTGTGAAACGCAGTTTGGCCGCGACGCCGCATATTGAACCCATCCCACGCCCAACCCACTCGGTCGTGGGCCACGCGTGTGTCCGTTTGTAGTCGTCGCACAGAATTCGTGGGCGTGGGCGCTGTCTCCCCAACTTTCCCCCTGATTTCATTTCAATCTGATTTCGCCATTCGCCTTTCTGATTTCGTTAGTTCATTTCTGATTGTGATTTTTTTTTTCTTTTTGTCATCGGTTTTATTTCCATTCAGCCATATTTTACATTGTAGTTGTTATAAGTTTTACTATTTAGATACCAAAAGTGAATAAAATAATTGCTTCAGGCGGGAAAATTAATTGAACAAAAAAATAAATACAATTCTATATGGATCTTTTCACTTCCTGTTACTATTATTGTTCGCATCCTGAAAGGGTGATTTAGTTCTTCGCTTATGCTATTAAAAAATAATTGTTTTTCACGGTCCAACACTATACACTCCATTACGATATGCTCCAATGTTTCTTCTAGTTGCTCGCAGTAGCGTTGCTCGTTGTCGAGTACTCGGATTTTCAACAGAATTCTGTCATAAGCATAACCGTGTTATGCCTTTGTTTTTAACTAATGATCTCGCATTCCATTGTATAAATCGTATGTAGGTACTCCTCTCTATTAATTGTAGTCATTTTTATTTATATTTTTATATAATTATTTATATTACTGTGTTATTAGTTTTAATAAGTGTCAGAATTATGTCTTGATTGCTTCGTTGATCACAGTATTGTTTAATGTTCATGTTTTGTAGTATAAGTCGTAAAGATTCTTCGACTTTTCTTCCTTTTCACCATTGAATATAAGCAAACGAGTTCCTCAAGCTCTGATTCGGACTCCAAATCAAGGAGATAATCAATGTCCGGCGTTGAGGAAGCAGACATCGTGACGCGCGGATTCTCGTGTACTGGGTTCAATATGCGGTACTCGCTACGTTTCATGGGAGTGGGTTGCTAGTGGGCTGGGCGTGGGCTGGGTTCAATATGCGGTTCTTCAACCCAGCCCACGCCCATCACCGCACAAGCCACGCGTGGGCTGTGCGTGGGCTGGGTTCAATATGCGGCGGGCCTTACCCTTCTCTCTGGTCATGTCTATCCAACTTGTTTATTGATAATGATTAAACATAATATGGGTACAATGGAATTCGCCATAATATGAAATTCATGATTGATGTAATAGACGTGTATAATTTATATGATTATTGAAAACTATATTGTTGCTTAGTTGCTTAGTGAGGAGTAGTAACTTCTTTGTCCTTAGGTGAAATAATTTTTTTTTTTTTTTTAACTTGGCTTTGGCTTCATTTCCCATTAGCCAACATTATCACAACATTATCATTATCATTATTGGTAAAACATATACATCATGAATCCTTCAAGGGTTGAAATTTATCTTACACAGGAATGTAAATTTACATATACAGCACTATATATACATATATACAGCACTATACACTTTGGTTTCTTCAGTCTGTATGATCGTGGACATCGAAAAAGGTTGCTTCAGGATAAGGACGATCGTCTCGATGAGGGGTTTCCTGTCATCCTCCAGCATGGGGCATAATAACAAAACACGTTCAATCGTTTCTTCGTCTTGTTCGCAATAACGGCAAGGTTTCTCGTCCAATCTTCTATAAATACACTTTGGTGACTTCTGTTCCACATCGAATCCTTGACATACATTTGTAAAATCTCCCAAATATGCTATAAAACCATGGTTTCGGTGGTGGTACTCGGAAGTTGAAGATGTAACATCTCCCTGCATGGTAATTAGGATACTTAATTATAAGGATCCGTACGGGGTATTGTGGATTGATAAATTCTTTTGGATCGTCCGTTTCGTTTCGGGCAAGTTCATCGGCTATTTCGTAGCCACGAATTCGTGACCTCTGATCCAAGCAAAGTGGATATCAATTCCTTGTTGCTCGAGTTGATTTATTGTTCGAATTATTTTATTTTCTAATTCTCCCATTGGTGTTCCGGGTCCGATGTTCTTCAATTTCTGTAGAGCGCGGTTGGAATCTGAGGATCACATTTGTTGGATATCTCTGCGGGCTACACTCAATGTACTCCAGTGCCGTATATGGCAGCCTGATTCCATAATCTCTTACTACCTGATATTTTGCAGGTGTCGTCGTAGTAAGCACAAGATGCTCGACCATTCCTTTTGGAACCATCTGTATAGATGTATCTGCCTCCTGTCTTGGAGTGTTTTAAAAGTTTCCGCACGCATTTCGTGAATAGAATTATTTTTACTACACTACTTTAAGTACACAGATAGTGGGCGTAGAGTAAATTAACTGTTAATTTATGATCTATTGCAAATTGGTATGGTGTTGGAGATACTGTGATCCCTTTTAGATGGGAGTGTACTTCCAGGAAGCTATCGCAAAGTAGTGGAGAAGAAAATTCGCGTTGACGAGTCCATAAATAGCCTCCAATTAGATGGCACGTATTCGATTCCACAAAAGCCTATCACAGACTGAATATTGCAGCAGAAAACTATGGAATCTTTCTATTTGTAAAATTGGCGAGCTCCTCTTCGCGGTGGCGATACTAAGCAAAAATAGACTTCAAGACTTTTAGATACCTATCAGTTTCGATGCAAGAACTTGTGTGAACACGGTTGGAGATTGATACTCGTCAGGTTCATAGTCTTCATTTCCTTCAGTGTAACTACATTGAGACCCGATTTTAGATCTTAAATCAACTTTGGCAGGAAGAGGAGTAGGAATTGGTTCGGTGTCACAATGGGACAGGGACGGCAAATTTGGCTACTCGATGGATTTCTTGTTCTTCGATGAAAACCCAAAAACATTGGTCATGCAATAAAGCTACCCATTAACGTGACTGCTAGGCTCCCTCATACCATTGCTATGCCATTGCTATCGATTTTTTCTTACCTGATTTCCACAGTCCACTCGTGTGACACACTTAATGGGGAGCCCAAGGCTTGTTACGGTCCCCAAGTTTACGCTACATGGCTTGGCGCTGCCGTGAAGCAATTAAGCCCCAACAAATGTAACAAAAAACGTTTGGACTGTTCTCACAGGATCGACGAGCGGAATTCATATGAAGAAATATACAGATACAAGTGAAAATGCAAGAGAAGTTTCGAAATGAGGGCTTTCAGCAAATTCTAAATTTCTAAAAAAAGGAAGCTATTGTTCTCGGTCCAAAATGTTCAAAAATAGAATTTCCGAAACGTTTGTATACCAAAATCCGTTTCAGACCATCCTGAAACGACAGACGACAGGCAATCCACTGCCAAAAGCCACCAAAAACCGTCACGGTGTCATTCCAGACGATAACTCTCGATAGAATTGAGGTCATTCATCTGCTAGTTTGTCTGCTAATTTTACATAAAACTGGTCATTTCTTCGACAATTCGCTCTTATAGCCATGCTGCATGACTGTGGATTTTTGTTTATTGTGATGCACCCATTGACCTCCACAGACCCAGTTGGCGGGGCAGCCAACATAACATGGGCGAACTCCCGATTTCAGCTCTCGGCAAGGATATTGAGGAGTTAAGTGTGGCACCGAAAAGTCGCGTGGTAGAGGAGAATCCCAACAAAACTGAATTCAGCATGAAAAATCCATTTAGAAATGAAAACTAAACGTAGAGATTCATGCAGCATTGTATAATGAACACACCGGATGGTAATGCTCCACATCAAGATCGATCTTCACCCTTATGAATCAGTGTGATGAACGAAATTTTCCATTGAGAAGGAAACATGTTCAATTTAAGAGATTGATTGAAAATCTCTGTGATCAGTGAACTAAGAGACTCATCACAACTCCGAAGATGCGCCACGGGTAGAATAGGTCCCATTCTTTATGCTTTCCATTTATGATCATTCCTTGACTTAATTTTATTGCTTCATATGCTTGATAGACGATTGTGTGAACCAATAACATTTACATGGTGGTACAATACTTTTATTGGACTTAAAACAGATAAAACATGCATAGAAAATTGGTCTCTCCGAACTCGGGCCCACATTCACAAGTATTGTCACGATGTTCAGAGAAACGAAATGATCTCGCTCCTTGCTTGGACTCAAGAGAGAACATTTACATTAATTCAAACAAAAAGCACCGACGTTGAATATTTTCCGCCCTTCATATTGATAGCACTTCACTGAACCAATTGAAAATATTGCTTCTGTTGTCAAACGGAGCGAACATCCCGGTAGCGATGATATCGATGTTTGTGTTTCCATGTTGGCGGGTTTCAGGTGGGTTTGAATACCATTTTCAGTTGAGATATGGTTTCAGGCTATCAAGTACCCCAAGTGAGATGTTGAATTTCAGTTTACCTACGTAAATATTTTTATTACACAAAGAGCCGGTCGTGTACCGAGTTTTTCCTTCGAAACTTCCCACGGCAGTATGATCTTGGAAATGGTCGCGTCATGTTCCGTTTCATTCGATTTTAAATATCATCTCCACATGTTTGGCCGATTCATCCAGCAAAAGTGCCAGTTCAACATGAAACCATCTCACAATAAGAATAGTTTCTATGAGAAAAAACTCTGTGAACTCTCAACACGACGGTTTAATATCTTCTTTCTGCAGATCACCCTTCTGTCTAGATCACTAAATGACAGATGAAATGTAGAGACGATTACATATAGATATGATGAATTAATTAAAAATAATATGTACCAATATAATTCTGGGGTTTTTATTTCCACCTAACTACGTCGGCTAATTACGAGTAATATCCCCCCAAAAACACTCATTCTACAACGGCCCGCCATTGAGAGATTTCCTAACCACTTCACAAGCATCTAAAAAAATATATGTATGGCAGACTACACATAATACATATGTAGTAATAAGAACGTCTTACCATGGTGGCACTGGGAGATTTCGAAACGGGTAGGGTGCTTGTGACATCTCTTTAAGGCGAGCGGCTAAAGTGGATATCATAACTTTTTCCGGCTGCTGTAGAATGATATTTGCGAGGTGATTTTTAGGGGGATATTAATTTGCCGACGTAGAATAGCGCTTTTGCTGAATCCACACATTGTACGAGAGCGGGTGTACGGTTATTGAAAAAATTAATAGTGAATTACCTTAAAAACATTCCCCTTCACTACGGAGAACGGTTAATGGAAATTCCTCCGAACGACTGAACATAATACTAGGGATGGGCCTCGGTTGAAAAAACATCGATGTATTTTTACTGCAATTACCGATGTCTAAAAAACATAGTATGAAAAACATCTATGTTTTTTCTGAAAATACCTTACCTACTGTGGCTTACCTAAGTACAAGTACAACCTAGCTGTTAATTTCTTTGGTAATTTTTCGTTCTTATTTTAAAAAAAAATTTAACATGAAAAATGTAATAATTTACGATTAAAAGAGACAAAACGTTTCGATTGAAGAGTTCAAATATAGTGGATGTTCATCAGGGATTGACGGGTGCGAAATTTGTTTCTTCATGAAGAAGTCTTGGTTGACTCGCGATAAGGTAGTGGGAATGAAACCTTTATGAAATCTTTATGTCAGTTATTTTATGTTATAATAATTATAAAGTTAAAGAGGAAGATGCATAAAAGACTGACAATTATTGTCAGTCTTTTATGCATCTTCCACTTTTTGGTACCTATCGGTAAACGATAAACGTGTAGGTTGACGTCTATAGACGTGGTGGTAGTTTTGGTTTAATTCCTACTGTCTTATTTCGAGTCAACCATGACTGACATATACCCTAACATTGCAGCTTCTAGAACAATAAAAGGCATAAGGACCATGTAAAATACGAGTAAGTAATGATGTAGCAGGTAAGTAAAGTTCCTAAAAAGGCACAGAAATTATGCAATTACATACTGAAACGTAAAATACGTTTTTATATTATATCAAGTATAGTTATTTTGGGAGAAACATCGATGTTAATAAACATCGATGTGTGATAAACATTGGGAGAAAAACATGGAGTATTCGATATCCATCCCTACATGATTTGCGCTGGTTTGGGGAAGCGGATGACTTTGACTCATGCTTTAATGATACAAATTATCATAATCGTGATGATTATGCCCTACTGGTGAATCTTGCTTCGGAGTAACTGGTCAGCGGAGCCGGTCATGCAGGAGGTTCATGGAGGGAGCGCTGTCCTAGTCGCCGACATCGTTGTGCACTAAGCGAGGGCAAGTGAGAGGGACAACATTTTGAATAACCACATTGTGCTTGAAGACGCTTCCCCTGACCAAATTCAAAACTGGGAAACCATCCTCAGAGAACACGCGCTACTAATGCATGCAATATATCGGACAATACATATATGAACGATTTCAGGCATTTGCCCTCGGTACATTTAGGTACCTCACTCATTCGCTCTTGTGACGAAGCTCTGCGTCCAGAATTTATGTACTTATGAAATCGTCGTATATTGACTTTTCGGTTATCCATGCCAGTGGTTAGAGGACATTGTTTCGTGCCACTTGAAGCTTGTTAAAGGCGCTCTTATTCCGGCCAACAGGTCAGTACCGTGGTGAGGGGTAAATAGGGAACGCCAGTGTGTCAGAGAATAATTCTTTGATGGAAATCGAAAATCGAAAATTGGTGCCTCACAAAACATGTAAATTGAGTAATTTCAAACGAGAAAATTTCAGTTCAACTACCAGATCGAACTGAAAAATGGCGAATTTGAACTTTTCCCGCTCAACGTGGTCGGCCAGGGTTGTAGTTGATACAGCGGCTGATAGTGGTGGCTTTCATGAACCGTTTTCGGGAGCCAATCGGAGAGTGGTTTACTGAGCCGTTCTTAGTACTGCTCTCTGATTGGCATGGGAAGTAGATGACGTACATTGCTTCCCTCTTCACGCTCAATACGACTTCAAACCTCTCCAGAAAGATAAGTAGGTAATTCCTTAAAATTTTTTTTACCACTGTCTTAATTATTCTGAAGGTGAGTTCTTCTCAGGGGGAAAAAAATCACTGTCATTCCCTATTGCGACAAGAAGGGCAGGAAAAAGAAGTAAAGGAAAGTGTATGATATACTGGTTTTGTTATACAAAATATGGTGCAGAATTGAAATCAAAAAATGAAACATGGTGGGCAAATGAACACCAAGAATAGTGGCTATGAATGGCCAAATTATGAACTCGAATGAACCAATGAACAAACCTAAGGTGGATAGTACAGCTATTGTGATGTGATTGTACAATGCGGCAAGCTTCATAAATGGAATAATTATAAATTTGTAAGACGATGAACTAAAAATGTGGGAAGCTTCATCCATCGCCAATAACATTGAACTTGACAGCTGTAAGAAGAATGCGAATTGATGTGGATAAAGATTCCAGGAATCTGGAATAAAGACGGAAGAATCCGAAACGATGAACGAAGGGGCAGCCGAAACGTGATGAAATAGCCAACCCAACACCCTCTTGATCAACTTGCCTTTGAGCTGCATTGCTTTTCAAATTTGGGAAGATCGTGCTACGCAAATTCAGGTAGGCTCCTCCGGGAATAAATCGATGAAAAGAAGTTGGAGGGAAATGATGGATTGAGTCCAAAACAGACAAACAGCCGAATTTACACCACTCGAAAATGCAGCTCCTTCCAAAAGCCCACAGGCGACAAGATAGACCGGGAGGGCTAGCGGGCGGAGATAAGCGTGACAAATTGGTCAAATGATTTTCAGCAAACACAAGGCGAACCGCAATATCCCTCCCATCTACATCTGATGACCCTCAAGTTGTCCGGCTCCCGGCCCTGCACGCCCACAATTTGGATGGCTCGACTCCCAAATAATATCACGGATTTGAACTCGCATCCATCAAACTTATTCCGTTTCTAGACCGATTGGCATCATGAGATTGTGTCGGATCGCATGCAAACGACCTCAGTTTGGAAATGCTGTCTAGTCGTCAGAACGAATTATTCAACTCCTTTCAAAATATCTCAGTACCAATGCGATTTAGAGTATTCTGAACTCAACACTTCCTCATATTATTCCTCTTTATTATCTTGACAATAAAAAAAAGAAGTTAAATACGGGGATACCTCAACTCCAAGAAAGCCGTTCATGGAGCCGACAATGCGCAAGGAGACTTGGGATCACAATCTTCTTCTTGGAGAATGGTACTTTCAATTTTATTGAAATAGTTGATAATTAACTTTATTCTGGTTGATTGAAGTTTGACCATTAAGAGCACGGCTATAGTAAAAAAATAGAAACGTATCGCTACCACACAACACTACGCTAGTATCACACCTCCTCGACTGATCTTCTCTACATTGTAGCTGTGACACTTAATTTGTACTTATATTTATTTCGTATGTGGGGAATTCTTCTTTTCAAATCAAGCACCTCTCTGTCCATTTCAATTTTGGGTGGAAAAGGTTTTGGGCACACCAAAAAACTTGTCAGAAAGTCTACTTATTCATGCCGTTTGACCTTTTTTAAAAAAATTTAAAAAAAAATCTAACCTAAAATGAACTATTTAAAGTGGAGTAGCTCGCAAAAAATACCATTTTTTGAAAATAGAACGAGTAGAAAAATACTGTACGCCATGTTGGATACGCCACCTTGAATTTGAAATTGACGTTCTCCTTCTTGGATGAGACATCTTGAATTTGGAATTTGCATTCAGTGTGATGATCACATATCCCGAATCCCAACATAAAGAATTTGTAGAAATTGGTCAATGCTCAGGAAATTAAATATAAATTAAAATGTATTCAATCACTTTTAACTGAAGAATGTTATTTTTTGCGAGCTACCTTACTCCAAACAGTTTTTTTTGTGGTTGGAATTTTATTTATTTTTTTTAAAGGTCAAACGGCATCAAAAAGTAGACTTTCTGACAAGTTTTTTGGCGTGCCTAAAAACTTTTTTCACCCAAAATTAAAATGGAATGGGGGGGGGGGGGCTGATTTGAAAAAGAATTTCCCATATACACTCCTCTCTTGCGATTGGGCTTGTCCCGTTTCTTTTCAAATAAACAAGCACTTAATTGTAAAATTTACATTTAATGTCTTACCATTTGGAGAACATTCACGTACTGCTCTGCCTTCTAATATTACTAGGATCCATGTCAACGTAGTGCAGATATACACAAGAGTCCATGTCAACGATAGTTATTTGAGATGTATCATAATTTTTCAAGTTGAAGTTATTCTACTATCCTGTCCCCCATATCCTATGCTGTATGTTTGGACCGTCTAATGAGTGAGAGGAGTCTTGCCGACAAAGTGTTGCAGGAATGGAATAAACTGAACAAACGAGGTATACAGTGCAAAGCCATTTTCACGATTTATATATTTAGCGAGGTAAAGTTAGAGAAGTTCCGATGTCCCTTTGTTACTTAGCAGTTAGTTGTCACGTGAAGTTTCGGTAAGTTAGAAGTTCCAGGATTCGGTTCCTGGTTTGGATAGACAGTGTATAAAAATTTGGAACAATCTGGAGTTTATTCTAAATTTTTAACTTAGTTTTAATGATTTAACTTCTTTCCTAAACCGGAAAAGTTTCTTGAGCCTAAAAGAAGCTCATCGAAAAACTGCAAACCGCGATTCGAACAATTTTTTATCTGTTTTGAAAGGCAAACCCCCCTTTTTGACAGTGGGGGAATTCTTTGTGTCTTGAAGAAAACTGGAGAAGGAAATTTCATTTACTCTTATCGACGGAGGACAAGGAGCGGCCATTAAAGAACTTGCGTCCACAGCTCGTAATAAAAGTTATGAAGAAGTTGTGCCCGAGGGGTTTGAAGGTGGTGAATGGTGGATTCTGTGTTGGTAGTGGTAATTGTTGGGTGCGGGGCTGGCAAAAAAGGCAACATTGCGTCTGGTATTCCGTGGGTAGAAGGACCGTGGAGGAAGTAGCCGTAGATGGCGAGGGGGTGTTCAGAAGTTCCAAGTAGTTATTCCGCTGCAATAGCGGCCAGCTCTTCGCCAACGTTTCATTGTCTCAACCCCCCACCCATCTCCGAACATCTCTACCACAATCCTTAGCCCTTCAAGTCTCTTTCCCCTTCCCTATCACAGTACGACGCCTACCAGTTTCTCCTTTCAAATCTCAAAGCGAAAGGAACTGCTCAGATATCTCGTAATTAAATTATTAAGCTCAGTGAACGTTGGGGAAGCAAGGACCCGTTCGTCCTTTCGTACTCCGCTTCCATCCCATCCCACCGCACTGTACGGCACTGGAGGAACTGAAGCTGAAATTACAAGACTGACCCTCTAAATACCATTCCCATCCGTTTCAACACCTCCTCACTAATCCTTCCGTTTCAATCAGAGCCCGTCCTTCTCACAATAGTAACTCACATCAGTGATTTTCAACGCATTACGTAGATATCAACCTTACTCGAAATACACGAAACAATTTTGATTACAAACACCAAAAATTGGAAATTTGTCTTGTTTCGACGTAGGGAAAGTCGTCCACCTTGGGACAAAGTTTTCGTTATCACCTTGTGAAGCACAGAAGACATAATTTGCAAATCTTCTCGACTTCGCGAAGTCTCATGATTTTTTACACATTTTACACAAGACTCAAGGGGTGTTTCAGGGATTTCAAAACTACTTGACCGATCTGAATGAAACTTAGGTAAAATGTTGAACAACCACTCTTTGTCAAAGGTAGTATCTGTTATGAGTGGGGCCTGTCCTAAAGGGGGTGTCTGTTCTACCGTTGCGAAGCGCGGGTACACAGCTAGTATAATATATGATTCTTCATATTATGAAGTACTGAAACATAAGCAAAATAGCTTGAAAGCCAAATTTAAAACATGAGATTGATGTTGGATTATTTCACGTAAACTGAGCAAAATCGACTTGCAAATCTAACAGTTGAGTTGAACTTTCCACTCCCTAACTTGGGAGTGGAAAGTTCCCGAACAATCTCACTCCTCAAAGAAAATTCTTCAGCCTCATCTAGAATGTACAATTTATTCTTCAATTTAGAATGTTCAAGATGACCTGAAGATCATCATCTTCATCAACCCCCACAATTTTACAAATATAGTGGAGACTAGTTTTCTTTCCCACAAGCTTCACAATACTGAAATCTCCTGGTTGGCGGTGTAAAGTGCTTTTGGACACTGTCATTTCGGTGGCAGCCTCCCTAACACTCCACCGTTCTTTTACTGGAAAAAATAGTAATCGGAATCGCGTAAGGTGCTACCAACGTTGATGGATAAAGTGAAAATCACCCCAGGGACCAGGCACGTAGTTTCTTACCTTTCCCCTACTAAACCCCATTTGGATACCCTAGTAACGTTTTGTTGAATTGGTGGGTTCATTGCGATCAAAAAGGTGCACGTCCCATCTTGGGTCAGGTGGGGGAGAAACATGATGCAGCATGTCACCTGAGGGCCATCATGACCCAAATTGGGTTATGTGTCATTCTGAAGAAGCTTATGTTTTGGAACCTGACTAGTACCTAACACATCAAATGACTAGGGAGTTCAACAAACTGCAATCACAACTACTATATGAATATAAGTAAACAAAGTTATCTACTTCTACTTCTTTCACATACATTTTGTGGCCGTGTAAAGAAACCACGGAGGAATATAACATCCATATCACATTTCTCCATTGATGTAGGATGTGTTTTCGACAATATAATATAATATTCTCACCGTACTCATACCATACCATACCATACGAATATCTTTCCTATCATACCATACTGTACTATTCCATATCATACTGTACTATTCCATATCATACTGTACTATTACATATCATACTGTACTATTCCATATCATACTGTACTATTCATACCATACTGTACTATTCCATATCATACTCATACCATGTCATACAAACCGAGTGAATATTGCAATGTCATCCAGTTCTGACCTATATTTAAAATTTCAAGTCATCATCAAAATTTCATTTGTTTAAACAACTATTATTTAAACATTTATTATTATTAAACAAGTATTATTTAAACAATTTTAAAGACAAGAAACCAAGTGAATATTGCAATGTGGTCAATCCCTGACTTACGGTTAAATTTCCAATCTTTAGTTCACCGGGAAGATGAAAAAAAGGTAGTTTTATGTTGGATGGCTGGAGGGTTGACCGACCTAACGGCCGTTTAGACGCGAAGGTTAGTCTTTCTCCTTAACCTTTGCGCGCTCACTGTGAACGAACGGCTGGTCGTACCAAAATCCAAATGGTCTTAAAAAATTCGTTTTTTTTTTTTTTTTTTCAGGTCATTCAAAATTGAACTGAAAATGAGACCGTCCAGCCTCTAGAATCCTACGTATATTACCACTTCAAATTTTTCCATACGGAATTATGTGTTAGGTCTTCTCGTTGAACTGATGAAACGAACTCTACCGAGTCCAGTTAAAAGGAAAGTGATCTGATCTCAAATGGGTATCTCCAGACAATTTAGATCTTATTCCCAATAGGGAAAGGAACCTGTATTCCTTATTGGAGAAGGGATTGATTACTTGAGGGGAAAACTAAAATATGACACCGAGGGTATGGGACGGAAGCTTCCGAGAGATAAGGGACATTGATTTCCCTTCAAAATGAGTTTCTGGTCCCAGGGAAAGTTAGATTTTTTTCCAATGAAGGCCCTTACGCCTGAGGAAATAAATCTGAGCAATTTGTCCTCAAGTGCGTTAGATTGAGAAAACGGACAAGGGACTAAGTTGACAAGATCGTTATTTGAATGGCTCCAGCCCCGGTACTTTATCACGGTTCCCTGTTAACTAATATTCATGTCTTTTGTCAGCTTCCTCCTCCCGGCTGATAGTATCAGCTGCATCATCACCTGATCAATGGGACAGTATTGAGATCCACAAAACTGATCTCCCCCGCCTCAACCCGTCGATGCAAATGACTTAATCTTTCACGAGGCATTTAAACTCCTCGACTTTTTTTCCTTGAATGGATGGTGATGACAATCCCTTCTATGACTTGTTCAGTATTCTGTAGTAAAGCGTTCCTTAGAGACTTCAATAAAAACCCACGTCCAGCCTCCTGTAAACCTCACATACGTGAAAGGTAAGAGGGTATGTGACAAATTCATTGTTCTTTAACGCTCATTCTTCTTTATGTTTCAATGAAAGTTTCGTCAGTGAGTTATGTTGTTAAACAACTCGATGGTACTTAGAGGGCGAGGGATCGGCGAATGTTCGGATAAAAAAAGAGATTTTAACGTACATATTGTTACAAATCTACTTGAGGATTATTATTGTTAGAAAATCATATGTGCCTTGGTAATCATAGTTTGTTGTTTTCGATTAAAAACCTGAGTTTGAGTTTTGATTCCAAACGAGCTTGACGATTCATTTGTATCTTATAACGATCAGTTCAATATAAATTATAATTAAAATTTAATAAAAGTATATTACCTCCTCGCTAGCCCATGAGACCGGATAAAAGTGTTTTGCTAAGTTAAGGCCAAGACGGTTGTTCAAACAGTAGGGACTGAAGACGCAAGTCAATCATCTGGTTGCTAATAATGGCGTCCAATTTGGGGGATACGGAAGTGTCTGAGAAAGCTATGCTATGATATTGAAAGGCAGACCTTATCATGTTGAATGATTGATAGAAAATGATGATGAGTTACAATGATAATTTCCAATTCGTATCATTTATATATCGTGGGGTAATTGGTAAATGTGACCAAGTAACATTTTACAAATTTTACAGGAGAGCCTCCCAAAGTTTCTGTGTCTTTCTGAATCGATAAATGGACATTCAAAATCAGTTTCTTCCTTCGCTTTCCCTTTTATATGAATCAATGAAGCACTTAGTGCCTTACTAAATTTAAAACCTCCACAGGACGACGAGTCAAATGAAATGTGATTAAAACTTTTTTTTTCATCTTTTTATTATGTCATGTCAATTAATTTTTTTGCTGACTGTAAAATTGTTAAAACAATACTTATTTGTTTAAAAAAATTACATTTTGATGATGAGCTGGAGTTTCAATTATCATTTCGTGAATTGGATTAGGGTGATACGCTCAAAGAAGATAATAAACCGTTGTGTCAAGAAGAGTTTTCTTTAATCTGTTGAAGCTAGGTTACTGATATTTTTTGTTACTATTAATTTTTTTTTTATGTAGGTACCTACAATTTTGTTAATTTTGTTATTATTAGGACCGTTTTCAAATTTGTGAATAATGTTGGAGAAGTTACCGATTTCGTTATTAAGTGCTTAGTATTCCTTCACACGAGTTTCTCATTCTCACATTCCAAATTTACGTTTTTCAATTTCATGAATTTAATTTTTTTCAACTTTAAAAAAATGACCTAAAGAAGTTACTCATTTTGTTATCACTTTGTTTTGCTTCACAACACGCTGTATTGTCTTCAATCCAAATTTCTAGCCAAACGTCTTCCTAATTTTCATATAGATCTACTTGAAAAAATAACAGTTTTGCAGGGGGTCTTAATGCTGAAGTTCATTTCGCGAGCCAACTTTATTGTGGTAGGTATATTTTCAAATGAATATTCATTAATCTTATGTCAGTGCGGGATTCTTCATTCTTTTTTCTGAATTTGCTTAATTTCCTCTTCTAGTAAGGGGAAATGGAGTTTTTTTAATTTTATTTAGGTTTTACACTACTTTTTCAGCATTGGGGACACCGGTGGTACGTTGCCGAGGCTTTGTCGGAGGTCGGGGACACAGGTGGTACCTTGCCGAAGTCCTGTCGAAAATTGTTTCATTAGTCTGCTGGGCCATAGACTGGTAGAAATGAAAATTTGTCGACATAACACAACATAAACTCTTTTATTTAAAAAACTTGAAAAAAGTACATCATGTCTAGTCTTTTATTCAATAGGAAAGGACAGGGTTCAGTCTATTAGTTGCTTAGTAAATTGGTCTGGAAGAGTATATGGTCTAGAAGCTCATCAGTAAAAAATGAAAAGAAATGCTCAGCTGCTTTTTGTGGTTCATCCTCCTCTGCTGGGTCCAAAGGCGTGATTGCAGGAAGTTCTACAGCATTGAAATGTCTTTTTCTGCTCCATCTGTAAGAAAGGCCAGTACAAAAAAATTATGGGAAGGAAAATTAGGATAGTTAGGTAGTTTGTGAAAAACAAGTACCTATTTGAAATTGTATTTCGTACAGTTTTGCCTACCTTTTCTTGGCTTTCCTCTCTTTTTCTCTGGGTGAAAGGGTCTGCCTCTTCTTTTTGCGAGATGGCACCAGTTTCTTCTTTGCTGTACCACCATCAGTAGCAGCAGCTGTTTTCCTTCTTGATCCCTTCACTTTTTTGACAGCAACACGTTGTTTGGCAGCAGGCTGCGTCAAGTTTTGGACCAACCCCCTTGAGGCATTTTCGTTTAGCGATTCTCCAACAACTTGAGGTTCTGGCTGAGGAGCTGCTGTATGCTCGATGAGCTCCATCGATTCTGAAAGGTCTGGATCGGAATGCAAATTTTGGTCGAGGGAGACAGACAGCTGTTGACCAGGCTCAACCGAATCAGGCTGTTCTACACTTGGTAGGAACATTTGGATATCAGAAGTAGATAGTAGAATTTCAGGGTTCAAGAATTCACCGGTGTTTGTATTGAAAATTACCACTTCCTCTGGGTATTCTTGGTCTGGGTTGTCTATGGCGGGATCAGCTTCATCATCAATTCCATCATACACATAATCTTCACACTTCCTCATTTCCTCCTCCACTTCGAACGTTTTTTCCAACATTTCTTCATTGGTCTTCATTTCGCGATCGTCCTCCTCTCCCTCACCTTCAGACTCCAAAGAGTCAACATTGGGCTTCGGAACCAACGCCAGCAGCCATTCTGACCTCGTCTTGTACGGCAACTGCAAAATTATATTGCCTGATTAGATATACTGAATAACAAGTACCTATGGAAAATTGTGTTCAGTCCAGAGTTCCACAGTTTTATTATACCTACCTATTTATTCATGTTATTTATAGTTTCTCAAATTTATTTATCTATTTAGAATACAGGCATATAATTTTTATTTATTTATTTTTTCTGTAAAAACAAACTTTTGGGGGGTTGGTTCACCTACTTCATGGCTATTTACGTCATAAATTGTCAGTGATGAAAAATCATAACCTGAGAAAAAGTCGAACTGTTTTTTGTGGAAGGCGGTAAAATATTTGGAACCCACGCAGGAAGGGTGACACAAGTGTCCCCATCCGACACCAATGCGGCAAGGTGGCACAGGTGTCCCCTCCTACACGTGGGTCATTTGAGTTGGACGACAGAGGCCAGGCAAGGGGTCGCCCATGTCCCCTTTATAAAAATACCTGTATTTACTTCAATTCATCATCAATATTCAAGTTTTTTGCATAATCTCGAAGATGATAATGTAGGAAACCAAAAATGAGAAAAGAGATGGCAATATTTTGAGTTATTCACTTCGAAACGAGCTTATGAACTTACCGCCTTACGTCTGGAACCCATGCCGGCGAGGAGGGAAGGAGGTGACTGAGGTTTTCACGTTATAACTTACACTTATTCTGCTAAAGTAACGCGAAACATTGTTGCCAACTATTCTTACATAATATCCCCACACAACAAACGCCAATATTGCCCTCTAGGTGTGATTTGAAAAAATAGAAAAATCCTTAAAGTTGTGGTACCACAGGTGTCCCCTTGCCAGGTTAAGGGTTAAGTAACTATCAGAATTCTAGTGTAAAAGTTTATGCTGAAAAATGTACAAAACTGGAGAATACATACCACTTGCCTGCGTTTACCAAAGACTAGAAATTTCTTCATTATTTTGTCCATGATTAGCGTTCAATTTTGAACAAAACCTTGAATTTGGTTACAAGAACATTGAATTTGACTGGGATATGCTATATTATAGTGATAGCGGAGAAGCCTACCTATGACAACACTTGCGCCTCCAATCCCCTTTGCACCTACTGAAAGGAGCACTTGACCTCACTGTAGTTCGCCTTTCACTATAATAATTATTGTTATCGATTGACATTCAATTCACCAATACCAATTGCTTCATGTTCATTTTTGTTAGAATCCACCACACATACCTTCATTCACCATGCAGTATCAGATTCCTCCCTCAATGATTGAACAAAAAAAGTGTACCATCGTCGGGTGTAGTCTGATGGAACTGATCAAACTCAGTGAAATCACCCATGAAAGGAAGTTAAGTTCCGTTTTAAGTTCTTGCAACATGGAAAGTGTAAGTGTGGAATCAATTGTTAACAACTGACTCGAGAATGAAAGAGGCCATCACAAGTTTAGGGCGGAGGAAGGTAAGTGTTCAGGGTACGGAGTTGGTATGGTGAGGGGTGGTGGGGATGGAGGGGAAGGAGTGGTTGGAAGGGGGTCAGATTGGGGAATAAGGCCTGACGTTCCTCTCACGCACTGCAGAAGGTTGAAGCGGTTCTTATGGGAAAGGTGTGCCGGCGGTGCTTTGCCTACTTCATTCGGAGTGTCACATTCACTCCCATAATTTGTAATTCTAATCAGGCCATCTTACGATATTACAGCTTCCATAACCGGCTATAATGAACATTAGTATCAAATTTGCATAAGGGAGAAGAGGGTGGGGGTTGGGAGTGCGGACTCGGGAGCGGAGTTGAAATAGGGTTTCTGAAGTCACAACTGTAATTCACGAGTAGACGTCAAAACCAGCGCCCCCCTCCACCCTGTCCGTCCTGTTTTGTAATTGCTTGTTCATAGTTGAAATTTCAGATGGTTAGTGATGTTCTTTCGATAGCAAATCTTGATACCATTTTATCGAATTTATCGAATGTTTTCCGTCCAAAATTTTAAAATTCGACTTTAAATTTTACTTTCCGTAAAACTTCTCCTGTTTTAATTTTGAGTGGTGTCAAGTTGGGAAGACATTGGCCTAAATTGAATTTCTAGAAATTTACTCAGTGGGTGGAAATGGGCAAACTTTAGTTGGAGCAGAATGCCAAAAATTATTGTGTAAGGTATACACAATAATACGTCGGTAATAAAGGTTCGGACAACAAGAAGGGGGGGGGGATGCCCTAATCTACCGAACCAATCAATTAATATGGAATTATTGGGTACTCTAATCTTGGTTTTTCAAGTATTATAAATCAATTCGCATTAATAACCCTAAGAATGATCATTCTTCCTCATTCATCACAGCTATGATAGAAGGAACCGAATAGCTTCATATTTATATACCTACCTTTAATTAGTACCCAATAAGTTTAATATTACCCACATTTTACTGAGATGTTCCAACCATCACATTTTACATAAAGCCAGTTTTTCTTTGAAACTTAGCTCTTATAGCCATGCTGCAGGACTGTGGATTTTTTAAAATATTCTCTTAATATTTCGAAAATACAAACTATTCAATTGAAACCCATACTATCACTCATCTTTTTATTTATTTTTTATTTTTTTGTCAATTAAAACCAAGAAACCATTATAATTGACCAAGGAACGAAGAATCAGAATATGTGATTGGAAGAAACCGTTGCCGCCTGTGATAGTTTCCAGAAGGTACCTACTTACACGTATTGTATTGTGAAGACTGGGGGACACCCCCTGACCACCAAATTATATCAGTATCTATTTACAGTTTTCACACATAAGTTTTCACATAGGCAGTGCTTTAAAATTAGTCAGTGAACAATAAAGCAATCTAATTATGATTGAATTTTTTTTAAACTGAACGATTCAACCAATTTCTACCATTCAAACTATGTATATCATCTCGGGACGTTAAGGTTTGTTATAGTACGTTATAGTTTGTTATAGTACTACTTATTTAAACTAGTTTATGCCCGTAAACAGTTGTTCAATGTTTAAAACAATTTATATTTGGAGCTGACCTAATAAATGGTTATGTATATAAATATGGACAAAATGATCATATAAACTATTTATAATGAATTTTTAATACATACTTCATTGAGGACCTGCTCATAATTTATTTATCAATTAATTTATTTATTTATTCTCCGTAATTTATCATTCGTATTATCTATCTACAACACCAAGTGTTAATTTATTATCACAAGTACCTACCAACAAATATTCGAAATCACCCTCTTACCTTAGACGCAATAATAAGTTAAAATACAATTATTTAAAATATACCACGTTTTTGAAACGGATTAAAAATAATAAAAACTAATTTTTCATGGCTTTCTACAATTTTGAGGGAGGTATCGAAGATAATGTCAAAATTACTCAAATCATTAACGCTGCTATCAAACATCAGCATGTATCCCAGCTAAGGGAGATGACGGAAATCATGGTTTAAAAACCTGGTAAGCCAGCTGATGGAGTAACATCTTACAGGTCCATCTCACTGTAGCCCGTGGTAGAGACTCCTGGTCATAATAGTAGACCGGAAGCTGATTCCCAAGCATCAATTCGGATTTCGACGTCAGCATTCGTCCATAGACCAAGTTCATCGAATTGTCAATACCATTGAAAAAGCGCTAGAGCGAGATAGTCTATTCGGCTATCTTTCTTGACGTAGCCCTGGCTTTTGACAAAGTGTGGCACGAACGCCTAAAACATAAACTCAAAAAGATGCTTCCCTCCCATTAAGTGGAGCTACTGGATCCGTACCTACTTGCCAAATAGGCATTAACGCATCAAACCAGATGGCCCGTACTCAAGACCAAAAATAGTTAACGCTGGTGTCCCACAAGACAGTGTCTTAGGCCCCCTCCTATACGTAATGTACACAAGCGGCTTACCGGACGAGACAAGATCGACTACCTCTCGACTTTTCTCAACAATGCGGTGATTCCCTTCTCGAATCACGCCAAATACTAGGCTGATGCAGGACGCCAAGCTCTGACGGAAAGAACAGGTGATAAAGACAGAACTTGTCTTAAAATTCAGGGATATTAATATCGTTCATCGCCGGCCGATGAACGATATCACTTCAAAATAAACGGCTTCTGTGCACATTCAGGCCTTTGTAGGAGTACGGAGCACAACACAGCAGAATGCACAACGGTTTCAGATTATGGTACTTCGATGCATAACCAATGCGCCGTGGTATATTTGCAACGACGCTCTACGTTGTCAACCAAGTCATAAATCAGCACATTAACGCTCATCTTGAGAGACTTATAAATTTTAATAACGAAGTTGTTCAGCTTCTCGAAGTACATGAGTTGACGCGGCGCCTTAAGCGCACTATACCACATTAGCTTGTGAAGGGAGTGAGTCTGTGCAATAAATCAGAAAGACAAAGTACTAAGTTATGTATCTTCAGCCCTCCATACCATTATTGTAATGTAATTAGGTCAGACGAATATTGGTAATGAGATTGGAGCAACAATAAAATATAATTTATTTATGATTTATTTAAATTAGATTTTATAATTCTACGTTGTTCGAAATCTGAACCTACACATTCTGAGTCGATTGTAATGGTTCAATATTGTAGTTGATGAAAAAAAAAGCTTTTGAGACAAGAGTGTATCACTTGCAATGACGACAAATATAAACTCGATCTCAACTTCTTGAACAAGAACGCACAAAGAAGGCAGAAAGGTGGTGAGATGAGAACAGATTCGTGGACTATTATTCTCAGATTGTCGAGGGTGGGAAATTGATAAGCGATCTTGTTCCAACTTAGCCGACTTCCTTTCAGCGTAACACCATTAGGCAAGCACAAGGGCTCCAAAGCCTCAGTGGCAAAACGGGGTTAATCCCCCTATTTCGGCCGGCATGAATGATGGATATCGTTCGGCAGAAGAATGGGGGACGGAACTAGAAACATCCGAAGTGCGTCGTGGGGTTGTTGGTCTCCATTCTTCACGGAAACCGAAAAATTAATGTCCTAACGATTGCACTTCTCCACTGACTGGAATTTTTTTTCAACTCACAATCGGCTTTTTTATTTTTGATATTGACTTTTCGAGAGAACTTCTGACTTTGAATCCACAAAATTAAATTGACGAACAAATTAAATTGATTGATTAAATTGATTGATTGTGTATTTGAAAGGGTAGCAGCGACCATTGAATGTTGTGTGGCGACAATGTTGTGTGGCGACCAATGTTGTGTGGCGACAAGCGGGTATTTTTCTTGATCGATTCAAATGGTTCATCGTTAAAAAAAAGATAAATAAATGAACTTGATCAATCTGCAGCCGATACTAAATTTATACAAGGGACGCATCTCCAAAAAATACGGTTTTGAGATAGTTCAAGTGTGCGATACTCCAAGATCAGCTCTTCGCATAGCCCCAACAGACGCATTTCTATCAGCTCTGGTTGCCGCTTGAGAGCAGGATAGGGCTCTTTCGTTGTGGAAAAAGAGGTGGAGAGTTTTCCCCAACAAGGGGCGCAAGATAAAGCGTTTCGTCACATTTTCAACACGGAACTTAACATTTCATTCAATCTTCCCAAGGAAGATCAGCATGAAGAATGTGCAGCGTTTCAGGATAAGACCCCAAAGAACAAGCTGCAGACGACACACACAGCATTCGAAAGAGAAAGATTTGGCTCGTAGGGAGAAATAAAATTATAAGAAATTCCGTTCTCGGTCCAACATTTTTAAAACTCGAATTTCCAAAAAATTTACATACCAAAGTCTGTTCCAGACCATCCTGAATTCATTGTCAAAAGACACCAAAAAACGTGGTTGGTAATGAAGATATTTTTTTCTACTTATTTTTGGTGGAAAGCAGTTTCTTTCTGAAAACGATTATGACTGATTACTACTGTCATATGTGCGAAGCGTCATGTTGATTGTGTAAACGTAAACGTACTGTAAACGATTGTGATTTTACTTTTTGATTAGATTGAAGTGGCAAAGATAATTTGCTGTGACTTACTTTTTTTTATTATTGTTACAGTTCTCTCTTATGAATGAAAATAATACACTCCTATTATACAACTGCCTCTAATTTGCATTATTTATTGTCGAGAGAGAAAATTATCCATCCCTGTATCTACAGGATTCTGAAAGTGCGGCACTCCATCATCATCAACGGATACGCACAAGGGGCGTAACTCACAAAAATTTAATACAAATTAAAAAAAATTGTAAAATTAAAAATTGAAAATAAAAAACTCTGCAAATTCTTGACACAACGGTTTATTATCTTCGTTGTGCAGATCACCCTTCTGTCTATACCAGACTGTATTGCAAATCGGCACCATACCATATTCTCACCGTACTCATACCATACCATACGAATTTCTTTCCTATCATACCATACTGTATTATACCAAATCATACATACAATAATATACCATACCATACTCATACCATGTCATACAAACCGAGTGAATATTGAAATGTCATCCATTTCTGACCTATATTTAAAATTTCAAGTATCTAGCTCATCATCAAAATTTAATTTGTTTAAACAAATAGGTCTTATTTAAACAATTTTACAGACAAGAAACCGAGTGAATATTGCATTGTGATCCATTTCTGACCTATATTTAAAATTTCAAGTATCTAGCTCATCATCAAAATTTAATTTCGAGGATCATTGTGGGGCTGGTCCAAACCCAGAAACCAAATTTCGTAATTTTAGCTCAACGCTAACTGGGCAAAATGCCACGGACGGCGGACGGCGGACGGGGGACGGCGGACGGCGTACGGCGGACGGACGGATTTTTTTTAATTCGATTTTCTGAATCTACGTGTCTTGAAACGTAAACCAACTAATTTTGAGGGGGGGTTAAAATTTTTTTTTCTTTGGGCGATTCCAATGGTTCATTATCGAAGATAATAAACCAAAAATTTAAATCATTCAATTTTTTTTTAATTTAAAAATTATTTAAATTTTTAATGGTCATTTTTGGGAATAAAAATTCAAACAGCCTAGATTTTGAAAGGAGCTCAATTTTCTTACGAAATGCAAAAACGACGAAGGTTCCACAGTACCTAGTGTAGCAGAGTCAGTTTAGAAGGAGGCCAAAACCTTTAAATGCGTTTTCCCAAAAATATTGTTTTCGGAATTGCACATGTTTGTGGACTTGTCTTCTCGCGGTGCGACATGTACATAACTGAATCACATGGTATGATGTACAACTACGAGAATGAAACTGTATACTGTAGAATTTGTATATAATACCTGATTCATACAGTGCTTGTAATAAAATTATTCATGGTGGGATACACATGGGCGTATAGTTATGGAACTCAATAAGGATGCAGAAAGTAATTAGTCAGTGGGAAAATTTCTTCAGTGCTTCTCCTTCAGTACAATAGGTTTTGGTTGCTGGTTTTTAGACTGGATAAAGGATAATGAAGTAGTTCAGTTGTGAATTGAATACATGATATTGCTTGCTTTATGCAGCTATGGAGCAATGAATTGTATTTGAATGGTGGTGAATATCCAATACACGTATACCACTAAATAAGACGTACATATTATACTACATGATAACCCCAGGCTCCTTTGTATGCAGAATGTTGGGGGCTCGTGGATGCCGTGGCAGATTATCCAACGCACACCACGCGCGACGAACACAGGGTAAACTGCCGCCCCATCTGCTTCTAATTATCCAAGCGTCCATCATTATTTTCAGGTAACGAACTGAATTTTTCTCCTATCCTCTACCCTATCACATTTGGCCCCGATCGCGTAGCCACAGTTCACGCACGTTCTGCACCGGATGCCATGGCCACTATCGATTTATCACCCAACCTGCGGACTGTATTGTGGCCAGCAAACTCATCTTCCTTGTAATGCCATTCCGTTAACAACCTATATGGTGTGTACTCCCCACAGATCTGGGACCTGTTCTACAATACGCTCTAGTTAAAATGAAACATTCAACCAAAATACTGGCGAGCGCAATGAAGGTCCTCGTTACAAATACGATATTATATGTTAAGTCGACCTTCCACCGACCGCCCAAGGCACTTTGATGATTTGAAATTGTCATACAGATATGAAATTCGAAACGCGGCCTGATCGTTCAACCTATTAATAACCCTATGTCAATAGGGAGGATTTGTTGTGGCACCAGAATCTGTCTGAAATCGATGTTGTAAGAGATCACCAGTTCCATCGTCATGGAAGGAGACGTCTAACTCCACGTCATCGTTAGGCAAAACGCATCGTCTTCAGTATTAATATGGGTCAGCATCTATATTATATTTCTCCAATACATACTTCAATTTGATCCTCTCTCTCCAACTCCGCTCTCACATACTCAAGACTCGACAAAACAGGGATCTTTCCAACGATGAGACTAATTAGACTGAATAAACTTTGGAAAAAATAAACGTTGCCAGAAAACAAAATGGACCGGAAGCAATATTTTAGTAATATTTTCTCATGCCCAGATATTTTCAGTACAGTATACAAATTAACGTTCACCTCCTCATTGCACCGTGTAAATGATTGAAAATCAGAAAGTAAAAAAATTCACAGTCATGCAGTCAAAAATTCACAGTCAAATTCGCAGTCCATGTTATATGCAGCATGGATATAAGAGCAAATTTTCGAAGAAATAACTGCTTTTAAGCAAAATTCTCCATTTTACTGGTTTTAACAAATTTTGTATCCTTGATTTTCCTAGTAACACCTCAGTGTATAGAATTGTCAACAGTGAGCATGACGGTGATCTCATTCCGTTATCAGATTGAAGCAGATGAACCTTGAAGAACATCTCAAGAAACAACCACGTTTCTTCATTTTCAATGTATTCCAGTTTCTGAACGGAATTTTTCTCCCCTAAAACTGCCCGAACCCCCACTTGGCCTTTCGATAGCCGATACAGATGTTTTGTGCAAATTTGAACTTCTTATCTCAATTCTATCGAGAGTTATCGTCCGGATTATTGTCTTTTGGCAGTGATCCAGTATGGTCTGGAACGGATTTTTCGGAAATTCGAGTTTTAAAAATTTGTGACCGAGAACAATAGCTTACTTTTGTTCAAAAATTCGATAAAAAGGGTCTGAATGCGCCACAATAAATTATTTATTACTTGCACCCCCACGTGGGGTCCGATTGGTGCTGTAGCAAACAGTGATATATTAAACTTCTGATTTCGAGCCTCAGTTCTAATTCCCAATAGTATGCCATATTGTAATGGTCTAATTAGAGAGGAAGCAGCTAGCGAAAGTACTTTCTAAATAAATGGAATTTTCAGGAAAATTTTCTGTATTTTTTCCAAACTGATGGGAATTCATGAAGTCTATTCTAATATATTTCAAATAACGTACAGACTGTTTATTTCTATAATTAGACTCAATGTTTAATTTCCTGGAAAGATTAATCGAATTTCCCAAAGAATAATCCCAGACGCTTTGAATAATAATGGAATGAGCGGATACAGTAACTGAATTTGATGGATTCACAATCACAATCCAAATTCTCCTAATTTTCTACTGCCTATAACTCAGTTGAACTTTTTCGGGTGGATCGCGAACTATGATATGAAAAGAGCTATTTCAAATTGATAGATCCCGAGCGAACAATTTTCCAGAGAAAATAAGGAAGTGTGAGAGGTTGCTAGAGGGAAGCGAGCCCAGGGATTATTCTGCATTAACTGGTAATCAACTTCCTCGCTTGATATAAGGTTAAAATATTCATGGCTCCGAGTTGGTAATCAACAAAGATTTTCGGGGAAGAGCGACTAACTCTACCTGCTCCCTCGTTCGCTCGACGAAATATTTCGCGTCAGGCATCCGACCCACTCTTCTCAATTTTCCCGGACCGACCAACGTTGTGCGATTCCATCTCGTGAAGCGTAAATATGCTACGTTCTTGGCTCGCTCGACGAGGCGGAAACATGAGTTAAGGAAAGTAACTGGGTCATGTTTCTGTAAATTAAATGAGAACGAATAACTTAATACGAATCGGAGTAACATCAAGTTTATGAAGAAACTTGTTTACACATTACGATATTGCGGGTGATAACCCAAATGGGAGAAAAAAACTCTGCAAATTCTTGACACAACGGTTTATTATCTTCCTTGTGCAGATCACCCTTCTGTCTATACCAGACTGTGTTGCAAATCGGCACCATACCATATTCTCACCGTACTCATACCATACCATACGAATTTCTTTCCTATCATACCATACTTTAGTATACCAAATCATACATGCAATAATATACCATACCAAACTCATACCATGTCATACAAACCGAGTGAATATTGAAATGTCATCCATTTCTGACCTATATTTAAAATTTCAAGTATCTAGCTCATCATCAAAATTTAATTTGTTTAAACAAATAGGTATTATTTAAACAATTTTACAGACAAGAAACCGAGTGAATATTGCTTTGTGATCCAGTTCTGACCTATTTTTAAAATTTCAAGTCCATAGCTCATCATCAAAATTTAATTTGTATTATTACAAAAAGGTATTATTTAAACAATTTTACAGATGAGAAACCGAGTGAATATTGCAATGTGGTCTATCCCCGACTCACGGTTAAAATTTCTAGACTGTAGTTTACCGGGAAGATGAAAAAAGGTAGTTTTATTCTGGGCGTCTGGGGGTTTGGTCACATAACGGCCGTTTTCGACGCGAAGTTTAGTGTTTTTCCTAAACCTTTGCGCGCTCACTGTGAACGAACGGCTGGTCGCACAAAAATCCAATTGGTCTTAAAAGATTCGTAATCTTTCAGGTCATTCAAAAGTGAACTAAACATTACACGGTTCCGTTAAATATTTTGAGATATGACATTGTCGAAATGTTAAATTTCATTTTGAACCCCTTCCCCTTGACCTAGGGTTATGAAAAGTTTTGAGGATCATTGTGGGGTTGGTCGGAACCCATAAAAAAAATTTCTTAATTTTAACTCAACGCTAACTGGGCAAAGTGGCGCGGACGGCGGACGGTGGACGGGGGACGGCGGACGGGGGACGGCGGACGGGGGACGGCGTACGGCGGACGGACGGATTTTCTTTTATTCGATTTTCTGAATCTACGTGTCTTGAAACGTAAACCAACAAATTTTGAGGGGGGGTTAAACATTTTTTTTCTTTGGGCGATTCCAATGGTTCATTATCGAAGATAATAAACCAAAAAAAAATGATAAAAAGCCATCCGAATAATACAAAATTGGTCTACACAATGGAATTTCTTGTAACCCCGCTCGTCACTTTTATCTGTAGTACTCACTTCCCCTTCTACTAGTCTGTTGGTGAGGTCAATGCGATGTGATTGGTGTGGTTGGTTTGACAGAAAATTGGAAATTGGGGATAATTCACGTTTTGATCTTAAATAAAAGCACTCGCGAAGAAGTAATAGCCTCGAGTGGCCTCATTTTATGTATTCATTTTATTAGTCATTCTAGTATCATGAAGATGAAAATGTCTATAATTTATTTCTATTAATATTTAATAATACTTCATCATCACACGGTGATACAAGTGCAATACACTGAAATGAAGTACCTACTAGTAAAAGCCGATGCCCAACCGGTGTCTGGCGATAAGGTCCAGGAAACATTATAGCAAGATTTATATACTAGTTAACCGGTTAAAAGAAACTACCTCTAATATCGAACGTTATTAAACTGTGACAAATAAAGTGTCAACAGCGCTATTGCGACATTAGGAACAAAACATTTTCGTACTCTAAAATGGTCTCAAATGAATGACCATCTGACCGCCTGCACGTTCTTTCCTCAAACACTCATTGCCCTCAGACCTGCCTTGGGTCTCGCAGACGTAATGGAAAGCATTTTCAGTAGCTTGATTTTGCTAGTTCATAGCTATCAATTCAGATTCGCTAATGGAACAAAGGATTAGAAAATATTATTCGGTGGATGATCTATGCGAGGATGTTTATTTTTACTAGTAGACCTACCTGTTCTGTCTTCTCCCATCTCAGAGAATTTTGAAAGTTCCAGGTCCAATGCGTTAATATGTATTAGTGTTGTGAACTTTGTGCTAAAAATGGATCTCTAATGTAATTCCCAGGCAAAGCGCTATAGAAGAATATTTATTTTTCTTCTCTTAAATGAAAGTATGAGACGTGCGAGACAAATAGCCTGGAGTACATCAATGTTTACTTGAAATTGGCAAAAGAAAGGAGACCCGTAAAAATTGCGAATGTGATGAAAAACTCTGCAAATTCCTACACAACGTTTATTATCTTCTTTGTCCAGATCACCCTTCTGTCTAGATCATTAAATGATAGAGTAATGGTTATTATGAATCATGATTAATTACCCACTGATGATTAATAATTAGGTTAGGTATTAATAATAATTATTATTACTAAAATCATTAATTAACAAGATATCTGAAAACCATGAGCTCTTCGAATCAGCTAAGCCAGTATGAACATTGACTCGACAGGCTGCCGCATGATTCACCCTCATGTTGACGACTTTCGATCTGCTCCAACTTTGAACCCTCATTGTGAGCGAACGGCTGGTCGTACAAACCTCCGGATGGTCTTAAGAAATTCTAAAACTAATTCTAAAACTTATACCTACTCTATCTAACTGTTATCGAAAAACTATACCGTTTTGTTTGAATTTTTCGAAATTCTTTTCCCATAGACCTAGGGTTCGAGAAAATTTTGCCGAATTCATTGCGGGATCGGTCTGAACCCGTGAACCGAATTTCGTAATTTGAACTTGAGTATCGCGAATGGTGGCGGAGGTATTTTTTTTTTCTTTAATTCGATTTTCTGAATTTACGTGTCTTGAAACAAAAACCAGCAAATTTGCGGGGGGGGGGGGGGGGTATTCTTTTCTTGGGCGATTCCAAAGGTTAATTATCGGATATAATAATCCATAAAATATGTTGATAGGGAGACAATATTAAATATTTTGTGATAAACTGGGAGTATGCAATGTCAATCTCAAGTATTTTCATTATCGGAACCAATATCATTCGCACTCCACAAATCGTTCAGAAAGGAAGTTAAAAGTTCGTGAAAATTCTTCCTCGCCACCCTCCAAAAGCGATGTAGACAGATACTACACCCCAAAACTTGATTAATCAAGTCGCTGAGTGGATGACTGAGGTGGCATTCGTCCCCTGGACGAAAAGATTTGTTGTGGAGGAGAAATGATGGGCGTTGGAAGGAAAGCGGGTTGGAGGCGCTGGCTTTCCCGCTTCCCTCTTCATCATTCGAGATGAATCATCTGACGTCTGCCTAGATTGAAGGTGTTGTATTGACTGGTCTCCCCCATTGAGTTCCAGCACCAATTACAGCTAAGATCCAACGGCGA
Organism: Stenodema calcarata; assembly: GCA_963920205.1. NCBI lineage: Eukaryota > Metazoa > Arthropoda > Insecta > Hemiptera > Miridae > Stenodema > Stenodema calcarata. Next base: position 14,507,216 of record OY986048.1, on the reverse strand, counting down.
TGTCGATTGCTCACCCACGTATCAAGAACTCCTGTAAACAACTTGAAGATACCACATTTACTACCTAGTAACTATGGATTTACAAACTCATTACAATGATTCCACTACCTCTGGTGGACTTGAAAGACGATTTGGGCTAGATATTATTTTTCATTAATCAGAAATACATTCCTATCCGGTATATAGGTCAATCTTACTCCAGAAATCCCCTATTCTGCTGTTACCATTCCCAACTCTTAAAGTACTTATGAATTTCAAGTTGTTCAAAAACTCATGCATATTCTCGTATATTTGCATTCATAATATCACTTATTATATTATAAACTCCGACATTCGCGAAATTCATAATTGTCAAGGGCAATTTTTGTCCGTAAAGCTCCTGCCTAACGTTTCAATGTTCCAACGCCCTCATGATTATCAGTCATTCATCCCTCCTTCAAGTAATTTCAAGAAAAGTTAAAACTTCGTCGTGGATGGTCCTCAGCTCCAATGAGAAATTAGTAGGGTGAGATCCAGTAAAAATCGTTGTTGATACATATTTACATTCCGTCATTTATATAGAGGAAACTGAGTAATTTTCTCGTGTGTTCTGATTGTTTTCATAATATTGGTGGGCAATTTTAAAAGTGTTAAAGATCGATGAGACCCTGGAACCTGAAACGATGGAATCTGGTAGGATTGAATTGGATAGCAACACCGTATGTTGTATCGGGTGTGGTTCTAATGAGTATGCGTCTAAGATGTACAACAAAAAAACTCTGCAAATTCTTGACACAACGGTTTATTGTCTTCTTTTTACAGATCACCCTCCTGCCTAGATCACTTATAATAGATTAATTAGTATTATGAATTGTCATTAATTATTATTATCAAGTAGTGTAAATTATTAATAATTATTGTTGGTTATTAATAATTTTATGCTTCATTATTATTATTTATTAGGTATTTATTAACTCGATATGTGAAAACCATGTGATGTCCGAATCAGCTGAGCCAGTTTGAAAATTAACCCGACAGGCTGCCTCACAATTCACTCTCATGATGACGACTTTCGATCTGCTCCAACTTTGAGCCCCCATTGTGAACGAACGCTGGTTGTACAAAGCTGCGGATGGACTCAAAAAATTCCAAAAAAATAAACTCTATCTAAATGTGAACTAAAAACCGTGCCATCTGATTTTTTCGAGATATCAAATTTTGAAAATTTCAAAATTTGTTTTGAACCCCTTTCCCTTGACCTAGGGTTATGAAAAGCTTCAAGGATTATTGTGGGGTTGGTCCGAGCCCGTAAACGAAATTTCGTTATTTTAGCTCAACTCTAACTGGGCAAAGTGCTGCGGATGGCGTACGGCGGACAGACGGACTGACGGACGGCGGACGGACGGATTTTTTTCAATTCGATTTTCTGAATCTACGTATCTTGAAACGTAAACCAACAAATTTTGAGGGGGGGGGGGGATTTTTTCCTTGGGCGATTCCAATGGTTCATTATTGAAGATAATAAACCAATAGGTATTCCATCCCACTGGGGTTAAATTCGTTGAGTTGTGCTATGCTGTCATAATATTCTAGCAGTTATGCTATGCTGTTAATCAGATTTGAAACGAAAAAAGGATGTTCAACAAAGAAACTGTTCATTGATTTTGTATTTTTTAATAATAATTATTTAAAAAAAAAAATAATTATTCACAATTAATAATAATTATTCACAACTAGTAGTAGTTATTCAGAAACAATTTAATAATAATTATTCACAATTATTATGAAAAAAAATCAGGTACTGTCATGGTTACCATTATCACATTCCAAGCAATAGCAAAATTTCTAATGTTTTTTTAAAAATATCTAAGTACCTTCTTTTGCTAATTAGGTAGGTACCTACTTACCTATGCAATATTATGAGCTGGTACATATATTGGTATGAAAATGTTTGTAGGAGCAGTCTCATAAGGATTACAATTCAGTCTCTTGCATGAATATATTAGGTAACAATCTTAAAAATTTCACCCCATCACCTATCAACATATTTTCCTAAAAAAACTGAACTATTAATTACAGACCAATCACAATGAATAAAGAGAAATGTTAAATTAATAATATAAATTATGTATTATGTTAAATATGTATAATATGTATGTATAATATGTTAAATATAAAATAACCATGCCATCAGATTATAAAATTATCTAACCTGGGAAGGAATGTAAAATAAAATAAATAAGTAAATAATAATTGAGTAAAATATGATAATAAAAACAGTTTTGTAGCGGTACATTAGTGTCCACATTTGTTAATTAGATAAATCGACTCCAAAGGCGGACGGCCTAACCGGCCATGCCTTAACAGCCTGTTGCTGAATTCAGAGTGTATGATAATCAAATAATTTCTTGTTTGGTTGAATAACACCACTTCAGATTCATTTTGTATCTTGTATTTTGTGCATGTCAACCAATACTGTTGTTCATTTGTTGTATTATTATTTTGAGAATAAAGGCTTTTATCTATCTATCTATCTATCAATGAATAAAGAAGGAACGTCGTAAAATATTAGCTAAGAAAAATCAACACTCAAACTGAGGACTGGCGTATGATGTGTGTCAGTTGAAGTATGACTACTTTTTGGTCTTCTTTTCTCTTCCAACAGTCTTTTGATAACTAACGTCTTCGTGAGGTAACAGGTTGAAAACTGAGTGACACTCCTGTCTGGAATTGAACTTTTTTTCTAGAATTTGAGCGGGGAATTGATCGAGGTCGCAGACATGGTACTTCGGCCTTTGTGGTAGGTTCTTGAAAGCTTCATCAAAATCAAGCTTGTATTGGATTATTACGTTGGGATCATATTCAATTGCATCGAAGGTATGGCACCATAGACGTCTAGTATACGTGTTTAAATCTACCAATAGACGTTTATTTTCTGTGTGGATCATGGTCGTTGTTCAGGGTTCTCTTGTTGGAGGGACTCGACATTTTCCCAACAATTTGGGTTGTCCGGAATCATGGGAGTACTTCCTGGGCGATTGCCAAAATTAGTGAGACGTCCATGATTAATGGCGCATACTTCACGTTTCTTAATATTTCTAGTTTCATAAGGCGGTACTGTCCAACGTTGCTTTGAAATTTCCGTGACCTTTGACGGTAGAATACCAATCTCGATGTTCGGATTCGAGCAGAACTTGAGGAGATATCGAGAGGAGTCACATTTGAATACTGGGAATACTGAATACTGGGGGCCATCGGAATTTCAATTTAGTATAATTCCTTAGTTTTGTAGCAATACCAATCTATGTCGATGGTTCAATTAGAAAGCACCTGGAAGTGTAAGGAAATAATATTGAAGGAGTGGGGAGAGTTGGTGCTTTATAACGTAAGTCAATGTACGATAACTCTAATTTTCATGTGTAATCGATACAATCCTACCTAACTATGTAGAGCACGGAGTACGGTCCGATAGGTAATATCTATCGAATAGTTGTGTGGAACCAGGATGTCGGTAAGTAAGGATCTTTTCAGTAGAATCGTTTGGGGCGGAAAAATCTCTCATGATGAAACATCAAGCCCACAAGCTCGACTCAGTTCCCAATACGGTGAAGGCCTTCACTCCAGCTTTTATGGGAATTGTGATATTAGCTTGGCCGGATCTAACATCGGAGCCTTTTGGCGACTTGACGGGAGAAAAGGTTATAGCGAAACAGGAAGGGTTTCTCAGGGCCAGGCTGATATCCTTCTTGAGGTGTAAGGAGGCAAGGAAGGGAGGGGATGTTTCGAACAAAAAGAAGGCACCTCAGGAATTCGCCTTCCTGTCCCACCCTACAATTACAAAGGTTTTCTCGAACTTTAACCCCCCGGAGGCACAACCTTGTCTGCCAAAGTTCCAACCTCTCAAACTGCCCCATCACCCAACTTAGGTTCGACACGAGGCGGCTGTAGGTACCACCAGAGAAACAAATAGAAGTACTGAGGTAGGAGAAATGATTCTAAGCCACTTTTGCTCGATGTAATTTAAGAAACTTACTGGTCTCAGCTAGTATTTCATCATCTTTCGACTGGGTGTAAAAACGTAAAGAGACAACACTCACTATATTGAAGGTAATTATGAGTTCGCGCCAAATTATGTAACCTGTATATGCTAGCTTAGAATATAAATCTGATTTTAAATTCATGTGAGCACCTCAAATAAAAAGTTCCATCCATGCTCAATTCTCTCTTCAAAACCAACCAACGCTCTGAAACTTCAATGAAAATTTCGCCCTTGTTCTGCTCATTCCCATATTCTGCCATGATTAAATCATAAGTAGGAAACAATTACATACGACTCCATTCGACAAATTTTGTCGAAGTGCTGAACATGGGAACTTTCTCATTACATACGCGTATTTTAAGGACACTCCTCAAAAACTGGGCTTCAGGGTGTGGGAATGTCCAGCCTAACTGAAATACTCACAATCAATTCTGTTTCACACGATTTTAACCCTCCGTCGGTCGCACCTGTGCAAAAATGCACAATTGACTTTTTCCTGTTGGCAAACCTGCTTAAGATCGGCGGTGAGTGACCCCCCACCCAGTACCCTCCTGTCTTGAGGGGGACCTTCGAAACCTCCACCGCAGTTTACCCTACGCCTTCACAGGGAGCTATGCCAGGGGTAGTGTACAAATTTTGCACATTGTGACCGAACAAGGCAAAAAAAACGGACTTTACGTATTCTGGGTTTAATATAATAAAAAGAAGGTTGCGACCGACGGAGGGTTAAACCAAATTCATGAAAAATCCTTTTTTTTTTTTTTCTTTTTTTTTTCTAATATATATTTTATTATTGCTCCAAGATATAGCTCTCATTAACAATATTCGTCTGACCTAATTATATTACAATACTTGGCATTTAGGGCTAACGATACATAACTTAGTCCTTTGTCTTTATGATTTATTGCACACACTCACTCCCTACACAAGCTCATGTGGTTTAGTGCGCTTGAGGCGCCGCGTCAACTCATGTACTTCGAGAAGCTGGACAACTTCTTCATTGACATGGTTTTTAAGTCTCTCAAGATGAGCGTTAGCGCGCTGCTTTATCACTTGGTCAATGCTTTCCATCTCAAGGTCGCGATGTAGAGCGTCGTTGCGGATATACCACGGCGCATTGGTTATGCATCCTAGTACGGTATTCTGAAAGCGTTGTATCATCTGCCTGTTTGATAGAGCCGTACAGCCCCACAGTTGTGCTCCGTAGACCCACGAAGGCCTAAGTACTTGAGTGTACAGAAGCAGTTTATTTTGAAGTGACATTTTTGATCGCCGGCCGATGAGCCAGTACATTTTCCTGAATTTTATGACAAGTTCTGTCTTTTTCTTTTTGACGTGTTCTTTCCACCGGAGCTTGGCGTCTAGCGTCATGCCCAGGTATTTGGCGTGATTCGAGTAGGGAATCACCACATTGTTGAGAAAAGCCGGGATGTAGTTGATCTTACGGTTGGTGAAATCAATGTGCACCGACTTTGTCTCGTTCAGTTTGATTCTCCACTTAGCGGTCCAGCGAGTGATTTTGGAGATTGATATGTTCAGTTTGCTGATAGATTCATTGTTGTTCTCCCCAACCGAGAGAACCGCAGTGTCGTCTGCAAAAGTTGCTGTTGTGTTGCATTCTAGGTCAGGTAGGTCGCTCGTGTACAGTATGTATAGGAGGGGGCCTAATACACTGCCTTGTGGGACAACAGCGTTAACTACTTTTGGATCTGAATACGCTTCATCTTGTTTGATGCGGTAATACCTCTTTGACAAGTAGGAATCCAGTAGATCCACGTAATGGATGGGAAGCATCTTTTTGAGTTTATGTTTTAGGCCTTCGTGCCACACTTTATCAAAAGCCTGAGCTACGTCAAGAAAGATAGCCGAACAGACTTTCTTTTGCTCCAGCGCTTCTTCAATGATATTGACGATTCGATGGACTTGATCTATGGTCGAGTGCTGACGTCGAAATCCGAATTGATGCTTGGGAATTAGCTTCCGTTCTTCAATTATGACGAGGAGTCTCTTACTGATTAATTTTTCGAAAACTTTGGATAGCACAGGCAACAGTAGGGATGGCAAAAAAATGAAAACATCGATGTATCGATGCATCGATACATCGACGGGCCGGCATCGATGCTCCAAAAACATCGGACCCCAAAAACATCGATGGGAAAAAACATCGATGTTTAAAAAAAAACATCGATGTATCGATGGTTTCAATCAATTTTTTATTTTATTTAATTTATAAGCTATAAATTTATTTTATTTGTTACCATTATAATTCAGTTCCAAGAAAAAAAATCGTATAAACGAAGGCTGGGCTATCACCCAGTATTTGGCAGGTAGTCCATTCAAGAAAAGTAATTTTGAAAGCAATTTGCCCTCCAGGCGATTTCTCTGCTGCGTAAGAGTGGCACCAGCCTTGGAGAATAATCTTTCTGCCGGTACAGAGGTGGCTACCCTCCCCAAGTATTCTGTATTTGATAACGTGTACAGTTTGGGTTAGACTGTCTTTCCCAAAATTCAAGGGGATTTGAACGTATGTTTGATGCCACTGGAGTTGAGAGATACATTGATATCTCCGTGTCCAAGTTCACCGATAAGCTCTGAAAAGATGACATTTTCTTGTTGGTTTTGAACGCCAACGATTTATGATGGGCCCATATTATGTCAACGGGACTTCCACGGTCCGATTCTGAAGATGACTGAGATGACGGGGAATTAGAAGTATCAACAGACGCCACCAGTTTTTTAATTTGAGTGAGGGCTTTTGACGATGCGATGGAATCGGAAAAGTGAATATTTTTGAAACGGGGTCCAAAAACATGGGTAGGGTCAGCAAGTGACAGTTTTCCCGCCCCTTAAATCTCGAGTGAAATCCTGACATTAGAGCCTGTTTTAGCTGCTTTCCCACAGGCGAAATATTGGAAGTATCGATACTTTTCAGCCAACACGCCTCGATATTTTCATTTAAAGAAAATAAAAATTCAGAAATAATATTCCTAGGTACCTATGTGAGAAAAACGTTAGAATAAAACATTCAGCAGCCTATGGCAAAAAAAATTGAAACATCGATGTATCGATGTGCCGATGCATCGAAACCCCGACATCGATGTTCCAAAAACATCGACACAGAAAACATCGATGGAAAAACATCGATGTGTCCCGCGAAAACATCGATGTTTCAAAAACATCGATGTATGATTGCCATCCCTAGGCAACAGTGAGATGGGCCTGTAAGATGTTACTTGATCAGCTGGCTTACCAGGTTTTTGTATCATGATGATCTCCGCCATCTTCCATAGCTGGGGTACATACCGATGTTTGATGGCAGCGTTAATGATTTGGGTGATTTTGGCAATAGCTTTTCGAGGTAACTGGTGCAGAATCTTTCCTGTGATAAGATCAAAGCCAGGAGCTTTCTTAGGATTTATCTCCTTTTTAATAGTTTTTTGTACTTCTTTTATTGTGACATACGGTATTTTTACTTCTGGCTCGAGCGGCGGTGTCTCCTCCAAGGTAGGCTCACCCGGAGACCTGGAGTTGGGTGCGAATACACTAGTAAGGTGTTCCGCAAACAAATCAGCCTTGCTTTTACTGTCACTAGCCCATTTACCCCTATCATCCCTAACAGGTGGTGCTTGAACTATAGGTCTCTTGAGATATTTGGCAGCTTTCCACAGGGAGTAGTCAGTGTGGTGGTCACTGGTTAACTCTCTGAGGTACTTTTCAGTTGATTCATCCTTAATCATCTGAATCATCTCTTTCAATTCCTTAGCTGCCTTATGCCATTCGGTTTTATGTTCTGGCATTCGGGTACTTTGCCATTTTTTTCTTGCTTTCCGTTTTAATTTTATAGCTTCAACTATTTCTCTCGGGTAGTTAAGTCCCTTGAGTCTTCTTCTAACTGATGGAGTATTCTTCCATGCCACTTCTTGGATAGAACATACAAGTTGTTCGAGCTCCCGATCTATATCATCTAGTGTTTGTGGAGGCTCCTTCAGGTGTAATTCTTTGCATAAATCAATTTTGAATCCTTCCCAGTCTGTTTTGTCATTAGCCAGGGCAGGGTTGTAAGGTCTGTAAAAATCCATTTGAATAGGTTTTGATTTATTACGGTTTAGGGGTTTAGGTGAAGTCAGAATTGCGGTATCTCATTTCGTTATCAGAAGAAACTACCACGTTTCTTCATCTTCCAGTTTCAGTACGGAATAAGATATCGCAATTCTGATTTCCACCATCATGTTGAGCGTAAAAAACCTTTAAAATGAGGTGTCACTTGTCACACTGTTCCATTTTTGGAATTCATGGTTAAACACCCCCCCAAAACTCCCCAAAACCCCCCTTACAGTTCCACGAACTCAGCCTTTGGATTGCCAGGATAGATATTTTGTGCAAACTTGAACTTTTTATCTCATTTTTATCTGCAGTTTTTTAGACCTAAATATACGCGGTGACTGGCCCATGTGTACATCACTAAACACTTGTAACCTCTAGCGGAGTATTCTGTGAGTTGAACATTGTCGAGTTGCGATAGATCTCGAAGTAGGAGAATTGCGTCTCTTCGATCTACAGGGTGTCTATAGAAATTATGGGACAAACTCAAGGAATCAATTCTACAGATAATTTGCAAGAAAAAGTGTCTCTTAGCGTTTTTTCATTACTCACTCCACACTTCTTTCGTATTTTGCGCTATCAGCACGGGGTTGTTTCGGCCTGCACTCCTCAGGAATAAGTTGCCCAGAATACCAGGTTTCCAACGGTATATATATATTTAAAAAAATAAATAAAATAATATTAATAATAAAAATATATTAAAAAAAAAAATAAAAATGTTTTCACAATGAAATTGGTGGAGAAAATGACGTTCAAGTTTTAAAAAACGTGGGTTTTTGGGTGAAAATCAAGGTTTTTCACCATAACCCAACTTTCTTCAAGGAAGTGAGTTCGGTATGGCAGTTTGTGCATTTTTCGACGCTCAATCGAATGGTGACACTTCCATGCCTCCCTGATAAGGAAGAAACTCGTTTTTAAAGAATTGGTCATGTTTAAAAAATGATTACGTTATTTTTTTAAAGAATCAACTATTTAATAAAAATGAGATGCCTAAAAACGGATTTCTTCCTTATCAGGGAGGCATGGAAGTGTCACCATTCGATTCAGGTTGGCTTATGGTGGAAAACTTTGATTTTCACCAAAAACCCACGTTTTTCAGGACTCAAACGTAATTTCTCTACCAAATTTCACTGTGAAAAACATTTTATTACACCGTTAGAAAGCTGAGATTCTGGGCAAGTGTTTTCCAAGGAGTGTGGTTTTCCAACCTCAACTTTTGAGTTCCTCCGCTTTTAAGGGAGCTAAAGCCGTTTTACTAAGAAAAGGTCAAAAACCAAAAAAAAAAAAAAAAAAAAAATCTTAGAAGTGAAAAAAGTCGATTTTTTAGTTGAGTAGTGAAAAAACTCTAGGATGCCCTTTTTGTTGCAAATTAGCTGCAGAATTGATTCCTCGAGTTGGTCCCATAATTACTGCAGACACCCTGTATATAATTCATCAAATTTTTTCAACTCACTCATGCAAGTGGTATAATAACCTTTGTGATGGAGGAAGATGCATAAACAAGACTAAGTTACAATTAAAGCAATAGCTAGGGGACTGAAGAATAGTGGTTCTCCTCGGCAGTTTTCTAAAATTTCATTGATCTTGTCATCATTTAAACGAAGATTTACGATCTCGCGAATTGATCTCCCTGGTTTTTCGTACGAGTAACTGTACAGGGAGGTTATAAAAGGTGTTGTTTTGTATGTCCTGGCTGTAGTTGTGGTCTGGTAACTGTCTAGTTCACGCATGGTATTAAAATGGTATCATGTCTTCTAATAATCCACAACAACATTTCGACTCGTTCCTCGTTGGCTTGTTTCTCCGCGAAAACATCATATTGGATCCCCGACATAGCGTTTGATGGGGGGGGGGGGGGACAAAAACTTATCTTCCCTGTGTAACGTCTCTACTGAAACTTCACACCATCAACCCCTCTGAGGTCAAATCAGCGTTGAAAAAATGGCAGTGGGAACAGAAACATCATGCTGACAAAGGGTAGACACCACATCAAGCTTTCAAGAGTAGATAACAAGTTATGTGGAGACGATCGCCAAGGAACCTGGAGTACCAACCTGGTTCCAACTCATATAATTATTCGCACACCTGATGGGGTCAAGTATCGACGGAACTCGTGGTATCTACGCCCCAGGAGGTCTCGTCAGACTGGCAAAGTACCACTCGATAGAGGAAACCAGACCACTCCATCTCTAGCTGAGGGAGCCTTGAAGGCCAGTTCTACTCCCCAACAAAATAACAGTAGCTCAATCGAACTCACGCCGCAGAAAGATTGGATTCCACAAATCTCGTCGCCCATCTTCTGGCCCCCAGAAGTCCGCACCAATCCAATAGAGAAACAAGTGTCACCAAAGCCGACCTAGGACGAAAGTTCCCAACCTGCGCCAAGAACTACCAGGAGTGTTACAATCATAATCAAGCCGCAATGACTGAATTCGTCAAGACAAATGGGGGATGTCATGAAATACTAACCTGTTTACATCTCTGCAACGTAACGTCCCATCCACTATTCCTACCTACGAGTAGGACTGACTGAGCTAACACACAAATTAAGGAGGTTGCATGACTGTTATGCAATTAGCAAGTCATCATTATATCGTTCCTTTACATCTTAGTATAATTAACATTAAGAATGCTACAAGTCTTCGAGTAGCCTCATGGAATTACTCGTTCTGTTACAAATTCCGTGAGCCTCGTCCCGCGAGATCACAATGACCCGAGTGTACGGCACTATACCGGTGATATTCAACAGCCTTCTAATCTGCTTATGAAAGTAGGTGAGCTTGGGATCGAATGAGATTTTGTATATTGGGTTGAGAGCCAGGAGGAATTGGGAGGTCCCTAAGGAAAAGGTTCTCAACTTAAGCCACTTATCTCCTACGCTCTCAACTCCTCAACCAGTAGCTCCATACAACACACGATCAGTGATCATGAAACAGTATCCATAATCGAAGTTTTGAAATGAGTAGGCGATATGGAGTACAATATTTTGTACTTATCAACCTAAACTTAAACTTAAAAACTTAAAATTAAAACGTTTGTAGAAATTAGTCAAAAAATTAGTCACCTTCTTGGCCAAGTTTGTAGACTTCTGTGACTGCTTCATTCTACTGACAAATTGAGCGAAACACAGTATCCTGGGAGAACCGCGAGGAATTGAATATCTTCTCCTAGATTGGAGAACAATGCTGATTTAAATCATGACAGATTGCCTAGTGACCCTTCGATTCTCTTCATTAAGACGTCGCGACGTCGGTTGCCGATCAGATTGGCAATATACTCGTAAGCGTCCATACTGCAATTTTCTGTCAGGTTCAGCAGTATATTCAACAGGATATTGCATATAATACTCAATTTTGTATGCTCATGCTCCTTATCACGTTTTTTTTAACATACTTTTAAATATTCAAAGCTGTCTATCAACACAACCGGTCCTTAGTCTTGCCTTTATCACAGACCTAAAAATTTGTCATACAGTTCCAAATTTGGTTTGTAATGTTTTTACCAACATCTTAAAAGAAAACTGTCAGTTTTTTCAGGAACACTGTCTGAATTAAATTTAGCCTTTTCTTCCTCACTCTTTTCACACAATTTTTGACAAATTTTTCACATTCCTGTTTTACGTAGTAGTTAACTTGGTAGATTTCGGACTGAACCGCTAAGAGTCAGTTTGCCCTGTGCACGGTTGGTGCAACTCATTCTAACTCCAGGTGATGACGTTCTTACACTTAGATAGAGAACCTATCAGAAGTTCTATAAAATTTGCAAATTCAAACATTTTGAGCTGGAAATGTATCCTTCAAACGACCCTCAACCTTCTTTGGGTTCGTAATATTTCGTTGGAAACGTATACCCCAACAAGGGAAACCCACAACCCTCGTACTAATGATTCAATTGAGCTACAAATTATGGTGATTCGGTGATTCTGACATGGGGAAAGCAGTTTAAGAGTTCCCAAAGAAGAACCATGTCACTTAACAGAGGTGTAAGGCCATCTGAAATATTTCAAGAGTGTGTAATATTATCATAGTGTGTGTATTCCATGAGTCTGTCGTCGAGTGTGTAATAAAATATTGGAAGACCAAAGAAACGCAGCAGCTCACATGGACGACTCATCGACTGGATAAGATAAAGAGGAGAGCGACCGTAGGCTTGACAAGGTGGCCACCCCATGTGTACTTTGGAAAGTATTTTCTTTCTGAAATGTATATCTATGAATAGTAGGGATCGATTTCTATGAAAATAGAGTGACAGCTACTATTTTACTTAAACAACGGATGTTGGTTGGACCCATAGATTCTTGGAACTAGCGAATTGTGGCTTCACGGTTCATCTGCTCTAATCTGATAACGGAATGCGATATCGCAATTCTGACTTTTCGATAAATACACGATTCGTTATAAAACCAGTAAAACGGAGACATTCTACATAAAACCAGTTATTTCTCCGAAAATTCGCAGTTATCGCCACTCTGCATGACTGTGAATTTTTCTTTTCGCATGAACGAAAAGTCTGTCAAAACAACAGTTGTTGTATACTTACCACCTAACTACTGTAAACGAATACCCGGAGTCAAATTTTTATTAGCAGCTAAGTACCCTACAACCCCATTATTAACGGGACTAGAGGGCAGTGCACATGTACCTTGTAATCATTGCCATAAACGTCGGCATATCGGTGCCTTGCCGTCAAGGTTTCACCCCAAGTGGTTCACCCCAAGCCCCCTCTTACAGAATGATAGGTCATCCAGAATCAATAACATTTATTAATTAGTGGTAAAACTCAAGAAATGAAGTTTAAAATGGTTGATCGATATGGGTTACTAATAAACATTGAAGACGAGGTAATATCGATTCGTCGTAACTTTAGAAGACGAACGCAATAAAATAGGATGTAAGTGCTTACTATAGGTCTCCAGCAGGTCTTTTATATGAAGAAGTTGTATACTAAAAGTGGAATTGTTCCTGTAAATACCGCCATCAATATATCAGATATATCTCAAGCTTTTCAAAAGTAGTTGACCGGTGTCAGTCGCTTAACTATTGATCTAGGGACGCGGGAGCGTCCCGCCCGCCAAGAAAACCGAAGCCCTGAAAACCGAAGCGACTGAGACACTGATTACGCGACGGAACTAGTTGAGGTTTTCACCCTACCATAGCTCGGTCCCCCGAGTGTCTCGAGAGTTGATTTTTTGTACACCAACTCTCCAGGGGCACGTGAGGACGTAAAACAAATTTCAGCTCTTGGGAACATCAGGTGTCGGGGGTATAACAATTTTAAAACCACTATTTTTCACGTTTTTCGTGTTCTTCTTCTTCTTCTTCTTCTTGTTGTTGTTCATTGACGGGGCTACAGCCCAGCAGACAAATCGGATCGAGCTGAAATTTTGCCTTTTGACCATTTTTTCTCCCTCCCCCCATTTCCCCCCCAATTAGGGGGGAAATAGTGTTTTTTAGGAATTTCAAATGGTCATAACTCCTTCAAAATTGAAGCTTTTTCAGATTTTCTTTTTTAGTTGTGTTCAGCTTTTCAAACTGTTTAATTTGAGATCAAAAAATGCTTCTTAAAGGGAAACATAAAGGAGTTATGGTGATTTTTCTATTTTCAACAACAACTGCCGCAAATATTGATGAAAATTGGTGCGGTTGGTCTTAAAATGTCCGCTAGGTTGTCTAGAATATGCTCAATAATTTTGAACTAAATCTCAATCGATTTGACTAATCCTCAGCCAAAAATACGTGAATAAATTCTACATCTACTGATTTGGCTAATTTCCGAAAACATCAAAGTTGAACGGTGGTCAGAAAAATTGTCGTAGAGTGGCGCCTGTTTAAGGATCGATAGGAAATTTAATGGGCTTTCGAATGAGGGTAGCACACTTTGCCACTTTTCCCAACGGTTCTCGAGTTATTCGCGATTTTTGGTATAAAAACGTGCGTTTTACGTTTTGCAAACTTTCTGTGGCCGCCGGTAGCCTCGTGGACAAGCGCGTCTGTCCGCGATGCGTAAGATCTTGGGTTCAATACCCGCTGGCGTGAAAGGATTTTTCACATACTTAGCCGTTGCGGCGGTCATCTGGTGGAAAGCAATGGCAAACTACCACCAGTATCATTTGCCTAGTACAGCCTCTCAAATAGTGCCGTTCGGAACCGGCGATAAACTGAAGGTCCCGTATAACTTGTGAACACGTGCATCACAGGATTATATGTGAGAGGTCGCCAACGTCCGAAATTCGGATACGGCACTCCAAGAAGAAGAAACTTTCTCTTTACACTTTCTCTTCGACACCAATAATTAAAATTATTGTAATGATTCTCAACAACAAAAATTTGCACAATCCCCAAGAAAAAATGCAACAAATTTTCAAAAGATTTCTAATTCAAATTCATTCAAATTTCTAATTCTTTCTATTTTTCAAATTTAATAATAATAATAATTGTTTTAAATTTTAATAATTTTTTAAAATTGTTAATTGTTTTAATTAATCGAAAATTTTAAAACTACTATTTAACCAATTCGCTAAAATTTAAAACTACTTATTTTTCAAACACATTTCAGATAACAAACAATAATTTCCAAAAAATAATTATTCTTGTCACAAAAAGAAGAAACAAAAAGGCAAATTAGTAGGCGTACTAATTTTTTACTAAATTTTGACTACGATAAAACTTCATTTAGGAAAACATTTACTAGTTACCTCGTAGGTACTTTTGTTAAATGGAACCGTATTGTATAAGTACCACTCGAAAACTAGCCATGCAAAAAGATGTGATATCCCCCCAAAAACAACTCCGTTGTAAAAACTGGCCCGCCAAAAAACCTCAGCCGCAAAAAGGAATGATATCCATTTTGCCCGCCAGCCACATATATAGGATGCTCGGTGCTTCGCACCTCGCTGTTGAGTATGCATATAGAAACCTGATCCTCCTACCCCTAACCTCCACCGTCAATGTTTTCCTGTTACCTGTCTCCTTCCCACAACCCCCTCTCACCCTTAGTCACCCTCGGTTTCACCTAATATGTTTCCTCTGTTACACCAGCAGGGAGCTTTACGCTTCTTTCAATGCTGTTGGCGGGAGCTTTTTGCCAGATGAACAAGCCTGAATTAAAGCATTACTATATTATAAGTATTACTGGTGGTCACGAGTAATCAGTAGTGGTACACCTATAATGAAGTAATGCTTCAATTCAGGCTTGTTTATGTGGCAAAAAGCTCCCGCCAACAGCATTGAAAGAAGCGTAAAGCTCCCTGCTGGTGTAACAGAGGAAACATATTAGGTGAAACCGAGGGTGACTAAGGGTGAGAGGGGGTTGTGGGAAGGAGACAGGTAACAGGAAAACATTGACGGTGGAGGTTAGGGGTAGGAGGATCAGGTTTCTATATGCATACTCAACAGCGAGGTGCGAAGCACCGAGCATCCTATATATGTGGCTGGCGGGCAAAATGGATATCATTCCTTTTTGCGGCTGAGGTTTTTTGGCGGGTAGCACTATTTACAGGAATGAATCTACTTTTTACATATAGCGTCAATTTACTAATCACGATGGCGACATGGGCAGAAAACTAGATTTGATAGAGTAGCCTAATGAACCGTTTCCCTATAAGTACAACATGTCAGATGAAATCATAATTCCATTTCCCCAACCAAGTAGCAAATGCTTAATATCATGCAAATGATTTCTATTTGAAAAAGGCTCGCTATCAAAATATTACTTAAAATTGATGAAATCTAACTATTTGCAAATGGTGACTGGGGGCAAGACAAACTTCCGAAGCATACCGTTTTTTATGAATAACAACTTATTGCAATCTATTGATATGCCCCGTTCCTATGCTAAGAATGGAGGTACACACACAAGATCAGCGAGTGAAGCTTTTGCTGCTAGAACATCTCCCAGCCTCGAAACATTTCATGGACGATTCAAGATGTATTCTTCAAGCATAATAATATTATTGCACAGGTTTCACTCATAGGACCGAGTGAAATGCTATCAATGCAGTGGACAAATCGCCTAATCGGATGCCTCTTTCAACACGTTTATCCAACTTGTACAAACGCATCATCAAATTTGAAGGTCTTGATTCATTGGGAATCCATTAGAAAATAACAAATTACTTCATAGCACGAATCTTTGCGCTGTTTTCTTTTCTTTTTCCGTCAGTTTCTGTCGGCACTAAACACGAGTTTGATGCATTGGAGCCTGGTATAGGTACAGATACTCAGGTATACAGTTTTCGTCGTGTTTATGAATACTAAGAACCCTAGTTTGTAATTCTCATCGTTTGTATCCATTTTGAGCGTAGGGTAAACGCTATAGGTCTGGCACACCACTCCTGGAGTCAACGGACTCATCGTTGGAGACTTCGAGTTCAGTTATGACTCATAAGTTATGTGTACTGAGATCCCTCGTTTAAAATGCAACTTTAAAAGTTTCTACCTCGAGGATCCGTTCGTCAATGCCAAAATCAATTATTCGTACATAAAATTTATACATCACTGCTCCACATCAACTAATAGTCTTCGCTCGACTGTGTACCGTTACATGAATAATGAATTTTGGTTGGTGAATATAAAGACGTAAAACCAGGGGAATAAAAATGGACTACCGCGGCACGAGGCTCTATGTATGGCGAATATCCACAGTCATGTAGCATGACTATAAGAGCGAATTTCCGAAGAAATAACTGGTTTTGTGTAAAATCTCTCCATTTAATTGGTTTTATAACAAATTGTGACTCCTGTTTTCGGCGAGTAACACCTCAATTTATAGATTTTTCAACGCTGAAGACGACGGGGAAGTCAGAATTGCGATAATTGCGATAACCGCGAAGAACATGTCCGGTAACAACCACATTTCTGTATCTTCAATGTGGTAAGTTCGTAGATTTGCAGAATCGGACCATATATCTTATTCCGTTCTCGCAATCATATCGCAATTATATGTTATCTTATCGGGTCACCATCGAGTTTAGCGTTGAAAAATTTATAAACTGAGGTGTTACTCGGCACAGAGTGGAAAATAAATTCGTAAAAAACTCAGTAAAACGGAGACATTTTACAGAAAAACAGCCGTTTCTTCGAAAATTCGCCGTTATTGCCATGCTGCATGCCTGGATTATGTAGTTTAAGGCAATCCCCCCCTCTAAAACTTAATCCCAATTCCGCCAAATATTTTCGGTATTCGAGTTTTAAAAATTTTGGACCGAGAACAATTTGCTAAATAAATGCTAATGCGGTTCTACCGACCAGGAAATATTACCGAAGTTGGACCTAGTTCATTGTTCCTTATAACCTGAAGCTTAAATGAAAAGTGCGATGTTTTCGACAATTTCAAGATGAAGGAGCGAACAATGAGCATATTAATTATCAGCATGAATTATGATGGTGATTATCAATTATCATCAATTGATTATGACAATCACCATGGAATTTCGGTGCTTTTGCCACGAATTTGGTCAAAATTTAGGGATTGGAGACAAAACGTCCAGTGATCGTCACATCACTAGTCAAAAAGCAACCTCATGGAACTAAAATTGATCGGAGTACACATACCAAGTAAGTAGGTACCATTATATTTATATCATACTCGTAGAAACAACCCGGCAATTATTTGCGGAGCCCAAAACCTGGAGCCCTCCTACTTTTCCTCACGGGGAACATTGAACCACAATATTAAAGGAAAACTCACACCAATGCCCTGTTTATTTATATACCTACTTATGAACATTTGCAATGAAAAGACAACGTGTTGTGAAGTGTTTACATAACGGTTTTGTACAATATAACGATGCAGTTTTTCCCACAACCTCTGCTCACCATATTGCGAGGAAGTAACGCATTTGAGCTTTTTTCAATTTCCCAGCCGTTGATTCACGGTATTCGGCAAGGGTGAGAGTTCAAAGGGAAGGGTATTAAAGGATTCCAATTCCAAAACAGGGGATTCTTAAAACGTAACAAATTTGAGCTGTGTGCATCGAGTTGGGAGCATGGAAACGGGGAAAAGGTGATTTGACTCAGGGCCAGCCACGTTAACCCATTTTAGGCCAAGGTACGAAAAAATTATAAACTTGTTTTTTTTCCTTATTTTTATTGTTGGTTATATTCAAATTAAGAGAAAAATCGCAAAATCAGATTTTTTACCAAATCCTAGGTATTTTTTTCAGCATGGGTCGTAAACGACCCTACGGCCCTATACACTATCGGGTATGGTAAGTCTTGAAACATTCTGGGTGAAGATGGGCCTTACATTTTTCGCACAAGTAAAGAGTTTTGTTCTGACTCTGTCCACACCTTTTCCGAGTATTTGAGGAATGTCGAATAATAATATGTCCCACGTTGTCATATCTCGAATATGAAGATGAAATTGATCATTTTCCAAAGTTTGGATTGGGAAGATCTTCCAACTGACTTCATCAGATGATGTACTATTGCAGTTAGAAACTCAATCAAGGGCATGGAGTCTTTGTTGAGCTGTAGATGAATTTTCCATGCGTTCACCACAGAGTTCCCCCAAAGAATTGGTGAACATCGGCCACCACCATTTATTGCCTCTGACTGAAATCCGATAATTGGCGACGCCGTTATCATGAAGGTCAACTCCTCCCATGTACCGATTGTAATCAGAAATCATCTGGGGTTGTCCAATCGTGACTTTTTCTTTAGCAGTCCTTGAAAAACGTTTTGTGTTATGGAGGGGCTCAATAGTCGCATAGTTGCTAGCCACGATTACAAGCGAGTTATCATGCTATTTGACCACCAACAGATTCCATTTTGGATCGTATGCTGAGTCATAAGCCCCTCTTGGTTTTGTTTCAGCTCAGAGTCTGACTGAAGAGGACACTTTTTCAGTCGATTTTCCCTTACAGTCCCAGTTGCACAAAAACCTTTCTCTAACAGTCTGTGAAACAGTTGGTAAGAGGAGAAAAAATTATCGAAGTAAACAGCGTGTTTCTTAGGTTGCTTCACGATACTCAGTACCTAATTCAAGAACTACACTTCCTCCAAGCCCCAGGTCAGACGTGAGACCGGATTGTGCACCTGCATAGGGAATGAACTGAAATAAGCATCCATCATCTGCGCACATACACCATGTCTTGAAACCGAAGCGTACTGGCTTATTCCTCATAAACATCTTAGCTGTATGACGACCGACAAAAGGAATCATCTCTTCATCAATTGATAGCCTCCCGGAAAATATTCCAAACATCGCGAAATTGGTATTCAATCTGTCAACAAGAGGGCGCAGCTTAGCAAACTTATCGTTTTTGTTCAGGTTATTGTTAGCTGAGACATGTAAATTCTTCTTTATGGCTTTGAATCTATTTCTACTCATTGTTTCCCTTACCAAAGGCACACCTTTATCCTCACTTTTGGACCAGTACATGTGGAGCTGGGGGTAATGTATGGTAACCCATAAGGAGGAGTATGCCTCCATAACTTATAGGTTCATACCACTCAAAAAATAAGCTGATTTCCGCGCACACGAGAGGAGAGAATGAAACCGAACACACAATATTCGTAATATAATAAACGAGAAGAAATCACTTTAGAGGTAGGTTGAACGATTAGATACTGACTGAAAAAATAGTTGTCACAATACAGAGAAAATTATACCTGAGTGGGGTGGGTGGAAGTGACCAATCCTAAGAAACGAACGTACGGGAAGTCGAAAGGTCAAAGATGAAGATCACAATATAAACAAACAACTTGGATTGTCATGCCTTGCAGTCAACCTCCCTTGAGGCACCGATGATCCCATATTAGGCCGTAGGGTCGCCTACGACCCCAACATGAATTATCAAAGATAATTACTTCCAATCAGTCATTTTTCGTGAACTACTTATTGATTCCATTAGGCAGATGTTTGAACATAATGTTGACACCAGAATATCAATATCATGATGGTGAATTTCAATTTTTTTTATTATCTGAAATGCTGATCCGAAAATTCACGAAACAAGGTCATATATTTTTCATTCCCAACCACCGAGGAGTCTGATCAGGGTGTTCGTGATTTTTCCTCTATTTCATGAATACATGATCCAAATATTTGACGGCAAAAATCATCAGAATACATGAAAGGAGCATGGGGAAAAAATCGTTAACTAATGGGTCGCATACGACCCCTTGGCTTAAAATGGGTTAAAGCGCTGGGGGGCGTGTGCATGCGTCGGAATCCAGTGAACAAAGAGGTGGCGGTGGACAGGCATGGGCCGTGCTGCCAGGCGCTTGAGATATGAAGACCATTAGCTTTAACCCTTACATCCCTTTTTGATCAACCAAGCTGGACATACCTACTATACAACGCATGCCACAGTTTTTTTTTCTCCGGACGTTGTTAACCTTGTTTGCTCATCTACCGAAATGGTCTTAGGTTTTGAACACCAGAAATATGTGGGAGCTGCTATGAACGGTAAGCGACACACAGTGGTCCATAACGCAAAAGCCGTTTTCTCGTTACGAAGGTATTTTCTCTTCAGAATGGGTGGGTGTAGAATCAATGTCTATCAAGTCCGTCCTATATGGAGAAAAAACTTTCTTTCTGTAGCTTTTGGGAGTTCGATGCATATCATTTCGATACTAATGGCAATCAAATACGAAATTCCACAGCAGTCTCAGTTTTTACAATCTCAGTTTTACTGTTTTTTATAACAAATGTTGACTCTTTTTTTTTTTACCGAGTAACACCTCAGTTAATAGGTTTTTCAACCCTGAACACGATGTTGGAATCAGAATGGGGATACCTTATTCCATTATCAGATTAGAGCAGATGAACCTTGAAGAACGTCTCAAGTAACAACCACTTTCTTAATCTTTATCTTCATCCAGTTTGCGAACGAAATAAGATATCGCAATCCTGATCTCACCATCGTATTCAGCGATAAATAACCTTCAAAATGGCAAAAAAAACACCGATTCTTGAGGCGGAAAGTATTTATTGAATAAGCTGATGAGGTCGTTGAACATTTTGTCCTCCGGCGTGTATGGCACGGGTAGGTTTAGTAACTAGCTGGTAGCCCTCATCATCTAGCGAGTTGATGAACAGCGACGCCGATGGAACAAGTTCGGAAAACACTAAACACTAAACTCGTGAACAACTTCGAATTGATAAAATTCGTGCACTCCTAACTACTGGTTCACAGCCTCGTCGCCACTGTATTCGCCACTCGTCGCTACATGTTTTCGGGAAACGGGATGATTTCGGATAAGCGATATTTATATTTATTGGATATCCTGTATATTATTCAAGTAAACCGCTTCCTCTCTGTTATCACAGTATCATTGTCGAAATTTAAGGAGAGGAGGCACAGCCTGCACAATATTATTCACAGCCTAACCAATATGGCACAATTTGCATGTTACGGCCCTCAACTCCGATAAGAGAGATGTAAGTTAGCGAGATTTCCCGAATGATCGGTTCCCTCTTATTGCCTGAACGGCCCAGAGCTGTGCACTTTTGTTGCAGAGTGCCCTGCGTGGTTGGACTAGCCTGAGGAGTTCGCCAAACGAGGTTATCATTTAATCCAGAGCTAGGTATTTTAAGAGTCAATTTCTAGTAATTTATGGCGAAATACTCATTGTATTTTTACGTACGTATGTTACGGAAATACTTCCTCCAAGAAAATAGATAAATCAGCTCGCAATCTCCACCTGTTGCTGCACGAAGTTGGTGCTTGCACCCTGCTTCGTCCCCACCCAAATCCTAGCTCAACTCAGATTCTGAGTCACATTTTCATACACGGTTAAGTCATTAAATTCCAAAAGACTTGCGTTGTTAACTTCACACTCTTTAGAAAAATTTTCAATTTAAAATTATATTTGATCCAGTCATACTTTTGATTAGGATTTACACTGGTAGAAGTAGAAAAGCATCTGAGAATTCTGAGACTTTGGAGACTGCACTTAGGATAAATGTGGGTCTGACTAAATACGTTTTGTTTTTCTGCTACCTTTTCCACCAAGTACTCTTGAAAAAAAAATATGTTCAGTTCAAGGACTAAGCTTAAATATTTTTTCTATATGATTCGCGGAGATTCTTTGAATCTTATGCTCTACATGATTCAGATATAAGCACATATTATAATATCTAGGTATATAACTAAATTTAGAAATGATTTTCGTGATCCTTGGGTATTTTCGAAAAATTTCACTACAGTTATTCGTTTCGCGTGAAATGGAGTCGAACCATGCCGATTTTGAATTTGGTGTCTGTCTATTTGTCTATTTGCGTTGGATTCAACAAGTAGGGGTGGGGGTATATACGGAAGCCGAATTTAAAAAAATTGGAATTCCCAAACACGGCTCAATGGATCGAACCCATTTCCCGTATTGAGATGTTTCCGTTAACGGGGAAGGACATAGGAGGGTTCACTCCCGGATCCGATGTTAACTCTCGGTTCACTCCATCCCGAGTTCTGCCCGTCCAGGACAGGTAACAGAGGTAGATGGACACACCCAGAGTTCTGCCCTTCACGACGGGTCCGACAGCTAGTTATGCATAAAACTATTATTTTATTATGCATAAAACAATGAAATACGAGTAGCTACATGTTTAATTATCGATGTCACTCAAAAGGCACCAGCTGCCCTTGATCGATAGTCAGTAAATTTATGTTATAATTATATATGTATAATGCCCGCAAAAAAACTCCTAATGGGTTTCCTATAGGTGCTTTGGGAAATTAGACTAAATGTGGTGTTCTGAGTGTAGTTAAGTATCGTGTAACTTTAATGTAAAGATAGAAATTTGTGAAATAAGGACGGCAAGGTTTAAAGGGGGGGGGGGGGGGGGTTATATGGTTGGTAAGGGCTACTGGAGGTATCGTGGCGTTAACCATTGGTTGTGGCCTAGAAACAGCTTTCCTTCCGAATTCCAAATGCAGACCGTCCGTCACTGTCCACCTGACAGCTGGGTATCCAGGAAATGGTGCCATCCGACCCTCCTTCCTCGTCCACGTCTACTATTGACTCTTCTCTTTAACACCTTCTATCCGCATCACACGCTCAACTTATCCCTTATCACATTTCATCTCGCGGATCGAAACTTTATGCGATTATGGAGGTCCATACCTGCAATAAATATTTGTTTGTACCCGAATGGACAGTGAAGTTATAGTTTGCAGTTTCAAAAGTCTGATTTATCTGATTTAGTTGTAAGGGATTGAAAACATTCGTAAATCCCTTCGGTACAGTTTGTGGGCTGTGAAGTAGGTACTCGTACATACCTACAAATTATTGCGATATTTTAGTCATTTTTCATCGAAAAACTTGTTTGTTATATCGTCGGTGAAACAACAACATGGTATAACTCATTATTCCCAACTTTTCAGGAGAGATAAAAAACTGTTTACAAAACTTTCGTCGTCTTCCACGCTGGGTATAGCATAGGAGAGACAAAAAGCTGTTTACGAAATTTACGTCGTCTTACATACAGCATGTTGGTTTTCAAAACTGAATTATAGCTTGTTGGCCACACTATCAATAACTTCCCAGGGAGTCGTGTTTTCCAGAAACTGACTTCTTCAGTCGACCCGGCCCGAATATTTTAATAAGATATTATATCTAGCTCATTATGGCGAGAAATTGACTTATAGGATGTTGCTGTTTCACCAACGATACTTGTTTATAAATATGACTATAAATAGTCATTTGTACCTTTTCTCCAAAAAATTCGAATCATCTACCATTAAATGTGAAAAACTGATTTTGTATATCACAGATACGACGCGAGCATTGATGCAGTTCTTTTGACGCGAGCAGCGGAGTGTTAAACAACTTATAAAAAGAGCTATGAACTATTTTACTCCCAAACCATTATAGTGAATCATGAAATATTTAGCATACAAAACGAATAAAGTATGAAATATCAGTTTAAAGTACAATATGGTAAATTGCTGTTTCGCTTTTACTATCCTTTTTAGTAAACACATATTTGAATAATCTTTCGATACTATGGTGATTTGCACACTGATACAACGGAAAAAAGGATCAGGCCTTATAAATGACTAGGCATGAAAACGTTGATGGAGATACCCGATGGTACAACCAGTACCATACATAATCCAATATGATGTGATATAGGTTACCGTAGGATACCACGATTAATGATCAGTATTTAGATAAACTGAAATTATCCACTCAGTACTTACTAAAAATTATGGATACAAAACACTTTCATACTGATTTCAGCACGTACTAACTTACAAATAAATTGAATAATATAAAAGCAAAGTGGTGAATTTTAAATTGGAAATGGATTTCACAACAATAGAAATGTAAACAATAAAAAAAGACTGGTAATAGGAAAAATTGATATATGTATAACATGCAGGTAGGTATACAATAAGGATTGAGATCGAGTTCAAATAGATGTTGAGGGAGTTTGATATATCAACGGAATTATTTCCCTAAAAGCTCTGTATAAACATCAGTACTATTTTCCTCAGTACTAGTAACACGCAAAACAGTTATCGATCATATCTCAAACAAATTTTTAACAGTATGCATTCTAATATTAAATGCTCTAATTTTTTCGAATTTTCAAATGAAATCGATATTTACGAGTATATTGTACATGTGTTATCCACTTGGCGGCTGCGCTGTATTCTGCCTATGCTGTGACAGTGTACTAGGATGAAGGCAGGTTCCATAAAGAGCTGCTAACGTACTAAAACTTTTCCTTCTCTTCCGGTTGCCAGCCCATTCAGCATAACTGAATGCCTGTCGGTCGGCACCCTTGGACTAGCACAGAATATAGTGAGCACACCACTACTCAATGGTAGGTTTTACGCTGTTACTTGGGAGTTGTTATGATCTTGGATGGCTTCCGGATCGGTATGAACGAGGAGTATTTTCTCAGGACATCTCTGACCCTCTCCGTCCTGAGGTCTTTGCGGAGGTGCGCATTTTGTATGTACCATGCACCATTCACTATACTCCTTAGTAAATTGTTCTGGCACGTTCGTATCATTCTAATGTTAGTTATTGCAGTGCAGCCTCGTAATAAATTAGCACGAATATAAAATAATTACAAATAAGACGAGAGAAAACAAAATTTACAGAACCTGCAAAGCAACCTCCCTCTACAGATCCACTGGAATTTCTGAGCCAGGTCGTAAATTGTATCTTAGTTGCCGCAATATAAGTTGCGATGCTTTAATTGGAGTGAACCTTTGTGTATAACTATATAATATAATTATATCTGGTTTATACCAAGATAAATGATGGTTAACGGCTCTTTAATGTAAGCCAATTTACCATAATATGGCAAGTTAGTACTCGTATATTATACTCACCTAATTTTTCTTCATATTGATATAAGCCTAATAGTATCCTGTGCAACGCAACGGTTATCCAACCAGTATACAATGACTCCAGAATCAGGAGGTGTGCAAGACTAGAGATGCGAGTATGTAAGTATGATACCAATTTTGCCGTATTAATAGTTGCGAGAAGACCTATCTGTCAGTTGGGCGGAGAGGTGTTTTTACTAGTGTGGGGGAGGTGTGTGTCTGAAGGAGTCAAAACTTATGTGAGAGTTGGGAGATACTAAGTTATGGGAGTTGGCGTCAAAGTTGAAACTTTTCGACTTGCATAAGGTCGTTACCACGTCGCTCCTTCCCTCCTCCTCATCCATTGCTATCCGTACCCAAAAGGTAGACACGTGCGAATGAACTTTTCACCAAGTTATGAATGATCAAGTTCTGATAATGTTGGCTCTCTGGAGGTTCAACTGCTTCCACACCTAATGTTGCGCATATTACTTCTAACATGTAACCCGTGAACGTATTGAAGACATATGAGCAGGGCCCAATGCCCAATCGCTCAACTCTACTATTCCGTACACGGGATATCTAACGTATGGTCCCGAGGACAGAAAATGGGCATATGTTCTGTTTCTCCCACCCTACCATATTATTGATTTGAACAGAAGTCGTAAAATTCCCGGGTTACCAAGTTCGGCTTCAGTTCAGACGCTACTTCCCGGCTTCCCTGACTAGATACTACTCAAAAGATTGAATTTTTGTCACCTGTTGTTTTTCAAATGACATTGTTGATTCAAGATTTATGGAACGATAATGTTGATTGGGATCAAGACAACTGAACCCAATTAATCATTGGCTGTATGCGTTAAGCAAACTAAACTGTATTACTTCTTTGATGGCAGTTTGAAATCTACTGAGTACTTTCCGAATCTTTCAATTTCATCCATATGTTGACATCAGGGGTATTTCACGTGTAGGTGGGCGGATTCGCCATTCTAATTTGAGTGAGATTCAAATGCATCTGGTCCTTCTTCCCACATATGCCCATTTGACTAAGATTGTAGTGGACCACTACCACCGCCCTTACAACAAATTACGACCCCTTATTTAAACAAATTCCGGGAGCCGTCATTGAGGAAATTGGTGCGTCAGAGAAATTTTCTATGTATAACCTGTTACAAGGCCCGACCCAAAAGGCTCAACCTGATCACGTAGTTCTGTATTCAATTTTTTTTTTTTTTCGGTTTATTTTCTTCGATTTTTTGTATGTAACAAAACTTTTCTGTAATTTCATTAGGTACGTAAATAATTCTAGATATAACTATCCTAGATTGCTTGTTTTGGCGTCTTACACCATCCACTA
The DNA here is from genome assembly GCA_963920205.1 of Stenodema calcarata. Lineage (NCBI taxonomy): Eukaryota > Metazoa > Arthropoda > Insecta > Hemiptera > Miridae > Stenodema > Stenodema calcarata. The sequence continues at coordinate 14,480,471 of OY986048.1, read as the reverse complement.
TACATCATTTTAACATTGAACATCTTTTTACGTAACGGTTGTGATTCAGATTGGAGCACTGTCAGTCCGTCCGCTAATTCTGACCTGTATGTCTACCATGGGGGGGGACTTCTATCTGTGGGGGCTCCAATAGAAAATAGGTAGGTTCCGCCCAGTGCCACCCTTTTCTTATTGTTTTCATACGTGGCAGTGATGTCAATAGGTTTGTACATCTTGCGGGCTCCTCCTCCTCTACACCCGCTCCCTTGGCCTCTCGTGGCGTGTATGCTATACGTAGATTGGACACCTATATCGCATATGAATGGGTTGTATAGATATGTAACAAGTATAAGTATTATGTATAATCCAAAAGAGAAGAGACTGACTGGCATGTGTGATTCATATACCAATGTATAACCAACAGAATCATATTACAGCAAGACTCATGGTCCCGCCTCCTCCAACAGGGGTTGTTCACTTGTGAGTCAAGTCATTGTGGGTATCAAGTGTTCTCCTACTATGTTTCCATGCTTCCTTGCTTTGATCCTTGATGTAAACTGTAATAATCCGGGGGTCTGTGGGTGCCCCTATATTTCATTCTACAATAAATGTACCATCATGAACACGATCCACTGGCGGCTAGACACCAACAACGGCAACGCATCGGTTTCTCTTCTACGATGATGCGTCTTCCGCCGTAATGTTTCTTCTACTACTCTTGCCAGGTAAAATGGCGGATAACGTCAATGGAAGTAAAAATGAATTTTTACTTCCATAAACCATGGCTATGTTGGACAGTGGAGAGGTATGTGATATTATAATAGTATCTTTGCTGAACGACCACTGCAGAGGGGTACCAAAAATACCTAAATGCTTAAATACGAACAATACTTTATTGTTGGAAATTTATTAGGAATAACTACAATAAAATAGTGATGGGAGATAGTTAAACTTAAGCATACAAAATTACACAGAAAATGCTCAGCCATTTACTTAATTTTTCTAATTCACGAGTATCTAATAATTCTTTCTTTAATGAATACCTTTTCAAACGAATAATAAAGTTCGAAAACAAGTAACAAATTGTAACGATGTAAAACGGAAAACACCGTTCGTTCGCTTCGGTTTATTTTGAAGACTGTTTCCATTAAATCAACATTGGTTCCATTGAAAAACAACAAGTTCCAACATCAAAACAACGGCAAATACCTACATCACAAACGAAACTGCTATCAAAGAAATACAGAAAACACCGGAAACAAACTCGTAAAACGTGGTTAAACACGGGATAACCTGGAAGAAATCTCAAAAGTATGACAATGGAATCACCATGGAGCATATTCAAGCCAGGCCCCAACTAACTCAATTGACACCTGTACGTACTCAGCAAAGTATTAATCATTAATTAATTCCAATCTGCAGTGAGACCCTCACTTGGGGGCCCCGGCCACTTCTGTGAGTGTGATTGATACTCGCACTGTAGACCGGACAAATACGTAATTCGGCCCTTTGCCTCCTTGAAGGCCCTCTCATTTTCGTATCACCGTTCTAATGAGGCCGACGCTGTCGCTGAGAGGCACATTTTGGGTCTCCATTTTGGTGATGGATTCAGCAAGAAATGCGCACTTTTGTGCAATGGACGTGATGTTGTACTTCAAGCTTGGTTTTTGGAAAAGAGACTTTGCCGAGCTTATTGCCACTGATTCTGCATCGAGTTTTGAAATCATATCCCCGATTTTTTTTGTAATTCATGCAGGAGTATTGAGCTGCCTCCAACAAGTTCCACATCTCTTTTTGGTGGCCAAGGCAAATCAGGATAGTTATCTTTCAAAATTAATACACGGCTGGAAGCTTTTAAAACGACTTTTTTCTGTGCACAAATCAAGGGATACGAAGACAACAAAAATCGCACAGCTTCTGCTGCTCGATGCAATGCATGAGCATGACAGGTCAAGAGAACCATCTTTGGATAAAATGTTTATCGACACCCCTGCTTTAATCATATAAGGAGCAGCATCTGATATAAACAACAAAACGTTCCTGTTAAAAACACCATTTGGCCACAGAAGAAGATTGAGATATAGTGGCGATATTTCCTTATTCAAGAACTTTGCAGTTCAGAAGGAACGGTTTCGAGGATGTGTCAACTCCAAGTTTACCGACAACAGCATTGGCAACATACCTGCCCTTAACATCCGTGGTTTCATCGATCGACACTCAAATTTTGCCAAGGGTTTCCTGGTAAATGTCTGCAGTGTTGCTGAGTTTGTGGAATGCGCCCTGCGGTCCGCACTTAAGAAAGACTTACTTGATGAGGGGGCCGTCACGAATGTTTTAACGGGAAGAACTCCAGTGGTAGGTAATGTGTTTTATGAACTCCAGTGATAGGTAATGTGTTGAGTGATCTGTGAAGAGGGTTGAGAAAACGACATTTTGAGAATTTCCAGAAAAAAAATTATTCAAAGACACACGTGGAAAAAAAAAGACTTGTCCATTGAAAAAAGGACGTCTGGTAACCGTACCTGTGAACGTTAGGAGCGAGGAACGGGCTTGTCACACGCATTGAAATATAATACGTCTCCATTACTCCGGAAATATTCAGCAGGAAACTCACGTAAATAATTGCCCATCAACTTTCTTTCGTATTGGAGGTCTGTCGCGGCATTTCTCACAAAAAGGTTTTATTTTTACGCGAGGTAATTTTTTAGAATCACAGAGATGCTTCAAACACGAACATACTCAAAAGTCGATCAAAGCACAAGTAAAACTGAACATGTGAACCCAACTCTCATCTCACCCAAGGTAATGAACGATTTCTGTGAACCACTGGACAAAAGAGTGAGTCACAGCCGTCAGTCTGTGGATCACATAATTTCTACGTCTTGAAATCATCCTGGCACATGGGTCGCTCTAAACGTAGATATTTCCACTATAAATCAAGCCCCTCGCTCTTCTCATACAGCCTCAAAGGGAAAATATTTACTTGAATGAATGGAATATGTGGAAAAATGTGAATATGGGCGAAATATTTAAGAATATGTAAAATAAAAGTGGACTTAAAATGTCTAAATAGTGTTCAAACGATCATTCTCCTTACTGTAGGAGAATTGATCTTCATTTCCAAAACGAATTGCATACGTTTGATCATGTAGGTATTTTACTCGGAACGCCATTGTCTACTAGAAAAGCGAGCGGAAATTTCGAAGGGATGACATGTGTGGGATGGTGTCCAGACGGTCCTATATTATTTCTTGAGACGCCCATAACTTGAAATGTGAATCTACAGTTTCGGGGGTGGGGGATTTGTATTGGATTCCAAAGATTTATTACTGGAAATAATGAACCAATATGTGTGGCTTGAATAGGTGTTTCGACTGTATCTTCGTTATGCATTTTAAAGTAATAGACATATCGCACATGTTAAATGGAAAGGATAAGGTTAAGGTTAAGAGATGCTTCTCTCTTGCTGAGACTTAACTTTATACCTACTTCTTCTCCACTACCCTTACCTTCCTCCCAGAGAACACAATTTTCCCCTAATGACGAAAGGATGGAGGAATAACTGACCTGGGTTAGCTGACAACACGGATTTTGGGATTAAGAGATTGTTGGCCCAGGGTACTTACCAAAACTGCCTTTCACCAAACATGTGAACCATGATAACGGAATGAGATATCGCAATTCTAGGTTCACCATCGTATTCAGCGTTGAAAATCTATAAGATAAGGAGGGTTTTGGGGTGTTTAAGGGGGGGGGGGGATGACCCATAACTTTCAAAAATGAAACAGCCCGACACCTAAAGGGTATTTTAAAGTTTTTTTTTATATGCTGAACACGCTGGTGAAGTCAGAATTGTGATATCTTATCTCGTTATCATACTGGAACACTTTGAAGATGAAGAAACGTGATTGATACATGAGACGTTCTTCGCGGACTTCATGTTCTTCAATGGAGACATTTTACATAAAACCAGTTATTTCTTCGAAAATTTAGTCTCATAGGCTTGCTGCATGACTGTGGATTCTTTAATATTGTTTGTTTGGAGGGTTGTAGGAGGTGGTAAGAAAAGGAGAAGTTTTTCCGAGCTTTCGGCTTTAATAAGCCATCTTCAGGGGTAGGTAAGTATTGTTTCCTCAACCTGGTCTCTTTCGTTCAGAATAAACTACATAATATGTACAATACAGCATCATATTATGAACAATACAGCAAATTTCATATTACGAACAATACAGCAAATTTCATATTACGAACAATACAGCAAATTTAATATTGTTTAGATCTCCAATGTTTACGGTAGAGTTTTACCTTTTAAAAAGGCGTTCGTACCTATTAATGATGCTGTGTACTGAAACGGTATTGTTCCTAAATTATTTCATGTGTCCTACCACCATACAGCTCAAATCAAGTTTAGTAAAGTTCAAATAGAGTAGGTACCTTACCTATCAGGTTCTAATTGACTGTCTACAGTTACTCACAGGCATTGTTTTTATCGAAACTTTTCGGAACGTTTCTTGCTGGAATAAAAACCTCTGCAAATTCTTGACACAACGGTTTATTATCTTCTTTGCACAGATCACCCTTCTGTAGAGATTACTGAATGCTAGATTAATTATTATTATTATGAATTATCATTAATTATTAATAATTATCATCAAGTACTGTAAATTAATAATATTTATTGTTGGTTATTAATAATTTTTATGCTTCATTATTGTAAAGTAGTCTCGGGAGTTAGTCAGCGAAACAATTGCGTCGGGAAATCGGTATTTTATTGGTAAAACATTGGAAATTGGGGAACGCGAAGTTACACTGGTATGAGTCGAAGACAGACTGAATGGTCGTTCGGGGGGGAGACCAAAATGGCGTCACACGACGCAGTTTTGCAATGTAATTTATATGTAGGTACTTCATTGCCCGTTTTCTCAGCATGTTACCCCAACTGGCATTTATAATTCGGTAAATAATAATCTGGAAATATTATGTGTCGGGTGAATAGTATTAGTGTTGTTATTCGGTGGTAATGTATAGTATAGTGAATGGTCGGGGCGCTAGTGGGCTACGGAACTAATGACAACTGGAATAAGGGAGAGCTAAGGCGCATGGAGGAAGGAAACTGAGGCCTCACAAGGGCCGAACATCCTCCCCCCCCCCCCCAAGGGAGCACCCCGGGGGCGAAGGGTGGCAGCAGGAATGTAGGAAGGTATCGCCTAGGAGCAGGAAGAAGTCGGGATGTCGGTGCAATTGGGAGTGATTGTTGAGACACATTGTCCTAGGAAAATATATTCATCCAAAAATGATGTATTGGCAGCTTGTAGCGTCGGGTTTTTGGAAAGTTTATTTCGGGGAACATCGTTTCTATGCTTTTGTATGTTCACTAGGGAAAGTAACGGGAGGTCGTTTATTATCTGGTGAAATGTAACTCGGTTTTTCCTCGGGAAAGTGATAAATTTCGTTCTGGTAAGTTTGGGAGAATCGTCAAATACGATCGGGTCAATGTTAAAGGAAATATCGTTAAAATTGGGATCTGCCAACGGAAGTTTGGAAACTTCTGGCCAGTGGGTAATCGGGAAGGAATACGTCGGTGATTGGGAACTCGGGTTTTCTAACACTATAAAGGTGACAAATTTAGGGGGAAATTTTTGGAATTTCGGAATGGCGGAATTTTTTGGAAAGTTGTTAAGTATTTTTTGGAAGTATCGGAATTTTTTTTTTTTTTGGAAAGTATTTAGGTAAGCCATGTAAGGTATTTTTTGGAATTTTTGGAAGTTTTTTAAGTAAACCATGTAAAGTATTTTTTGGAATTTTTGGAATGGCGGAATTTTTGGAAGTATTGGAATTTTCTGGAATTTTTGGATTGGAAGAATTTTTTTGGAAGTATTGGAATTTTTTTGGAATTTTTGGAATGGCCGAATTTTTGGAAGTATTGGAATTTTTGGATTGGAAGAATTTTTTGGAAGTATTGGAATGTTTTGGAATTTTAGGATTGGAAATGTTTGGAAAATATTTAAGTAAACCATGTATTTTTTGGAATTATTGGAATTTTTTGGAATTTTTGGAATGGCAGAATTTTTTGGGAAGCATTGAAGTAAACCATGTAAAGGATTTTTTGGAATATTTGGAATTTTTTTTGGTATTGTATTTTTTGGAATATTTGGAATATTTTTGGAATAGTCTGTACAATGAAAATTGTAGTGTCGCGGGAATAAGTTTACATGTCGGTCTGGTAGGGGTAACATGGTTTGAGAAATAACAATAGGGCTTACGTGACCGCATGAGGTAGATGTGTCGGGTTCTTCGGTGACGATGGTTTTCGTTCTTGGAATCGTTGAGGGCACCTTGGAGGCGCTTTGGAAGTTCATCTGGTCGGTGTAGCGTAACTGGAGAAACTCCGGACAGCGATGCAAAAATGCCGGCAGTCACAGTAAGGGAAATTTCGGGTTGGACCACTGTTGTCTGGTTTCGGTACTGACCTCGGAAATCGGTTTTGGAGGGGCTTCAGGGCCGGATCGGGTGAATAAGTTCGCTCGTGGATGGAAGAATGGTAGATCGGTAGATTGGTCTCGATTTGATGATCGTACATTCCGAGGTAGTATGTGATTGCGTTGTTCACGGGAACGAAGGAAGTCAAGAAGACGTTGGGTTGTCGGGAGATTCTGATTTTGGGAGAACATAATATGATATTGTCAACGAGTCGGGCAATTGATTTCGGAAGTTGCAGAAAAGATGGCGTCGGGCTGGTTGGTAACAAAGACAATATTTCAAAAACTGGTTTCATGAAGGCAATCGCGGAAACTCACACGCGCGATTACCGTTTAATGGGTTTCGGCACCATGTAAAGTAGTCTCGGGAGTTAGTCAGCGAAACAATTGCGTCGGGAAATCGGTATTTTATTGGTAAAACATTGGAAATTGGGGAACGCGAAGTTACACTGGTATGAGTCGAAGACAGACTGAATGGTCGTTCGGGGGGGAGACCAAAATGGCGTCACACGACGCAGTTTTGCAATGTAATTTATGTGTAGGTACTTCATTGCCCGTTTTCTCAGCATGTTACCCCAACTGGCATTTATAATTCGGTAAATAATAATCTGGAAATATTATGTGTCGGGTGAATAGTATTAGTGTTGTTATTCGGTGGTAATGTATAGTATAGTGAATGGTCGGGGCGCTAGTGGGCTACGGAACTAATGACAACTGGAATAAGGGAGAGCTAAGGCGCATGGAGGAAGGAAACTGAGGCCTCACAAGGGCCGAACAATTATCAATAATTATTATTAAATATTATTAACTCGATATTTGAAAACCATCTGCTGTTTGAATCAGCTGAGCCTTTTTGAAAATGGCCTCTGTGTCTACTACTGGAAATACTGTGGGAAGAAGTAGGTTGACTATTTTTGCTATCACTTCATTATTATTCATTATTTTGAACAGTTTTTGATAGATCCTTGTGCAGCAGTTGTGGGACAGTAGGACTAGTACAGAGGGCAATACAAATGTGCTGAAGTAACTAAATGCTGCTGGTAGTTCACTAAGGAGTCTACTACTGGGGCCGTTACCCTATTAACAGAATAATAAAATAAAAATTTGAGAGACGTGTCATTGTAGCATTAGCATGTAATTGACCCAAAAGTCATGTGGGGCTCGATGGGAATGTTCGAAAATAACAACTTGGAGCATACAGAACAGGCAAATATAGCTAAGGGTTTACGGTGAGTTTTGGCCAGAAATACTCCCCCCTCCCCCCGTAGTCATTTCATGAAATCCTTCTCTATTTATACAATTCTAGCATCGTATTTCCTGTTAGCAACCACGCCAATAATGTAGGGGGAAAGTTTAGAATACTATTGAATGGACTGTCGAGGCATTATTTGGGGTATGCGTAAAAAGTCATATTTTCTTGAAGGAGATCACCTGACCCACATATTTCTTAATTACCTCGATTCTGTTGGGCTTAGCGAAGATAGAGTTGAAATAAAAGTTGTTTTCAATTGAATTATCTACAGAATGACACCAATTACAGATTTCTCAAAATGTTTCAAAAAATTTGCAGTTTCTTCAAACTTCAAATGCGATGAGACGCCATATCTACTTGTACGATCGACCTAAAACTTTGCCAAAACTCATTTTCTAGCCCAACTGCACCATTTAGGTGGCTGAGAGTTCAAATTTGGCGAGAAAATGTTTTCCCCTTATGGCTTACTGCCACCCTAATGGTCACTGAATGTTATGATCAGTACATGCAGTAGAAAAGTGGTGACTAATCTCTGTGCATAATATCAATGCCTCAGTTCCCTTGGCCCATCCTGGACGTTTGTTTATTATCTGAAAGGTAAGTGGCGAGGGAGCGGTAAAAAGGTTTGAGGCGTGCGACGGCGGCGCAGACGCTGAGGGGTGCGGAGTGGCCGAAGGGAAAACATTCGGGTTCAGTTCGGATCCGACAACCGCCTCACGCTCACCTTTAAACCTCCGTCGCCTGCGACAAGCGTCAAACATCGCGCGCTCTCGCGTATACTCCTTGGCGCACCCGAGTAGCCAACAGTCCGTGACAATGTAATCGCGGAACGGACCCTCACGATTTGTGCACACCCCACCAAAAATAAAAATAAAAATAAATTTAAAAAAAATAAAATAAATAACCAAAAATAGTGAATCGTTTTCCATCAACAGAAACATAACATTATCCTCCCTTCAAAGAATATCAGCCTCAATAACGCATTCCTGATATTAAACTAACACGACTTCCGAGGCATAAACAATTTTTGGACCCACATCATCAGCCTCAAACAATGGAAAGTTAATCACAACTATCACCGTGTACATTTTATAAGGAATAGTGTAATGTGCGTCGAGTACTGAAACCACCGACAACACCATGCTGCTTCCACTTCTGGTTGTCGTATCATCAGTTCTTGCTCGCGCGTCATCTCAAGGTAAGATCCAACCCTAACTGCGTAGACTTCAAATTACTCTTCGGCTTCAGTAACAATTACGAGACTTTCTGACAACTGTCATTTTGTTCTACGTTCTTGTACTTATATCACTCACGCTTCCATTCCTCTTCTTGTCAAATATAATATCCAGAGCAAAGGGACAATGATCTCAATGACTCTTTGCTACGTAGCAATTATTATTAATAATCAACAGGCTGATCATGACCCTTTCTTTCTTTTCCAAGTAGCTCTCAAATTTTTTTGTCATCGGATTTGGAACTGTTCAATCAAATTTATATTCTTTGAACATGAATAACAGTTCAACTTGAATATATTTTCCAGTAACACTTCTCTATCGCTTATACAGTCATGCAAAGCGGACTTCACTCGTTTATATGTATATGTCATTCCTCTCACGCACCTACGGGTATGTATATTTGAACTGTCTCCATTCTTGTGTAAACTCTATTCATACGGTTGTTCGACGAAAATCCACGAAAAGTACATTCACGCTAAAATTGAGCTTCGACTCTCCAACCTTCACGGCGTCCTGTATAAATATTTTCCTTCCTTTCCATTAATTTTGGTTAATTAAACACAGAAGTAGCCAAATAAAGTCAGACGACAAGAAAACTAAATTTTGTTTAATTTTACGTGGGCATCATTTACAGGTCGCTGAGTACCAGTTCCTCTATCACAATTTTGAAGTTCCAAGAAAGTGCTGAACAGCAATACGATTCATTATAGAAAAAATATATTGTTAAGTAATACAGACGACGGTCTTTCTCCTCATTTTCCATTACATCAGCCTCAACAAGCAATATATTTGTTGAAAAAAATTAATGATAATAATTTGTATAATCTGAGTACCTAGTGGTTAGGAATAAACACCATCATGATAACTGTGCAATTACTAACTGCTCTGAATAAAATCAAGAAACGGTTTCAGTCCCAACGGCACTCAGTTCCTGGTGCCAGAGTGACAACAAAAGTATACCCGTAAAATTGCAAATCTCGAAACCCATTAGTGAGACTTCCAACACTCGAAGAAGTGGAAATCGAGTGATTTATAGGTAATACCTTCCTCCCTCGTCTTTCGTAAATCTCCAAATTCCGATGGTATTATGTCAACCAAGTAGATAGCTGAGTTGAGCGGAGAAACAACCTAGAATATCGGTTGAGAATTGAGGCAAGGGAGGGTAAACAAGGATTCCGGATGCTCTGAAATGGATTTGAGTGTGGTTAGTTATTCTCTGCTTTCTGTGATCCTCACTCCACCTGGATGAAAAACAAGAGGACGTTCCGTCTCTACAAAGGGACGTCCTACAAATTACATTGGAAAAAAAGTTGAATACGATTTGTTGAATACAATACCTAATCATGTTGAGTATGAAGAGATTTTTCCATCAGTGGTCGGGACACTGATTTGCATGTTCCTGGAAATATTTTCCAGAATCATATCCGATGGTATTAGATTATTGACGGTAAAATATAAGTTTAAATAATATTATAACATACAAGCTTTTGAAGTAAAGCAAGCCCTCCATTTTCGTGAGTTGACGGTTCTAACTACATAGAACTGGGTATGGAATCATTTTACGATCATTTTTTTCAGTAATGAACCATTGCAATCGACGAAATGTTACTCAACACCCGCTCAAAAATATTTGGTCTACATTTCACGACACGTAGAATCCAAATATAAAATTAAAAAATCAGAAGAAGGCATCTTTCTAAGATTTTACGTATCTTGAAACGTTAAATCACCTCAAACATGAACCAAAATCCGTCCATCCGCGGCACAGTGGAGCAAAATAGCATTATTTTGGAAAAAACTCCCGCCGAGTTATGCTTCTAAAAGGAAATTTTATGCCGAATAAAAAATTTCTCATAAGCATTGGATCGCAAATCAAGACTCCCCTGAGTTTTGGCCAATAAACGTATGAAAACATCTAATGTAAAATATTTTTTTTTGTATAAGCTTGAGATAGTTTGTAATATATTAAGTCGAGAGATTGAAACTCTTTTAATTATGCTAAGCTTGGACTGCTCATGTTCCCATTTAATTTAGTTGTCAAATTAAAAAAAAATTAAAGTACCTACGAAGAAATGAATAAAACTATAAATTACAAAAACCAGAAATTTTATTCATGATCGCAACGAAAAACGAATACACAAAAAATGAAACAACCAAACTATGAAAAACCAGAATATATAATTAATTAAACACTAGTAATTTTCATTCACATTCTTGAAAAAATTACAGTACTTATTTATTTAAATATTTCGAATGAGAAAATAATCATACATATAAATAGCTATAAAGCTAAATTACTCCCAAGCTGTTTCGCCTTTGAAAAAGAAAGTCGTTAAATAGAAATTTCACAAGGGGCTAGACCCAACAACAACAAACCGTTTGTCAAAAACTATTCAAATTCGCATGAAGAACATAATATGTGGGCTCCGAACGGACCAAGAATGGGTTTTGGAACATTTTAGTTCCCTAGTAAATGGAAAGGAGTGAAGAAATGTGGGTTTAACGCCATTACTCGGAATACATTGAGTATGACATCTGTATATATTTTGATTTACAGTACTTTATTTAGAGCACCTGGAATACACCCAGTCGTGCGTTCACAATGATAGATTGGAACAGTTCCCACCTATCATTTATCATCTATCATTTGTTCTAGTAACTATCAAAAACTTTCCTCGTTTCCAATTATCTATCTCAACTGATTTATTTATTTATTTATTTATTTATTTATTTATTTATTTATTTAGTTGTACATTTCACAATTGTATAGGTATATATAAACAAAACATACTATATTACAACTTATTGCTAGGCTAAAGGCAATGCCTGAACTACCTAGCAAGAATTGCTGTCAAACATTAACATTACTAATAAAAAATAAAATACTACTTCTGTACAACTTGTTATTGATACAACGCACTAATATAATATGTGTGATGCCTACAGAATACATTGATATTTCCTATGTATAAATACTATTTACAGCCTCCTCGCATTTATCTAACCCAAGTTTGATCAACCAATCACAAATTGTATTCCTATAAACAGGTCGAGAAAAGGATGTTGGGGATTTCAAATCTGTAGTGAGGGTCTTGTGAAGGATATACAATATATATTGGGGGCTTCTAGTTGATTCAAACTACATAAATCCCTACACACTGAAAATGACAATTCGGTGACATAGGTCATCAAATTTTGACTCGTATGTCTCGGATATGAGGGCTTCCGGCTTTGAGTACAGGGGCGACTTGGTGTGTACAATCTGGTGGCAATGCGATGGGCCCTCGGGGTATTTCGTAGCTCCATTCAGCGACTTTGTCTTTACGTTAGTATTATTCTGGAATGGAAAAGCGTGAACATATGGATAAGGCTCGACCAGCTGTAGTTAGGGCAAACGAGATTGTCTCACTGCCCTGTTCGCCCCTTCACCTCCATGGAATAGGGCATCCCTCACCCAGCATCTGGGAGTATAGCTTCTGCAGGGTGTCCGAAATAGGATAAGAATAATGAATTATGGTCAAATCAAATTAAGTTGGTTGTCGCCCGCTACGTAGAATAAGATAATGAAACAATCATCAGACACCAAACAAACGGTATAATTAGGGTAATACCTCAGCCTTATTCAAACATAACTCAAGCGTTATCTTGCATTCGCAGCGAATGTCCCCCGCAAATACCACACCTGCTATAAATAATGAAATTATAGCAGGAAATAGATTTTTGGTAATACGTACGTAATCGTAAGAGCTACCACAATAATTCTAAGATTGTGTACATTTAAATGTATTGGTGGGGAGGATGAAACACTCTTTTGAATAATACGGCTGAAAGCATCCTAATGCTGATAATACTTTTTATGGTGCAGATGAGATTCTAGTTCACACGACAACGCATATAAGGCGAAAATATTGTCAAAATCTTTACTAGAACCAATCTCAACTATGCGCTGAATACAATAGATGAGAACAGTTATGCCAAAATATTTCAGTACCAAGATAAGGTTCTTTTGACGTGTACACTACGGAACCCGTCACATTCATTAGGTATTTGAATATTTCTAGCTTGTTTCCATCTCTATATTATTCATTGTCAACTCTTCGATGCCAGCAAAATCACAATTGAAGGACTTCTTCTTTCAAAAAAAGAGGAGATGACGATTTTATTGTAGTAAACAAATCGTTATGTACAAAGAAGTGAAAAAAAGAGAATGAAATTCCAGCTTTTTAGAAGAAAACAGGCGTATAAAGGAATCACGGAAGAGAGAACATTATATGATGCAAACAAAGAGGAAAAATGAAATGTATATAAATGAAAACTGAGAAGGAATACAAAAAAAGGTTGGGAGAGACCTGGCAAAAGTATTTAGTATAGCAGTATAGTATAGCAGCAAAGAAATTGAATTATTTGTACTGTGCGTAAAACGGAGACGGCCAATGGAGTAGGGTATGCAGTATCTAGTAGAAAGGAGGATCTCATTAAATGATTATAAATTGTATGGTGAAGGCCAAAAGTGGAGCTCTTTGGCGAAGTACCATTTGATGAAATCTCACAGTTTTAGTCACCTCTAGCTCATCATTGAAGACAACATAGAGTGGAAGGAGGATTCGTCGAAAGAGGCAAAGTTGAAAAAGTGCTTTAATGATAAACTCCGCAAGCAGAGATGACATGAAGCAATCTGTCGGAGTTGGGTGAGTTGCAAATGGTGCATAATATGCACCATATATTATATGGAAGCTGTCAAAGAGAATTACCACACGATGCAGCGGTTATCTACAAAGTGACTTTTTATTTTGTAAAAATTCCATTTGGTAAGTAAGGGGTTGTAATCTGGAAGTCACGATGCGCTTTGACCCGGACGAATAATAGAAATTCTTGTGGAGCAGCTGAACGAGGAAATGGCAGGTTTGGATTTGTCAAACAGTTGGGTTTTTTCCAACGAAAAATCTCTCTAAACTTACCACTCCACAATGCAGCGGAATGATATAAAAAGCTTCTTTCTCCATGATGACTACTACTTTTATATACATGTATAAATACCAGACTGTACTGCAAATCGGCACCATACCATATTCTCACCGTACTCATACCATACCATACGAATTTCTTTCCTATCATACCATACTGTATCATACCAAATCATACATACAATAATATACCATACCATACTCATACCATGTCATACAAACCGAGTGAATATTGAAATGTCATCCATTTCTGACCTATATTTAAAATTTCAAGTATCTAGCTCATCATCAAAATTTAATTTGTTTAAACAAATAGGTATTATTTAAACTATTCTACAGACAAGAAACCGAGTGAATATTGCATTGTGATCCAGTTCTGACCTATTTGTAATATTTCAAGTCAATAGCTCATCATCATAATTTAATTTGTATTATTACAAAAAGGTATTATTTGAACAATTTTACAGATGAGAAACCGAGTGAATATTGCAATGTGGTCTATCCCCGACTCACGGTTAAAATTTCTAGACTGTAGTTTACCGGGAAGATGAAAAAATGTAGTTTTATTCTGGGCGTCTGGGGGTTGGGTCACATAACGTCCGTTTTCGACGCGAAAGTTTAGTGTTTTTCCTAAACCTTTGCGCGGTCACTGTGAACGAACGGCTGGTCGCAAAAAAATCCAATTGGTTTTAAAAGATTCGCAATTTTTCAGGTCATTCAAAAGTGAACTAAAAATTGCACGGTTCAGTTAAATATTTTGAGATATGACATTGTCGAAATTTGTCAAGAATATTGTCAATAACGACACGAATGTTTGGGTGTGGTGAATAAAATGGACGGTTGAAATCTGCATGGAAGCTTTCTGCTGCATTTGTGCCTTCCCCTTAATCGTCTGAAGTGTGAATGCCCAAGATTACTCACCGGCGACGATTGCGATTCCCGACGAATCATTTTATTTGGTTTCGTGAACAGATCTAAGACAGCTTTCCTCATCAAACTTGACCGGACATCTTCATGCTCAATTGCTTCATCACTCTTTGGCTCATGAATAAGCTGATTTTTCATTGATAAAACTTTGATAACACTCAAGTCTTATTACTATAAACTAGCATCGCACTTTCGATCACAGCATCTTTCATAGCCAGCTGAGCTTTCATGGTGTCACACCATGAATTGGGATTTGAAGGAATTTATAGGATTAGATCGGATAAGCCACGTAGAATGTTCATTAAATCCTTCAGAGTCCTTAAATCAAAAAAGAAATCCTCTATTCAGTATACAAATTTTGTATACTGAATAGAGGATTTCTTTTTTGATGCGTCACTCCTTGATATTATGAGGGAAGGGGCTATTTGGACCTCCAAAGTCCGGCTGGAAATGTTTCTTCGCAGGTTTTAAATTTATGACTGAGCTTAAGGTTGTATTTTCGTGTTTTTTGTCTTTTTTTCAGTTGTAGCATTCAGTTGTACCATGAATACCTATGTTTTCGTTTTTTTTTTTTTTTTTCAGTTGTAACATTTCAAAAACAAAATGCAAAGGGGCTGCACTTTTCTGTACATCCTGGTCGCAAAACATGAGACAAAAACAGCATCAAGTTGATGAGATGATTTATTTTTTTTATTCCCTCAGTACTACAAGTCGTAACAATGGAACCAGATGTTCCGATGAAATTCTCTTTCAAATAGGTAATCTCAGGAATTATGGTAATACGACAATGTATGAAAGGGCGAAATCATAATTTGTTTAGGATTTGGCAGACACTTTTGTGCATCTCAGTTGTAGTCCGATATAACTCCGTAGAGCTGCCGTTTATTAATACCCTCGTCCATTGAAATGAAGTCATCCGAGCCGTAAGCTCATAATTCTCTGCAAGTCCGGATATTTAAATAAAACAACCTAAATCCCGAGTTTTTCATTTCATACTGAAAATTCCGGTAGTGGCTGCTTTCATTCCATAATTGATAAGTACTTTTCGAAGCACTCATATTACTTATCCTATTGTTTCACTGTGGTTGATGTTTTCATCTGGTGGTAAGTTTGGTTGTCAGAACATTTCAACCTAGTTTTAGGGCTCTCACAATGTTCATATTATAATATAATATGAATATTATTATTATTATATTATAATATATTGTACAGATGGAGTTCAACGTGGAGATGAGGGGTAATTTTGATTAGTCGAATCAGTATCTCGAGGCTTACGGTTTTTTCAGACAACGCATTTATTAATACCTACCTACTCGTAGAATATTTAAGATATAACGACGGCTTTAGTTCTTCATCAGATCTTGTCTTCCGAAGGTACTGTAGTTGCTAATAGCCTGTCCCGAATTGAATACCGTAATTGGATCCGCCTTCGTCATTCTGTTTATAAAAATTCTCTTCTCAGGTACAGTGTGTGGGCACCAGTCGTCGTTTATGAAAATGATGAATTCCCAGAATGAATGAGTGGTCAGCAGGAGTTGTAAAATTAGCTGGGTCTCGATCGAATAGTACAGACAGATGTTGGATAAAATAAAAGAGAAGACGAACCAGAAGTGAGCAAAAACTACTTCAACCCTTGACCCACAGTAATATTATTTATTTTATTTATTTATTTTTTTTATTATTATTTTTTTAGGGTAATTAACAGTGGGAAAATCTAAAAAAAAAAAGACAAACGCTTTGGAGGGACCGCGCTCCGCAGCCGCTTGAGGTTTCACTCACTATAAACTCACTTACTGAATCCTCTTGACCTAATCCACCCCGGAATCACTTATTCGGCATTACTTCGGAGTGGGGTCGATCACTTGGCGATGTCACGCGCCCTTCTCACGGTCTCCAGTTTATTTTCACCTGAGTAACGGGTCGTCCAGCTTTTTTGTCTTGAGGATTCGGAGTATGTAGGACACAATCCTCTCCCAAGTTCGCTGGTTCGAGATCATCTTCCTGATCAAGTTAGCAGGTATGATTTTGTAGTGTCCATGGCCTGACAGGAACAATGTTGTGTAGAAGTCCACTTCCTCGTGCCTCGTGTCAGCGATGAGTGCACGTGGGTCCAGGCCCCCTGACATCAGATTCCCACTCATTCTGCCACTGGTGTAGTGTTGTCTCTTTCTCCTCTTTCCTGGTATGGGATAGTGACTCTTCTGACGATCGCCGTAGGTACATCCGCTTCCTCTCCATTGCAAGGAGGTCAATCGGGATAGTGGCAGCAATGACCCCTACAGACTGTACCTACGATAAGCACATTCTATTTGCAAGGCTCCCCTCCTCTGCACCTACCGCAGGTTGTCTCCATAGTTTCTAACCTGGAGGGCCCCAGCCTACATTATCATTCAATACAACATGATTTCTAAAGCTGTTCTATGAGCATCTTTCTTTTTTTGGGTCCATAGCCATCAATGTTTGCCATTATTCGGGTCAGGTTGGCTGTCACTGCCATCGCCTTTTCTCTTGCTCAGTCGAAGGTACCGAATGAGTCGAGTCTATGGTCCACCTGAAACTTCATCTTGGAACGTTCGTTGTTTGCTCAACTTGAACTTCCCATTTCAATTTGGCATTTCCCAAGTATTTAGTGGTGTTGAGTAAATGCAAAGTGAGTTAAATGCAAATTGTAAATATTTGTTTCTATTAGAAGTTACTATTTGTTCATTCAATTTGAGCCGTCGTTATTTGGTTCATTCAGCGACATCATCAACAGTATGCTGTACATCCGTTTCAGCCACCCCCAGTCATGACTTGTTGAAAATTATAAACCAAAATCAACCTCGAAATTTGAGAGTGGGCCGATGTGAAATATGCATTAGGTCTGACATGGCAGCTCTCGCAATTTTCGGTAATGCGATTGATGGTAGCGGAGCATACTCAGACCATATCCTAAAGAGGAACGTCGCTCAGAGTATTTTTCGAGGAGGTAGTCATTGAATTTAGTTATGCAAGTAGTGATTGTCTTCTATACGAAGGTAAAACAATCCGTCATCTCCCCAGGGCTAAAAAAAGAAGATAATCCGAAAACACTCTTGGGAAAATGGCCTTCATCAGAACCATTTACCGGCGGACAGAATTCGAGCTGCCTGGGAGTACAGCAGCAGACCCAACTAATGCTCAACGCCACCTCATTATATATTCCAAAACCCGACTCGCGTTTACCTACCCCAGACAGGCTCAGATGTGACACATGAAGCACATAAAACTCTTCGGCTTGGCAAACGACAGAATTGGGTCATAAACATCCTCATATTGAGCGATGAAGACTTCGAACAAATTTTATTCATGACAGACAAAATACCAAAATCAACCCTCTCAACCCATTGAACAACATTAATGGAGCCAACGTTAAAACTCTGCAAATTCTTGACAGATCACCCTAATCCAATTAACGAAATGATAGATGAAACTTTAGCTCAACATTCAATTTGTTCAAACAAATAGGCATTGTTTAAACAATTTTACAGTCAGGAAACCGAGTGAATATTGCATTGTGAAAGAACGACTCCACTATTGCAGGATCATAAATCACCTGTTGTTTATTACTCGACAACCCAAATTCCCCGCAGTCATAATTTGGTTCTTGTATGTGCTAATACAATTATTTCTAGTAAGTCAACAACTGCGTAGTACTCTGCTAGGTACAGAATTATTAGAGGTTATGTGCAGTGCAGGCTGTGAAGTTGATTTGCTGTGACGGACATTACAGAAGAACGTGAAGAAAAATGAGTGCGAACTATAGAATTGAACCATTGAAAAGGGACAATTATGATTCGTGGCGAATGCAAGCTAAGGCAATACTTAGTAAGAACGGTTTGTGGGGATATGTTAGTGGTGCTATTCCTAAGCCGACTAGAACTGAAAACAATGCTAAAAATCAGGCGAAAATTTCAGAATGGGAATTGCAAGACAATAATGCGATGTCAGACATAATCCTAGTAATAGCTCCTAGTGAACTAAGCCAAATTAAGAGCTGTGAAACTTCCAAAAGTATGTGGGACAAGCTAGAGAGTACTTATAGGAGTTCAGGACCTGCTCGCAAGGCTGCATTACTCAAACGACTAATTTTGCTGAAAATGAAAGAGAACAGCGATGTTCGAAACCACTTAAATGCTTATATGGAAACAGTCGAACGATTAAGAGAGTTGGAAATCGAGATCCCCGATGATTTACTTGTAATAATGATTTTGTATAGTCTACCTTCGGCATATGAAACTTTCCGCGTAGCAATTGAAACTCGCGACACGTTGCCATCTCCAGAAGAGATTAGGGTCAAAATATTAGAAGAGGAGCAAGCTCGAGGAGCGTGTTCATCAAATTTTGATCCAGAAGGAGCACTTTATTCAAATTACAAGTTTAGAAACAAAAATTTCAACGAGCAGCAAAAATCAAAACGTGATAAGGAAAAATCTAATCGAAGTTCGAGTTCAGATTTCAAATTCAAGTGTCACAAATGCAAAGAAATTGGTCATAAAATAAGGGATTGTCCAAAATTTAAGAAGAATGGTCATGAATCAACATACAAGATAGAACAGTCACTAACTTCATACGTAAAAGATATTTCAAGAACGGCAGTGTGGTGCTTAGACAGTGGGAGTACCAGCCATATGTGTGCAGATGAGAAAGCATTTGTAGAACGAAATAGTGATGCTACTGTAAAACATTTGAAATTGGCTGCTAAAGATCAAACTACTCCTGTAAAAGCAGTCGGGAAAGTCAAAATTAAAGTTAACGACAAGCATTTGATGAATTTGGTCGATACGTTGTACGTTCCATCGTTGTCAACTAATCTACTATCTGTAGGAAAATTCACCGATAGAGGGTGTACTGTATTATTCAAGAAAGATAAAGCAACTGTGGCAGATAGTCAAAGGAACATAGTACTGGAAGCTCAAAGAAAAAATGGCCTATACTACGTGTGTATAGAAGGATCAAAAGAAGAAAAAGCAAATGTAGTAACCACAAATGGAATGGTTGAATGGCATAGAAGATTAGGGCATGTGAATTTCCAGGATCTAAAGAATGCAAAGAAAGGAGAATTACTCCGTGGACTTGATTTTGATACATCAGGTAGTTTTCCGGAATGTGAAGTTTGTATTCAAGGAAAGATGACCAGAGCTCCATTTCCTAAAGGAGAAGGACCAAGAACGACTGAATTGTTAGAAATTGTGCATTCAGATGTATTTGGACCAGTTCGAACCGAATCGAATGGTGGGGCAAAATACTACGTCACATTTATCGATGAACATTCTCGATATTGTGAGGTATATTTTCTAAAAAAGAAAAATGAAGTATTTTCAAAGTTTCGGGAATACAAAAGCAGAGCTGAGTTATCGACTGGTAAGAAAATCAAATTCCTGCAAACAGACAATGAAGTGTCGGAATATTGTAACAGAGGATTTGATGAATATTTGAAGGCTAATGGGATTCAGAGAAGACTATCAGTAAAGTACACACCTCAACAAAACGGATTGGCAGAGCGAAAGAACAGAACTCTCGTTGAGAAGGCAAGATGCATGCTGATTGATGGTAAAATACCATTACAGTTTTGGGCAGAGGCAGTGAATACGGCAAATTATTTGTGTAACCGTCTACCTTGTAGTGCCATTGAAGGAGAAATTCCATATCAGAGATGGGTAGGGAAAAAGCCATCTGTAAGGCATTTGCATCTGTTTGGAGCAAAAGCTCATATATTAAAAAAAAAACCGGGTCGAAATAAATTTGAATCAAAAACTGTAGCTGGCATATTTGTTGGATACTCCAATGTTTCAAAAGCATATAGAATTTGGGTGCCATCAATGAACAGAGTAGAAGTAGCCAGAGATGTAAAAATATTGAAAACTATGTATGATTTACAAAAAAATGAACTTTCAGACGTAGAATTTTTAAAACAAAAACCAGAAGAAGAAAATAAATCACATGAAATGGTAGAAATTGAATCAGTAGGAAATAAACAGAAACTACCATCTGAAACAGAACATGTAGAATCTGTAGACCCACCTGTATCCTACGATGATCAAGATGAACCAAGAACATCTAGTGACGAGGAAAGAGAGGATTCACAAGATGAAGAAGATAGTGAATCAGTTCAGTTTAGGAGAGCTAGACGAGTTTTAAGACCTCCTGTGTGGGCTCAAGACTACTACATGGGAGATGATTATGCTGGAATAACTGTAGCAGAAGCCATGGGAAGTGAGAATTCGGATGATTGGAAAGACGCAATAAAAACTGAGATCAAGGCGCATTTGAAGAATGGAACTTGGAAAGTGGTTGAAAAATCTGGCGGTGAGTTCATCATAGACTCCAGAATGATTTTGACACAGAAATACAAAGCCAATGGGGATCTTGAAAGGAGAAAAGCGCGTCTGGTAGCTAGAGGGTTTAATCAACGACCAGGGTTAGATTATGTAGACACATATTCACCTGTAGCTAGACTGGGATCAATTAGGTTGCTTCTTGCTATGGCTGCTGAAGAGAATTTACATGTACATCAAATGGACGTTTCAACAGCATTTTTGAATGGAGAAATAAAAGATGACATTTATGTAAAAAAACCCGACAATTTAGAAAAATTTTTGCATGAGATCATGTTAGAAGAATCGAATATGACAGATAAGACGGTGTATTTACAAGCGAAGAATATGTTAGAAGACATACGAAAATCGAAAGGCCAACCAGTATGTAAACTGCAAAAAGCGTTATATGGGTTGAAACAGGCAAGTCGACAGTGGTATGTGAAACTTGATGAAAAGCTGAGAGAAATGGGATTGAAAGTGTCATCAGCAGACCCATGTATGTACAGCAAGTCAATAGGAAAAGACAGAATTGTCATGGCTGTATACGTGGATGATTTTATAATAGGATGTGCCAATTTGAAGAAATTAGAAGAGTTCAAGAAACAAATCAAATCGGTATTCGAAACAAGAGATTTGGGAGAGCTAAATTATTGTTTGGGAATTAAATTTGAAAAAAAAAAATGGATCGATTTTCGCGTCACAATCGAAATACATTGGAGAAGTATTGACCAAGTTTAACATGGAAGATTGCAAGCCAGTGAGTTCGCCAATGGAACCAAGATTGAAACTCAAAAATGAGGGGAAGAAGAATGGTAAGGATAAAGATTTGCCATACCAAAGTCTGATAGGTTCTATTATGTATTTGGCAATGGCTACAAGACCTGATATTGCATACTGTGTGAGTTTTTTGAGTCAGTTCAATGCCTGTTACGGAGAAGAGCATTGGCAGGCAGCAAAACGCGTTCTCAGGTATTTGAAAGGAACCAGGAATCTCGGACTGGAATTCAAGAGAACTGGAAACAAACTGGTAGGCATGGCAGATGCAGATTGGGCCAACGATGAAAGCGACTCAAAGTCATACACTGGATTTTGTTTTGTGTATGGGGGAGCAGCCGTTACATGGGAATCAAAGAAACAACGGACCATAGCCCATTCAACGTGTGAGGCAGAATATATGGCACTGTCTGAAGCTGCAAAAGAAGCCATCCACTTACAGCAACTGGGGAGCAGTATGGGATTAAATATACAACGCACCACCATACTGAGCGACAACCAGGCAGCTAGAAAGCAAGCGATGAACCCCGTGACCAGCAAACGGTCGAAGCATATCAGGCTGAGGGAGCACTTCATCCGTGAGGTCGTTGCTGAAGGAACGGTAACGGTAGAATATGTTCCTACAGAAGAGATGAATGCGGATATCCTAACTAAAGGACTAACAGGAGCCAAGTTCATCAACTTCCGGAGAAATTTGGGACTCGTGGACATCAAGGAGTGACCCTGCTCTCGTGTGGGGGAGTGAAAGAACGACTCCACTATTGCAGGATCATAAATCACCTGTTGTTTATTACTCGACAACCCAAATTCCCCGCAGTCATAATTTGGTTCTTGTATGTGCTAATACAATTATTTCTAGTAAGTCAACAACTGCGTAGTACTCTGCTAGGTACAGAATTATTAGACATTGTCATCCATCTGCGACCCTTGTTTAAAATGTCAAATCTCTAAGTCAACATCCAAATTTAATTTGTTTAAACAAATAGGCATTGTTTAAACAATTTTAATGACAAGAAATTGAGTGAATATTGCATTTTATATTTAAAATTTAAAATCCCTAGCTCATCGGGAACTTGAAAAACAAGTAGTGAAAATTATTATTACTTAATTTTTAATTAATTTTTATTTACTATGGATTTACTCGATATCTTCACCCTCATGTTGACGAATTTTGATCTGCTACGAATTTGAGCCGTCGTTGTGAACAAACGGCTGGTCTTACAAAGCTGCGGATGGTCTTAAAAAAGTCTAAGAAATAAACTCTTACAAATTGAATTTGGATATTGAGCTAAAGTTTCTTCATCATTTCGTTAATTGGATTGCTCAAAGAAGATAATGAACCGTTGTGTCAAGAATTTTTTCTAGTTTTTGAAGAATCTTAAGAACCAAGTTTAATTTTCAATTATTTCAATGATCTAGAAATGCTAATATTTACTGAAGTGGACGTTTGCGGTTATCTGTGGACACGGACACTGTTACTCCATCAACCTGGAACTTTAGTAAGAGTTCAATAGTTGGATCCATAGTACCATTGTTATAAGTGGTGTAGGCGATTTGATTCCAATAGATGCCAAGCTATGGACAATCGATCATCTCATTTTTTCTCACTTGTCGTCGACATTTGCTACTAGTGCGTGTTCAGAGGGGGTGAAAGGGCTTCGATGAGCTTCAATTTCCTTCGTCTCCACAATTTCGAGACGGAGTCAATTGGATAATGGTCAACAAGGCGGACATACCCATCGGATCAACAGCGTGTTCAACCATTACTCGATGTCGGGCCGACTGATATAATGTTGCCTGGTATATTGGTTCATGCTTCATGCTTGTTAGTGACAATGATTGAGTATGATGCGATCAATGTTCAAGCTATCATGAATTAATTGAGGGAATTTAATTAATAATGAGGAAAGAATAATATATTCCTATAGCCTTTAACAAGAACTACCCACTAGAAATTATTCCAAACTACCTTCTTCCCTTAGGAATGAAAATAATCTCAGAACAAATAAGTCAAAATCAGAAAACCACATGTTCTTTGAAAATTTGGCTAAGGTTTTACCATTTAAATCATGTTGACGATAGTACCCTGGTCTTACCTTAATGACTTATTACTGACTATATACGCTGAACCATTCCGGAGTTATAACTCACTGTTATACAACTCACTCATGAGTTATAAATAACTCACTCTGTTTTATAACATAATATGTATAAATATGTAATCATATTATGGAATTTGGATATTGATCAAGGTACATTGACAACAATGATATAATTATTTCAGAAGCTTCCTACACTTACCTACTACTCAATTAGTTAAGTTGCCAGGACCGACTCCAACTGTGTGTTAATTTATGGAATGTGCATCTATAGAAATGTGTTAATTTATTGGAACTTAAAATTTATATGAGAGTTATACTTTTAAGTTTTTCTGTAATACAGAATAGCGCACCAATTTAAAACTATAATTGTTATGTTCTTTAAGTATAAATGAGGTAACTCATCAGACGGTCTGTGGGACCATGATCATTGCATGTTGGATACCCGAATTTATGTAATGTATACATGTGCATACATATGCATATACATATGCATTCAGCTGCAATGAAACATGTTTTCTATCTGTCTATGCTTTTGTTTTGTTAACATATCTGGAGTTTCGCTCCAACTTTTAACGGCGTTTGAGCTGGTTTTATACCGAAACGATTTTCAAACTTTCGTTGAGTACTTCCTTCGACTCCTGATAAGCTTCTCATCGTTGAGGTTGCCAGGTTCCATCTATTCTCAAAACATTGCTGCTAATTATAATTAGCAAATAATTATTTGTAGCCAGTTTGCAGTCGATTTTTATGTCTGTGTGGAGGGAGTATTCAGACATGAGCCCCTCCATCGAAGTGAGACCATTCATAAACAGGCGCTATTTACAGTTACTTCTGTTGTATCCAGTAGTCAAAATACCTACTCGTTTGGCTGTTGGTGTTAGTATTCGGTATTTCAACACTAACAAGAGTGCAAAAACTTTCCTCGATATCATCGAAAGAGGTAGATACAATATTTCGCTCCTTGGTGGAATCTACTGCAAGAAGATACTCAGATTTCCATTGTGTCATAACAGTTGAAGGGCTTTCGAGATCTTCGTTGCTCTCCACGAGGATGGTTAAAATTGAATTCAGTAGTTTGTCAACCCAAAGGATTTTGTAAATAACAGGATTTAAATGGCAAATAAAATTACCATTTAATGGTTAAATCCATTTTCTAATTTTACATATTTTACATTTTTCGAATTTTCAAACAATCTTTCACTAATTTATTTCTTCGTAGCTGACAAACCTTTGATTTTGAAAAACAAGATCTCCGGATTTTCGGCCCAAAACGGGGAAACTATACCCATAGATTGCCCATTCGACGTTTGTCACCTCGTTCATTTGGCAAGCGTCGCTTAGATACCGAATCAATAGGCCAAATATAATTTTGGATAATCCTCAAGTTTTGGATTTTCGGATCTCATAGTTAGGCTTAACCGCAGCAAGAACCGAAGTTTTTTGAATTCTTCAAACTCATTTAATATCATCAACACATGTCAACTCAGTCATCTGAAACTTGGAGCGGAATGAGATAATAATAACTTCCTACGAGATCATTGGATTTTCTTGATAAATTTCAAAAAGATCTGAAAAGAATGGGAAACGAGTAAAAGAAATGAAGTTGGCTAGGCCCGTAAAATTTTAATGGGTGCCAGACTGTGTGGAGCCTATTTTAGTAAATTAGCAGGATGGACATTGTTACAGGCTTCAAACTAATGAACTCATTCATACACGCAATGCCTCCGACAATGACACAAATGAACGAGAAATTATGTACCGTAGTTTTTACATACGTGAGCATGCACAGGAAAACAAGTTGTGATATTCAATGAAATAATGATCCAGTTAATGAACATGAGCGTGAATCATAGTGTAAAACATCATCCTAATATCATGGTGGGGAAGCTAATTCAAATCACACTGTGTTGATCACCTACTGATCGAGTTTTAGCGAATTTTCAAAGAAAATGAAGCTATTGTTCGCGGTCCAAAATTGTTAAAACTCGAACTTTCACAAAAATTATGTGTATATATATTTATATTTATGTGTTGATGGGATTGACTAGTGTGAAGAAGCAGGTTGTATAAAATGACCAAGCTAGTCTTTTTTTCGTGTTTATTTTCTCACGACGTTTCGGCAATGGAACAAAGCCCTATTCATGCGAGGTTACATGTAGAAGTGAAAAGTTTTTACATTAAACTCTTTTAAACTCAGTTTAATGTAAAAACTTTTCACTTCTACATGTAACCTCGCATGAATAGGGCTTTGTTCCATTGCCGAAACGTCGTGAGAAAATAAACACGAAAAAAAGACTAGCTTGGTCATTTTATACAACCTGTTTATATTTATGTTTATGTATGTGTCACTCCGGACGATAACTATCGATACAATTGAGATAAAAAGTTCAAATTTGCACAAAAAATCCGTCCTGGCAGTCGAAAGGCTGAGTTCGTAGATAGGCAGAATCGGGCCAATCTGAAAAGGGGTGGAGGGGGGGGGGGGGTTTAGAGCGGAAAATTACCCATAAATTCCCAAAATGAGACAGTCTGACTAGTGACTCCTCATTTTAAAGGTCTTTGCACGCTGAATAACATGGTGAAATCAGAATTGCGATATCTTATTCCGTTCTATCACTTTGAAGATGAAGAAACGTGGTTGATACTTGAGATATTCTTCATGGTTAGTCTTGGTGCGATGCGAGTAAAGATTTGTCAAATAGATGGATGTTGTACTCCCATATCGCCTGGCATTTTTTCGTTTTTAATAATTTATTTTACATTTATTGA
The DNA here is from genome assembly GCA_963920205.1 of Stenodema calcarata. NCBI lineage: Eukaryota > Metazoa > Arthropoda > Insecta > Hemiptera > Miridae > Stenodema > Stenodema calcarata. The sequence continues at coordinate 14,453,652 of OY986048.1, read as the reverse complement.
TCAAACACAATGTTTCAATGAAAATGTAGCCACCTAATGTATTGATTTACGTTGGAACGTGGATACTCCCATCATACGAATATAAATGCTGCGGGAAAATCATAATACAATTAGATTGAATTGTTTAAAATTCCTGTACGAGCGTTCAACACTTTCTATCCTCTGCTCGCCTCTGCGTATAATATGGTTCTTGAAGAGCGACCACATTCATATTCATGTACTCATAATGTGTTGAGAGTCGTCGTTTTATCATTTTATCATGCTTTGGTGAATGAAATTTAATGAAGTTCGTCTCGCTTACTCGAGTTTATACGGGATGCCGGTATTGGCATATAATTTCACTCCCAACAATACATTTGAATACCAATCCGTCGTTAATATAAATATCCAATTTATTCCAAGTATCAAAAGATTTCGTCACCTGCGTTCTGTAGAATTCAGTCATTCGCAAAAGTACATTTGCTCTTTTCAAATTGACATCCGTAACCATAAATCCAAAACCTGTGAGCTACCTTCCATTGTATGGAAATTGTTTGTTCTCTTTTAACGAATATATGTAACCAATAAACAATTATTTTAGGTGTTATTACCTTATTGATGCTGCATTATCAATCTATTCACTAATATATTTTATAGGTGCTATATTCATTAGCAATAATTGTCCCCATTTATTGAATCATATCTTTATATCTGAATATCTTTATTCCCTCTGAACTGAACCGAGTTCATTCCAATGCCTCACATTAATGGGCTCCAATGAAGAAGACATACAGGGGTAAATCGACGAGGAGCCCCTGTAGATCCAAGAACCTCGTCAATGTCCCAATATTGACCAAAAGTGACTCCCAGGTGCCTGAACCGTTTGACATATTATACCAGAATAAACTAGTACACCAGTGGAGGTTCTCGTACTCAGTCTTCATCCAACAGCATCATAGCTGTCTTGCTACTTTGACACCATTCAATCTGGCAGACAACTGTTCCATCACTGAGGTCGATAGCCGCCCGATTGGTTGCACCTAGGTCGTCGGCGTAGGGCCCGGATTATCGTATCAAAGTGGTGGTTTCACAATCAAGGTTTCTAATTGAAACATGTGGAAACCCATCATATATATATATATGAAACTCCCAAGAACTTATTTTATGCCAAATTTCCCGAGCTTGGGGCTTTTCTACCCGTGAAGACTTAGATAACCTTTTTGTTCCCTAAAGCGGTAGAATACTAAGTACAATAACTAGTTATGGGAAACAAATTTCATCACAGCATTAGACGACTACCCAAGGGCTGAATCCTAAAAAAATACTATCGTGGTAACTAATTACCTACATGACGAGAAAACTAGTTTTAGATTAATAAAATATTAAATTTACGATGGATGTAAAAACTTTGTGGTTTTATATTGAAAAATCCTAGTGGGGATGCAGGTATCAAAGGTCCATACCAACTTGAGGGTATTGTGATGCGCCCTCAGAGCGAACGTCCATGTGAAATTACAAGAACTCACTACTCAACATCGGGGAGAGGGTAAAGCTGTACAGCGGGCTACTGCGCAACACATTTCTTTTCCTGATTCACTAGGGTACACACGAATGGTTTACCTACCACTTCGTTCATGACCCCTCATGAACGAAGTGGTAGGTAAACCATTCGTGTGTACCCTAGTGAATCAGGAAAAGAAATGTGTTGCGCAGTAGACATTTGCAGTACGATCTCTGAGCTAGTTACAAAATTCAAAGAACCTTCTCAAACCAACAATATTGTTTCTGCTCATTATATCAATTATTTCGTATAGTCATGGAACTATAAAGACTATTGTATATAGATAGTGATCAATGAAGGAGGGCGATCCACACAGAAAACAATAAATCGTTGAGAATTTTTTTGCAGCGTTTTGTTACAAACAGATATATTTGTCGAATCCCATGATTTTTTATGCGTCTATTCATTTATCAAATACAACTTCGGTAAAATGCAGCGACGGACTCGGGATGATCCAAAACGGATTAGACTAAGAGGGTGCGATTTTCATAAAGTGAAGAAGAAACAACAAATATCGTACTTCTGTCAAATCACTATCAGATTGGTAGTGATAAATGTAATTTTCCTCAATTGTGAGATGCCTCGAGTGGCCCATCTACCTTATCATCGCCTATCTTATTACGAGTACCTACCACTCGGTTTATATAACCTCGTGATCGGCACTTGAGGGATTATGGAATTTGAAAACATATATGTTAAAATAATATACTAATGACCGTTTCCTATGATGTTATCCCATAGTTGCGAAATCGTCATCGAACGAACCTTATAGAAACGCTTTTATAGTATCAACTGGAAACTAAATGGAATAAAGCAGGTCGGCGAAATGTACCGCAATGCATTTTACAAGAGTTCCACACTATTGTCAACACTACCGAGATCGTATTCAGGTCGCCGTATCCTTGATGGACGGTGAATAATGCAACCTCATGAATGCTGAATGGGAATAGAATGGTTATGTAGAAGCAACATGAATAATAGAATCAGTTCGACGGTTCATCAGAATCATCTCAAAGTCGCTAATACTATTTCACGTACTTATTCTGAAGAACAAGGAGCGACCGATCATTTTTGAGACACCCTTCGGGAGCGTCCAGTGGGTTGTACTACTCCTATAATTTAACGACCAAACCATCATCCTAGAATCGCCATCGCCGTATCGCCGAATGGCTTTGACATATAAGGACAAGTGATACCGGAAAAAAAAGGTAGATGATGATTTTGAACACGTAAGTGAAATTAAATTTAAACAAGTCCATTTGTCCGCCGTTCGCTACACTTTCCCATTTAAAATTGACCGAGAACTACGTAGCATGGTGTCCGACACTAAGTGGTGTATTGAAATTTTTTTAATAGAACTGTATTGTTTATTTCACACCAATTTGAACAGATTTGGATTACTAGTATTGTTAAGGTCATCCGGAGCGTTCTACAACCAGCCGTTCGTTCACAATGAGGGCTTGCAGGTAGAACTGAAAGAAAAAAATCATCATATTTGCTATCAAAATGTTTTTGTCAATGTAAGTATTCACCCGTAAAAATCCATAAGCTATATAAATACGTACATACGTATATGTATGTAGGTATGAGATGTAGGTATATGTATGTAGGTATATATTCATATTCGTTATATTCGTGTTTATATTTATATTCGTATAAATTAATGATATAAATAAAATAATGTTAGGACGGCCCGGAATTTATTTGAAAAACATTAGAGATCATTACTGAGTTAGTTTCCGACTACCCACTAACCTCCCATTTGGAGATGATTATAAGATCGACTACTTCAACAAACACACAATATTAGCTCAATACTCTGATTATTCAATAATTATTATAATCAATCGTTATGTAAAGCATTGAATCAAAACAACTACTTGGATTATTAATCATATCAATGAGATTCGAAATCGTTTACTTGAAATTCACGTATCATATTAATTGTAAATAATAAGATACGGACAATATTTGATGTAACAATGTTGTTTTAACAATGATAATATTCGAAGAATATTTAACTCATAACTATTTATTTCGTCTAGTTATGGTACCTACTCACAAGGATATTGAATACACAACAGTGATCCAGAAAGAGAGGTGATCTGCACAGAAGATATCACACAACTTTACTTACCCCCATTCAATTTATATGGTGGCTAAATATTGAATATAACAACTCCGCCTCACGGAATGTTTAAATATTAATCTCACATTCGTCAGCACAACTACACAAGGCACCGACATATCGTTAACTAATATTAACAAATTGGTTAACTAGCGTTGACGAAAGGAAAGTTAACATCGGCAACAGAAGATAACCTCACACTCACGTTACACCGAAGAGCTCTGAGAAGAGATTAACTGAAAATGTCATCCAACGAGCAATGATATCAGATTGACGTCACTACCTGTTCCTTCCACTTTCCCCCGCCTATTCTATGAAATCCGGTTCTACAAAGCCTCACAAGTAATAATGACAGCGTTTTTACCCGACTCACGTCTTGTGCTTCACGCTCTCAAACCTATTTCAGGAAAGAAAAAAAAATGCCCTAACGACGATTATTGCCCATCGTGTCCCAGGACAAGCAAGGAGTGTTCCGAAGGTCGTGTTTCCTGAAATGTACACTACAGTTAGGTGAAGCATTGGTAGCGTATCGCATGCTGCAATTCAATTAATACAGATATACGAATAATGCATATACATTTAATAGGTATGAATATTTCCGTAGAAATACAGAATATTTGACTGCAAAATAAACTTAGATGACTATGAGAAATTCAGAAAAAAAACTCTGCAAAACCATCCCTAACGAAATACTAGATGAAACTTTAGCTCAACATCCAAATTTAATTTGTTTAAACAAATAGGTATTGTTTAAACAATTATAATGACAAGAAATCGAGTGAATATTGCATTTTCATCCAGTTCTGACTTATATTTAAAATTTAAAATCCCTAGCTCATCGGGAACTTGAAAAACAAGTAGGTATTGACAGGTATTGACAGATATTGACAGGTATTGTTAGTTATTAATTATGTTTATGAATTATTTCCAATAATGATTGTTAATAATTTTTATTTACTATGAATTTACTCGGTATCTGAAAACAATGTTCTATTAGAATCTAGACCCGACAGGCTGCCTCATAATTCAACCTCATGTGGACGAATTTTGAACCCTCATTGTGAACGAACAGCTAGTCGTACAAATCTGAGGATGGTCTAAAAAAATTTAAAAAAAAAGAATATCTGAATATAAACTAGAAACTTTGCATTTTTCGAGTTATGAAATTTTCAAAATTGTTTTGAACTTCTTCCGCTTGACCGAATGTTATGAAAGGTTAAAGGATCCTTGTGGGGCTGGTCCGAACCCGAAAAATAAATTTCGTAATTTTTGCTCAACGCTAACTGGGCAAAGTTCCGCGGACGGCGGACGGACGGAATCCCTCCACGTGGTCCGTCCGGACATGCATCTGCATGACTAAGACCGGAGGGGGCGGAAAAAGGGGGACGACCTGCTGTGCTTGGCATTGAAAATGCCAAAAACAAGTCTGCCAAAAACTAAGAGCCTGAAAAACATTGTCATGGGCCCCATGGCCTAGATACAATGTACCATAGAAGAGCGCACAGCAGGACGGACGGAATCTACGTATCTTGAATTTTGATCCGTAGATACGGGGATTTTGTTCTCTTGGTCGATTACAAAGGTTCATTATCGTAGAAGGGAATGCTAATCGATTTTCAGAGCTTCTAGTTTCTAGGAAACATTCCTCTACCTAACGACTTGAAACTTCAACTAGTTTCTCCATGGATTGGTGTGATAGGAATCCATCTTGAATTATTGGAACTAATTCCACCTACACCCCCACCGTGGTCACCGAAATGTTTTGTTGGTTCTTCATGGTCCCGTTTCTTGATAAAGTCTTGTCGCTGGCAGCTACAGGTAGGAGGTCTTCAACTTCCCAGTCTTTACTTTGAAATGAGGCGGTAACGGTGCCAGTGAGCAAGAACCCGTACCGATTGCAGGGCTATTCAGGACATTGTTACTTCATCAAGAACAATATTTAAACATAGTGCGGATTCCTTCGTTTCCATAAATGTACCTACTGCATGCTCCTGCTGAGTACCCCGCTACTCGATGCTGTAATACTGTTCTTTAGCGCGAAGAAGGCAGAAATAGTCTGCTAATAGCCCTCCCCTGACGAAATGGTTTGGTGTAACCTCAATTCGTGAGTGGTTTTAATAGATCCACTCGACTTTGTGCTTCACTGAAACAAATCACCGAATGAACCCACACAATTACAGCTCATGGAGGTAGTGTATCTGCGGCATTGACTTTATTCGAATTGCATTTCCAAATATTTTAGTCGGTTCGTTGTATGTTAATCGGCGTTATACTTGTAAGCACGCTTCCTCGTTATAAGTGGCGTCTTGAAACCAGGAGGGTTAGCAATGAGAGAATGATATTTTTCGAGCGACGGAATTTGAATTACTCATAATCTCTCATAAAAGCCCGGATTCCTCGGCATTCCATAGGAGATGACCGACTGGAGTGGTGTTGAGGGGGGCTGCCTTTCGCATCCGCTTTCTAAACGTAGCGCCCTTCTGAGTTACCGGCAGAACTTCAATAAATAATGGCTCTCTCTCTCTTTCGCCCTCAGTCTCTCTTCTTCTCTATCTCCTTGCCCAACCATCTCACAATCTGCTTTTCATCATCCCCCGCCACCTCAGCCGTTCCCTACACAACCACTTTCCTGACCTCCCAGTGAGAACCTCCCCAACAAATAAAATCTGATCAACTTGTTCCCTCTCATCTCCCTCCCGAAATTGGAAAACGCCGGATACCATAAAAGTGAAGGATTTTTATTTTATTTTTTTCTTCTCGCTCCTTCTCTTATTTTCCCCTATTCTATCTCTCTTCCTTTAATTGAACGTTTTCCAAGTATATCTGACAATTTAATTCTGGTAAAGACACCAATGGAACGTGGAGATTGCTAGGGATTCCGCCATCTAGGTCATTCCTATCAGCTTTTACAAGACCGTTAAGGTCCCTCCTTGTCTTCCCCCGCTTTATGAACTGTTATCGGTGGTTCTCTTCATGTTCATTCAAAACCAATTTCGCATTCAATATCAGATTTGTCAAGTCGACAACATGCCAATACAATGACTTCGACAGTCGCCGAAGAGGAAGGAATGAATGAATGAATTCTAGTCTTGGGAAAATGATCCAACTTGGTTATTGGCCTGCGACCAATTAGATACCGATCAAAGTACACAATCGGAATACAGACATCTAACGGTTCATATTAAACTAGTAGGTATCGTATAAATATTCAGAAAGCTAACATTCCACCTTCCATTGTGCCTTCCATATCTGAACCATAATAGGTCAATAATAGAAGTTTTAGAAGCTAAAACCACGCTTTTTCTGAAGAAACAGTGTAAACTAATACTAGTAAGTATTATGCGATTGTGGTCATTATCATACATTTTTGAAGCCTATCCCAACCCAGTGAAAAATTATAATCTTATCGTTAACGATCTTATCGATGAGGGTTACCCCCATTAATTAACCGAATTTTAAAAGGAAAGACACTTTTTCAATGACTTCCAGCTGCTTTGGAAATGAATTTAAAAAAAAAAAAAAAAAAAAAAAAAAAAGTTTGGCAGTTGAGATGTACCTCAAAACTAGACATTGTCATCAGCGATTGAACAGTAGAAGTCTCTTGAACATGATTCCCACCGTTCTGTTTGGCGTGTAGTTTTGATGTGTGGTTTGACGTGGTTTGACGTGTGGTTGTAAGTATTTTGCTAATTTTCCCTGTTTTTACAACCTCAGGCTCCATAGGGCAAATACATTAAAATTTAATGTCACCACGTATACTTCCGAAACTCTACGTGACAGACATGGAAACCAAGTATGGGAATTCATCCGAAATTTCTGTGTTAAGACGTTATAAAAATTGCTAACCCTATTTCGTACCCCTTTCTATAGATCTAGGACTCCTCGGGCTGGTTGCAACCCTTATACTGAATTTCATAATTTTAGGACAACTCTAACTGGGCAGAGTGAACGAATTTTGTTTCGATTCAATTTCCTCATTCCACTTATCTTGAAACGTAAAACCATAAATTTCGAGGGGACGAATGTTTTCTTGGTCGATTCCATAAACCGACATCCGTCCGAGTGCTGCCCACTTCAATGCGACTGGTTGGAATTGTCCTAAAATTATGAACTTTGGGATACGGGCTCGAACCAGCACGAGCATAATAACTGATACTTTTCATGTTTCTAGGCCAATATGAAGAGGTTCAAAATTAATTTTTGAAAAAGGTCATATCTCAAAAATTCCAGATAAAGTGGTAAAAATTTCAGTACATATTTTAATAGAGTTAGGTTGGGAAAATTTGCCACCTGGACCATTGTACGGCCAACTGTTACGAACAGAGTAAAGGTGGACAATCGTCAAAATGAGCGTGATTCAAACGGGGAACTCCGGGCCATTTTAGTTTATTATCTTAAATAATTTTCTTTCCGAGGACATGAAATGAATCCCTTAACAAGAAACTTGACATGACAAGATCATGTGTTCTACGTATTGAGAAATGCTGCTTTAAGCCACACATGATCTTGTCATGTCAAGTTTCTTGTTAAGAGATTCATTTCACGTCTTCGGAAAGAAAATTATTTCGAATATTTTAAGGTACTTGAGTAAAAAAAGCGGTGAATTTGTGTCACCCCCCTTCCACCCCACCACAAATTGGTACTCGCCATTGGTACCAATCTTACTCGGTTCTAGATACGTCCATCCTTGGTACCAACACTTACGTTTCTAAATAATTAAAATCATTTGTCAATTTGATTTACTGATTTCACATACATTGTTACTTCACCCCAGCAATTTAGATTGGTGGGGGGTGGAGGTAAACATATTTCCCGGTCTATTCCAATAGGTCATTATTGAAAATGATTTCCTCTTTGGTAATAACTATATCAGACTTTAGGATGTGAGTGAATATAACTTTCTACTAAGAGAGTCGGCCATCAGATAATACGATGATGCGCCGTTCTCGGCAGATACAGACACTTTTGGAAAACCGGCTGGGAATGGGGGAGAGACTGAGTAACAATATCCACTTTGACTGTCGAACGGTATTCTTCAGCAAGATGATACTCCTACAAGTGTGAGAAGACGATTCGTTTTGTAGTTATCGGTGCTTTCACTTGTTCCACCCTACGCTCCGCATCAGTACCTCAGCTCTGTTTCCACCAACAACCACTCACCCTGAAAGTTTTGTTATGAATCAATGGTGACAGACACAAGATGGGGAAAGCATAGTATTACGTCTGAGTATTTAGAATGTTCTCTTCTCAAATTATTAGTGTTTTCATACTTATTTCGCGTACTTTTAAATGTGTACTTTTGACATTCTAATGAGCTGCTTAAATTTGCTCAAGTTTGCTCTCTTGTGTTTCAGGCGTTTATGCAACATCATGTACTGATTTCGAATCGATACATATCCCTATGCTCATACAGTTAACCACGTCCAACAATGGATCGCCTTCTTGTTCGAACTGTTGGGTGTCATCGCTACTGCAGTGGCTCTGGGGGAAAGGGACCGAGCTCAAACTGTGATGACGGCTTGCTGGTTGCATCCTTGTGATCAGGGAGAATAATATCAATTACCTTCCAGTCCCACCCCTCTTCATAAAATCGCCATGAGGAAATTCATTAGTACGAACAAAGTTGGACAGGAAGCTCTTCCTGGGCGTGATTTCGTTTTACATTAACCACCTTCCTGTTACCCAGAAAATCCTACTGCATTCAACCTAATGATGAATAGTTATGATGTCCGGATTTTCGAGTAACATTCTCTTGTGTAAAGTTACAGTATGAGGGAACTCCTGAGTATTTTTTGTATATTCAACGGAAACTGCACCACGCTTCAACGACGTCGATTAACTAAAATTCCAACAAAATGAAGTGAGTGCCAATGAGTCATAATAAGATGAGTGTGAATTTGACGTCATGTTGTGCCTATATCTACTGGTATGAAGATCAAATAGCCCGGTCCCTCCCCCTCGCCACCTCACACTCACCAGTATGCCAGCGTATTTTACGGCCGTTTGTGATAGGGTGTAACATTGCTGAAAATGATTAACTGGTTAAGTCAAATCTTTGCTGGAATTTGATTTCAGGCCTTTCTAAGGTTTCTCAAAGCGGAGAATCGGTTGGCGATTTTCTTTGTCGTCAAAACTCGTTTGATCTGCTCGTAATTCAAGTTTAGAAAATGTATTTTGTGGCAACACTGGTTTAGTCCACAGAGTGTTTTTAATCATTGCAGTCCACTGATTTTGTTTCAATATTGGTTACCTTCTTGTTTGGTTGCAAAACTAGTTAAGGTTTAGATATGTCTTGATTTTTTAGTGGCCTAATTTGTGGGAAGGAACCGTCAAATCTCTGAATTTGAGCAACAATCACTCTCAAAACGTTTTTTGGTTTTCCGAATTTGAGCCAAAATGGTCTTAACCAGTTTTCAACTCAGCGCCTCAAATGGTTTATATGCTAAACCCTCCCCGGAAAGGCATAACTCTCAAAACCCACATCGTGACCGTCTTTCAAAGAAGGGTACTTATTATTGAAAAAAAAAAAAAAAAAAAAAAAAAAAAAAATTAAATGTAAATAAAATATGAAACATTCAAGATTAATATCAAAGCTTTCTAATAGTTAAAATATTAATATACAACAATTACAATTCACAACTATATTAAGAATATCATATTTATGTAGATACTAGTAGGTAGTCTACAGTTAGCTATGTACTTTTGGGTGGTTGTGTGTGATGCGTGATATACTCATATCATAATTCTATCAGATTGACGTAAATTTTATGTCACGATGATAATTCCCCCGTCATTTGCACTTTACACACGCCACATCCCTAGATATAGCGTGATGTACGACGTGCGTATTTGAAAGACAAATATAATTTATAGCTGATTGAATTATCGGATCACTTTTCGATGTGAGGCGGCACGCGTTTTCATCAAAGGACGATACAGAACGAACGTGCGGTAGGCTAAAAGCTCCCTGATTAACGGAGAGTGGCGGATATTTCGCTTTTCAGTGGCAGTAGAATTGTGGAGGATGAGGGTGATAGCGAAAGTGGAGATCGCGATGCTAGGGGAATATTATGAGTGAGATTTATGATAAAATACTGATCACTAATCCAATATGAGTTGTACGAGTCTGTAATGGAAAGTTCATGTTATATTTACTACATTATAAACTGCATCTCTACCATTGACCAGGCCAAAAATGTTTGAATTGTTTCGTCAGCGTGAATGCGAATCAAAAGGCGGAAATTCAGGGCAATATTCGAGTTCATTCAAATCACAGGACCATGGTTTTGTGGTACCAAGTGGTTGTTCTGAGATACGTTTTGTGTCTACGGAAAGAAGATATTGACCATATTCGTTAGTAGAAAACAAATAAAACCCCATGAACTTAAAAATCACAAGCTCTCCCTCCATATAAATTATTGCCGACGTAGGTAGGTAGAATTACAAATCCATGAATCACATAAGTACAAATAAATGTTTAATAATTTTATTCTATAATTATTATAACACAAATATTTCATCTGAACGAGAGAGATTTGTACAGAAAATCATAAACTGTTGCAGTTTATCTTTTTTCCTGATTCTACCGGTCATGAATCATAAACCCACCACTCTTGATCCAATTTATTATCAAAAATATGAAAGTCTGTAGTAATGAACTGAAAAATATAGAATATTATAGCCTACCTATCAATTAATGAGCTTCGGGAGGTTGGATTGATTACATGTGGTTGAAGTTGCAATTAATTCAACTCAATGTTTGATCATGGTGGTCTCAGAAGTTACTGCTTGATCAATCGACTTGGACTGTCATGTTCCATCGGGCATTCGCATCAACAAGATGGTCCATAGCTCCTTCAAGATTCCACGTAATAAACTAGCCATAGGACGGAAAAGGTCAACGTCGAACATAAACTGGAAGGTTTATTTACCCATTGAAAGGAACATAAAAGGTAAACTGGCAATAATACCTGAAATGCCTTCCCCTTCTTCAACCCGTCGTAAATGTAGGAGTTATCTTTCAAGATTAAAGATATCATTTTCCAAGTATGAGGGAGAGTGGAATCTGACTGGATTGCACGTCAGTTGTGTGAAATGTGGAAACGTGGGGCCGCTTGGCAATAGAGAGCCCTGTTTAATTGGAAGTGAAGCACAGACCTTTCTCTTGTTTACTCTGCCTACCTCTGGGCCATCGTCTTAGACCTTTTCTCCCATTATGGTTTTTTCTTTTAAATTTCTACTCTCACCTGCCAAATTATCACTCCCCCAGTTTTTTCGCTCTGGTGATTTATCCCACCAATCTATCTTATTTCATTTTAATGAGTAGGTCATGACAGAATCGTTACTATTTTTTCCTTCGCCGGTTTCTTATTGCGGATGATGCTTATTTTGCTAAATTATGGATGGACGGTTATCATGCAAATATGATAATTCATATACATCTATACGAGAATCTAGTATTTATAGATAAACTAGTAGCTAACATATAGATAAACATTGCATGAAACTCAATCCTGCGTAGAATTGGAACAACCGCGACTATAATTCTGTTTAATGCCCAAGTACTCAATAGTCCAGTTGGACAACAATTGCAAATTATATTAACATTCACAATAAAACTCATCTCTCCATGAATCACATTTCTCTCTGCCGTTCTGTCAAACATGAAATTTCTAATCAGAGCTTACTGGTAACTTTGATTTTTTTTATCATCCATGAAATGTCAATGTAAATCATGAAATGATCCACCAGTTAAAGGAAATTACGCAGCCAAACTTGAATACCTGACCTAATACCACGTTCCTTTTTTCACAGCAAGAATGTTTTGTATACCTAATACAATATTTAAGAAGACCTCCTAATAAAATACTCAATCATCTTAAAAGGATTACTTATTCATTACAAAATAGGATAGTCTTTTGAAGATTATTTGAAATCAGTAAATTATTACTTTTAACGGAAATAATTTTCCTAAACTTCAAACAACATTACGAGTAGGTACAGACTTTTATGTACGATATTCGTCTAATTCGACGCAGAATTTACCAGTATTTTTCTACAGTGTAAATCCAGCGTTCAATTCAAAAGCCGCAAATGTTCTGTTCTGACCCGGGCAGTGTCAAAAAAGTGGACTTCAAATATCAATAATGATTAAAAGTTCCTTAATTGACGATTCCATTGACATTGACATACCTTCTTCAATTAATAAACTCCAGATTTTCAAACGTGTTCTGTTTTTCATTCCTGTCGACGGTTCGAGCGAAGGTGAATTGGTAAGAGTTCTTTTTCCCTTGACCTCAAAACATGCGTGACACCAGCAGTTTGTATGTCCAAATTATACAGTATTATTCCGTGTGAAAATTTCACGGGCTACCCCGATCTGACTTACGCTCTCACACTATGCGACCTAATGACCAGACCGTGGCCAATAGGAGTACACAATCATAATCACCATGACGGGAGCGGAAATCTGGGGAACCGAATTATGCGAAATACCTGCAAACTGAGGCGTGTATAAAATATAACAGTGTGTGAAGGGGGAAAAGGTAACGGGATTTTATCTAGCCTGATCCCAACCTGCCGTTAGCCTCCTCCGGAACTAAGAATATTGATACGTTCAACTCGAAAAGGATCGATGGAGAGGATCCTGGATGGAACAATTGACGTATTTGGGATGGCAATTGTCGAATGACATACAACTTATTTGCTATCGAGTGGTTAAGACATTCAATGAATTGATATTTTTGATTAGGGGAGTCACTCATAACATGTGTCAGAAAGAATCATGACAATCTGATAAAACATGCGTCATCAGCACGGAACAGAAATACGATTCGATTTCGTATCTTCACAAACACAAACACTGACCGTTTTTGTTGAGATTCGGTTTTAAAATGTTCCGAAACGGATTCGTATGTAATTTATTTTTCTTTCTAAGGTTCAGGTTGTTCCCTCCCTTTGAATCAATAACAATTACTGGGGACCTGTTACCACAAAGCCTAGCATCTCAAGTCTGGCAATGGATCTCTATTATTACAGTGAACCCCCTTCAGTGGACTGTTTGGCGATGGTTTCGGCGTAATGATAGGAGATTCAGTGTATTTGACCTCTGTATATTGGACGTGGACACAAATTCCCTCACCCTGATCTATGTTTAGACGTGCAGAGAAGTTAAACTTTTTTATAGGACTACAACTTTCCATATGACATAGTCACTGTTTGTTTACACTAAGTAGCCTCATCGAATCCATTTTTTGTTAATTTACTTTTGCCATCGTGTGGATCCATCGAGTTTATTTATTCACGTGTTGTTTATTTTTAACGTTTTTACATACCTATTAAATTATGCTTGTAAATATTTTTGACAAATTTCACGGATTTTGGTTTATTATTTTTGATGATGAACCAGTTTTTTAACATTTTAACCCCTTTTTTTAACCCCTCCTCAAAATTTTAACATTTTAACCCCATTTTAACCCCACCTCAAAATTTTAACATTTCAACCCCATTTTAACCCCTCCTCAAAATTGGTTGTTTTACGTTTCAGGATACGAAGATTCAGACAATCGATTAAATGAAAAATAAAAACAAAAACTCTGCAAATTCTTGACACAACGGTTTATTATCTTCGTTGAACGGAAGAGGTCTAGATAGATATTATATTTCAGGTGTACGAACTATGGTATGAATAGTCATTTAGTAAGGATTGGCAGACTTGTAAATGCTCCAAATACGAGTATGGAGGGGCCCAATTGCTTGAGCCGTAATTATTCTATATCATCTATGGTAGGTATTTCACGATTGTCTAAATCTTGGTAGATGTGATATATTTTCACGTGACAGATTAGTCTATCGCGTTCTTATGTGACGCGGCTGACACGGTTGATATCTCAGTGGAGCCATACAAAGTATGATTCAAATAATACTTTTTGTCCTCACACCTTCATTCATTTTAAATAACAGTTATTCATTTCTCCCCATAACATCACGCATTTGGATAGTCTTTTCGTTTGTAGGAATGCAAACTCAAGAATATTTTTTTCACGAACATGCAACTTAATTAAATATACGTGTACAGACACCTACTATATCTGGTCTCAGCCCTGCCGCTTTTGATGGCAGCCAGGAAAGTGAAACATGCAAACGTTCCATTATACTTGAAACTTTCTAACCTGGTGCTTCCGCCATTATCGTGTTGAAAGGGTAGCAAACTTTGCAGAGACATTATCGATCATTGCTGCTGTATGTCAGTCGTAGAGTTCCGAGATCCGGTTATCGCTTCAGGCGTCTAATTGGTGTCTACCAATCTTGTTAACCCTTTATGCACTTGCAAAAGTGTCTATCGTATTTTCATCATGATTAAACAAGGAGTATCAGATCAAAGGCGGTAACAAGGTAATGCCTCACCGTATATCACTATGCAACTATTCTCCTCAGAACTGGCCAGTGAAAATCCACTTTGAATAACCGGGGTGCTTACAAAATCCATCCTGGTTATAAGAATGTTTATTATGATTATTAATAATACTGTAACTGTTTAAAGGGATGGCCAAGCCGTTCGAGAAAGTTTTTGGTGTTACAACCTTAATACATCAGGAATAAGCAGCTATCAAAAACCTTTCGAATTCCATAACTTGCACAGGTACTCAAGTGCACCAAATTTTAATTAGAGTGGAAACAAGCTTTTAAAATGACATAATGTCCACCAACAAGATAACTGTCGTATAAATGGTGTCAGCTGGCTCGATTAGACTTGGAGGTAAAGTAGGAGAGCCAGGTTGGTTAGAACATAACCTGACTTCAGTATATTCAACTACACTATGTCGCCTTCATTCCGGTATCGTGGAATGTTGGCCAACAGCTCGATCCATCGCTATGTTTAGGAAGAGCCAGCGACAGCCCACCTCTTCCGTTAGTAAAAACCTTGAGTAATTTCTGAACTGAACCGTTGACCACTCACGGCAAGCGGCACGGTATATCTTCATGGCTTCACATTTTTAGTCACTTGTGACTGTGGCACATCGGATGATATTTTGGCTCTCTGAAGTCACCAGAAAAGAAGTGTATGGCATGAACCTTCTGAAAGGCGAGAGACATAAAGAGACATTGAAATGAGGAAAAATTGGCCTGCGCAGCCCCTGGCCTTGAGGAAATCCTGATCGTTTTTAGATCCGGATTTCTGAAACTGTTCAGTTCAGAATACCGTAAAGGCCATCCAAGACTGGTTGGCCATCTTGAATCACGAAATTCTGTATAATTGTTTTCCTAAAATGGACGGGAAGATTGCATTTCATTTAGGCACATTTCGACTGTTGATTATCGATTAAATCCATGTGGGGTCGAACACGGACTAAACCTCCTAACCCCTGCGGCTTCAAATTGAACATTATATGATAGTCACATAATACTATAATAGTCACACAATATTATGCTGAAAACCATTATACATAATATGTATTTCAGTTGATTACATTTTAACAACTATTAAATTATTCTTTGCGATGATGATGCTTCCGCTTAGGATTTAATACCCACTACCACTTGACGAACTAACAGAAACCACCCAAAGGCGGGTTGAAGCTCTTCAGTCGCGAAAGTAATTTCAGACCCAGCCTTTTTTTCGCCTGTTGTTTTAATTTATCATCTATTAGCATGAGATGAACTTTGTAATATAATTTTATGCAAATTTATTCATATCCTCAGATAATTATTTTCAGAAGCCTGTGCTTTCGAGCGTCTGGCTCCCCCTGTCACATCTCTTCTGTACCTATGTCCAACAGGACCATTATAATCTAGAAATTGGGAAACTTTAGGCCTCTCTTTTTGCTAATTTTCGAAGGAAAAAAATTGGAATGGACATCATTCTTTGGCTAAAAGTCCTAAACAAATCCAACTCTTGATTTATCCATTCTATTATATTCTTTTTTTTTGTGGTTATACGTACTTTAATCTTCTTTCATGTTAATTCGGTGGCCTTCACTTGGTTATGACCATTTCGTATGCTTATGACGTTCACAAAAATGTAGTAGGTATACAGAACTATATGTATAGATGATTGGGAATCGTTGCAAACAAATGCTCTGGTGAAAGTTATTGTGCACAAGGGATTTTTTTGGATTGTTATGCGTACAGAGTTACACCCATGAGGTATCGTGCCAAATGATGTTTTTTCATTCAATTACTAATGCTAGAGCTCCACTGGTTGAACCAGCTAGTTCAATCCTTATTAATTTAGTCAGGTGGTAGATACCATTGTTGGGCGTCTGAAGTGATGTGAAGGAGCTAAGGTCAAGAAGGGAAGAGGACTGGGTCAATTCTCGTGGGAGTGCTGAAAGAGTGAGAGCCCTTCTTCATTTTCATTTTACATTCAACCTCACACTGCATCACAGGCCTTCCGCGATGGGCGTGAAAAGTAACCCCTGGGATAAAATATTAAAAGTGGTGGGTTGAACATGAATAAAAGGGGTTGAAGCATCCAGTGGGGTGCGACTGGGATGATAGAGCGAAGAGGTCTTTGAGCGGAGAGAACCGCTCGGTAACTTTATGTATATTAGTTCTCAATAACTTGGGGGAACAGAACATTCATAAGTTAGTAAAATGGACCACTTCATCATAAACACTTCCCTTCAGGGCTCACCCTTCAATCTTTATCTTGCAAATGTTCTTATTTTGTGCCGAGTTGGGACTTGGAATTTCTGAGTGGTAGCACGCATACAAACTTTTCAGTGTTCCTGACACTAACTTTAACCGGAGGGGAAGATAATTCAGATTGGTCGGCAGAATCCAGTTGCACAAGCGTATCTATTATTTGCTTTGGGTAATTACGTCAAAAGAAATGGCTCTCTCTAAACTTTGAAAGTATGATTGAGAATGATTGTAACGCGACACCCTTGAAACTAAGGTTAACTCTATGGAGTAAACCGACACCTTTTCCTCCTCGTGACTATGACTCTTGATGACATCTTTTGAAAACTGAAACATTATTGTGATCATTTTCAAAAGTTTAGTAGCATTTATCAAGAAATCTGGCTCAATCAAATTATGTATCAAACTCTCTACAACACGCTAACGATTGGAGACCCTCATCTGGAATCTGAGAGCCAATTGTACAACGTTGATTTGACATGCTCAGTATTAATTTATGCCTTTTTCGTAATTTTCTCTTTTTGATGAACTCCATAATGATAACAATATGATAGCGGAGTTAGATTCCACCCAATGGAGCGTCCATGCACGCCATCCAAACCATATACGTCCTCGTACCTCCTTATATTACACAGGTCTGCGATAGAATTATTGCGTTGCATATAAACATTGGATCTTCTAGTATTTTCAGCGCTGATTGCGGGAAAAAATACTGGAAAATTTCATCTCGTAAAGAGCCCAATATAGTTTGACTAAATATAACCAAATTAATTCTAGACTAATATTATTGCAAATTAAGTGTGAGAAAGTTTGATTTTGCAATTTAATAGCCAAGAATATACTTGACAGGCTGTATAAATCTTCTTTCAGTTCCTGTCTGTACATGTACCCACTGTTCAACTATTCATCACTACTCAATTGCCTTTCCTCTTCACCTCACAACTGTGCTGTTCAAGTGCTTTTAATATAGTTTTGAGTAAAGTAGTGATATTTTGTTCTACAGTTTTGTGGTTGACTTATGTATGATGGCTTCCAGGAGAGGTCTCAACCCACCAGTTAGAGATAGCTTCTGCTGTTTATTATTTTCTTTGTGCAAATCACCCTTCTGTCTAAGCTTTTTTTTTTCCCCCAAACACATACATGTCTCAGATATAATTTAACACTTCAAAGATATATAATGTAACAAAAATAATTTTAATCCCTTTGTGATAGACGTTCTACAGCGAATCCTTTAAAAACATCTTGGGATTACCCGGGAAGGACAAAAACCATGGATGCCGAGGTGGAACAGGGAACATGGTTACATATTTTCTGCCAGCATTGTAATTGTTATGAAGGCATTCCATTTCGCTCGGGCACATTCGTTGAAACATCTGTGAAGGTCTGAAGGTGGGCAGAAAGGCTCGACGGCTTCCTCCGTGTCATTTATGGATTTTTTGACAAGACGGATTTCCGTGAATCCCAATCCCAATGCCCCCGCTCCCAAACGAAGTGCACCTCTACTCGCATGTCGGCCAGCTCGAGCACCCATTGTAGAGTTTTGGTTTATTATCTTCAATAATGAACCATTGGAATCGACGAAAGAAAAAAACTCTGCAAATTCTTGACACAACGGTTCATTATCTTCTTTGTACAGATCACCCTTCTGTCTAGATCACTAGGTCTAAATGTCTAGATCCTAAATGTTAGATTAATTATTATTATCAATTATCACTAATTATTAACAATTTTATCAAGTACCTAGTGAAAATTATTATAATTTATTGTTAGGTATTAATAATTCGTATTTATTATTAATAATAATTATTATTAATTATGATTAATTAATACGATATAATTCTGGGGTTTTTAATACTACGTCGGTAATAATGTTTCTATAAAAAATGGACCTGTATGGACCGGTAATAATGTTTCTATAAAAAAATGGACCTGTATTTCCACAGTTTGATTCATGATCGTGTTGTGAGGCACAATCTTTGAGCCCTCATTGTGAACGAACGGCTGGTCGTACAAAGCTGCGGATGGTCTTGAAAAATTCTACGGAACAAACTCTATCTAAATATGAAATAAAAAACATACCGTTTTATATGAATTTTTCGAGATATGAAATTTTCAAAATTTCAAAATTCGTTTTGAACCCCTTCCCCTTCACCTAGGGTTATGAAAAGTTTCGAGGACCATTGTGGGGTTGGTCGAAACCCATAAAAAAAATTTCGTAATTTTATCTCAACGCTAACTGGGCAAAGTGGCGCGGACGGCGTACGGCGGACGGACGGATTTTTTTTTATTCGATTTTCTGAATCTACGTATCTTGAAACGTAAACCAACAAATTTTGAGGGGGGGTTACAAAATTTTTTTCTTTGGGCGATTCCAATGGTTCATTATCGAAGATAATAAACCAAAATTGTTCAACTCTCCTCAAAATTTGTTGCTTTACGTTTCAAGATACTTATCTATCTATTTCGATCGGAAAAGCTCAGCTGATTCAAACAGCACATGGTTTTCAAATATCGAGTTAATGAATAATATTTAATAATAATTATTAATAATAAAGCATAAAAATTATTAATAGCCAACAATAAATATTAGTAATTTACACTACTTGATAATAATTATTAATAATTAATGATAATTCATAATAATAATTAACCTATCATTCAGTAGTAATCTAGACAGAAGGGTGATCTGTACAAAGAAGATAATAAACCGTTGTGTCAAGAATTTTCAGACTTTTATTTTCTGAAGTGCCAATGGAACTTCCAGGTACGACGCTCCTAATCTTCTGAAGGGCACTTAGCGAATCGGAGTTAATATTATTTTGGGTAAAATGTTGGGCGGATGTTCTTATATAATCTACAGCAAGGCTGAGAGCGTAGAGTTCCGCCAGAGTATATGGAAGCTCCATCCCAAATCCTTTTACTTCCGGAGGTATGACACTTCGTAATAAGCGGATGCTGTCCGACCATTCATTTTAGAACTACCTGTGTAAATGTACCTTCCATTTTGCATAGCAATGCAGTACATTGACAGTTTCCGCCTTCATCTCGTGTATCGATTTGCTTCTGCTGCACAGTTTGAGGTATACAAGAGGTGGACTTGAAGTTGCCCTGTAATTAATTTCGTACTTGAATGGCGTCAAAGAGACTGCCACTCCCCTTAATTGATCGTGTTGCTCAAGAAAACTGCCTTCTTCTTCAACCAGAACCTCTTAGTTAACACCTGAGTTGAGAAATGCACCTTTTTAGAGTATTGTTCCGGATTGGACAACAGTGAAACGGTGCCGCGGCGTTTGGATCTAACAAAACCACCCGACTTATGTATTTTTGCAAAATTGAGGACCAACATGAACGGTCCAGTGTGCTTGTATTTGGGTCAGCTGATGAGCTGCAACTCCACTAACATGTGATTTATGTATGCCAGTGAAGTAGCTAGATGAGCTGTATGACTCAGTTGTTATTCTTGAATAAATAAAGAATTTGGAAAACAAATTGTTCCGGATGTCTATATAAACAGAGGACAACAACCTGTTTGAAAGCATTTGATACCTAATGGCAATTCTCCAGTCGCCTGATAAGTACCTAATGTACTCCGCTGTGCACTAGTCCATATCCTAGATCATATTTTAGATGATCCTAAACCCTGATTGGTGATTGCTCCATCCTGTAATAATCCTATGATTCCATTCTATTTATTATATCTGAACTGAACGATTTAGTTAGAGACTTGGGACTACCCAAGGACTCAGCAGAAGTTTTAGGATCTAGGTTGAAAGAAAAGCATCTGTTGGGTGTGGGTACTTCCTTTTCTTGCTATCAAACTAGGGAAAAGAAGTTTGTGTCTTTGTTCTCTCAAGAAGGTGCCCTAGTTTCTTGCAATGATGTTCTTACAGTTATGGCGAAATATAAAATAGAATATATTGCCGATGAATGGAGACTTTTTATTGATTATTTTAATATAAAGAAAGTACCAGGGACGGAGGGACGTCAATATGATAGCAGACTACTGCTGGATGTTAAAAGGGACGATCCTCAACGAGCTTACAGTAAGACGAGCACTAAAACAAGCTTGGATGGGAAGCGAAAGCGCTACTATAAGGACATTTGACAAGAAAATTGTGCACAGTTTGTAATATTCTGCTGTATATGAGGCATTTCTTTTGTGTCAAATAAAGTCTATAACTTGAAGAAACAATTCCACAATTACGTTCAATTTAGTTTTTTCCTCATATTATCTTGTTTGTGAGATAACCTGAAAATGTAGGACATACCTAAATGGATTGCATTATTGAACTCAGCGCTGAAAATTACAAAAAGTCAACTATCAAAATACGAACAACTTTCAAAAATATTTTTTTGGTTTATCTTCGATAATGAACCATTGGAATCGCCCGAAGAAAAAAAATTTTTAACCCCCCCTCAAAATTTGTTGGTTTTCGTTTCAAGAGACGTAGATTCAGAAAATCGAATAAAAAAAAAAAAAAAATCCGTCCGCCGTCCGCGGCACTTTGCCCAGTTAGCTTTGAGCTAAAATTTCGAAATTTTTGGTCCGGGTTCCGATCAACCCCCCAATGATCTTCGAAACTTTTCATAACCCTAGGTCAAGGGGAAGGGGTTCAAAACGAATTTTGAATTTTTAAAGTTTCATATCTCGAAAAATTCATATAGAACGTTGTAGTTTTTAGTCCACATTTAGTTGGAGTTTATTGTTTAGAATTCTTTGAGACCATCCGCAGCTTCGTACGACCAACTGTTCGTTCACAATGAGGGCTCAAAGTTTGAGCCGATATGAACCTGTCAACACGATCGTGAATCAAACGGTTGAAATACAGGTCAATTTTCATACTAACGTGCTGTTTGGAACATCATATGGTTTTAGTGATGTCGAGTTTTTTGTTCTGAGGTGCGTTTCGTGCTACGGTAATGAAGGTAATTTCGAATGTTTGTTGGTAGGTACTTCTTTTATAGAAACATTATTACCGACGTAGTACGAGTACGTAGTACGTAGTACTCGTATCAAAAACCCCAGAATTATATCGGTACATTTTATTTGTAATTGACTCATCATCTCTATCATTCAGGTTCTGCACAAAGGAACCCAGTCGATTCCAACAGCCGGATATCGTATTAATTAATCATAATTAATAATAATTATTATTAATAATAAATAGGTACAAAATATTAATACCTAACAATACATTATAATAATTTTCAATAGGTACTTGATTAAATTATTAATAATTTGTGATAATTCATAATAATAATTAATCTAACATTTAGGATCTAGACATTTAGACCTAGTGATCTAGACAGACCTAGTGATCTGTACAAAGAAGTTTTGTAGACCAGTGTTACATATCGTCACTAAGTTCTGACACAGCCTAGTCCACGTGTCCTCATTTTTCAGGAGACAAAAAAAAAAAAAGTGTTGACTTTCAAAACCTTCACTGTACCTTCCAAAACAGGTTGGTTTCACGATGAAATTTGGCCAATATTAAAATTTAATCCTAAATTGAACTGAAATCATTTCGGTGATGAACTCATTTTGGCAAAGATGTGGATTTGGGCGGTATCAGAACTTAGGTGACGATATACGAATCATCAAACGCAACAGTCAGTTACGAAATGTCGTCACAGCAGCCAAACGCGTCAAACAGTTCGTCCTCCAATCGCTCCACCTACCGCCAGTGTCAGATACCTCTAGAAAACCAAGGGTTAATGAAAGCGAGTGTGAAACTTTCCTTGACTCTATTGTGCCTGGTGTCGAAACGTGGGTGTGTCACTATACTCCTGAGTCAAAAAGCCTCGTACCGACCCGTTAGAACTGTTGCATACTCACTGTATCCAGATAAGAAAATGAGTGGAGAGCGATGTGCTTGTAATTTCGTACATTTTAGACGCAGAATCATTAGCAATCTAGGGAATTGTTCAACCTACTCCGAATAGTGACTTGAATCGTGTTTTTCTTTTAAATTCGATAACCCTACGTTTCGATAAATGCGTTTGAGGGCACGCACCTATTTTGTCTTGTGCAATCCAATAGTTGCTGTCGGTGCTGCAGCTTTTGTATGGCTATTTTTCATCGTTCGTGCTTGTACTGTGGACATACCTTCAGATGGTCCGTGTCCTTGGTATCTGAAAAGGATGCAGGGGAAGTCCTGAATTACGACACACTGCGATTGGAATAGTTAACATATAGGTATAAAGAGAACTGTATACTGATGGTCGGCCGGCTCAGGGGAAAACTAGAAACAATGGAATGGTCTCAGTGGAAAAGCATAGAAAGCTGAGGTGAAACTGGAGACCTCTAGGTTGGCTATAAATTGTGGAGCACCTAGGGGTGAAGAAGTTTTAATCACAAACTAGAAATCCCTGCGACCCGCGTTCACGGTATACCACCGCACCGGTTTTTATTGGTGTTGGGTGGGAGCACTCCCACGAAGCCGCGTTGAAGGGAAATGTATCCTAATTTCTTTAACGAGTTTCATTTCAGTGGAGTACAAATGAAACATACCCAAAGTGTAATGAGGGGTGAAATTCCTCGAGTTGATAATGAATTTCCTTCATTCGCCCGCTTTCGAGCAAGAAATGGACGAGAAAAAATTCTGAGTACTACTCGATGGGGATCACAAGTGGGACATTTACATCCTCGAGATGGGGTAGATCTGGGGCCGGCTGTAGGAATGACCAACATCGTCGAACTTCTTCGTCAATAAATTGATATACTCAACTATGTTTGTTGTTTGTGGGAAATTCCGAAAGAGGCTTGACATCAATGGCAAAGAAGTACTCGTACTTGATGCTAAAGCTCATCGAAGGATCGCTGATATGGAGCGCTAACTATACAATTACGAGCAAATGAGTAGGTGTTAGTACGTAGGAGTACACAGAATCAATGGAGTTTTTTGAGAGTGATACGATTCTACCAAAGAACGAGAAACTATGTGATAAATTAATGAAACTACGGACGTTTGGAACAAGCACCGGCTGAGGAAGCATGAAGAGCAATAGAATAGATTGGCATATTTGGGACTGACATAAGAATTGAAGTGAAACTTAATTATTCGACGTACAGGCTGAGAAGCAGAGTTGATCACGTAAATATCGTATTTGATCCTGCAACTTTCAATAGGATGAATATCATCCAGACTGCAGGATAAGCATATACGAGATTTGAAAACTGACATAGGGAAAAATGAATATTAAAAATATAAGTACCCTGAAGTTGAAATTCATAACTGATCCCATTGTGAAATTATGTGTTAATTATTGATAGAAAAGCAAAGCAGGTGCGAGGCATCAAACCACGTCCTCTACCCATACTTATACAGTTGACATAAATCAAAGAATTCAGTTGTCCGTGACACTAGTGGTTTCAAATGTTGCTGTCAATTGGATGTTATTTGTGAATGGATATCAGAGCAGTAAGCGACATCTACTCATTTTAGTTACCAAAGATCCTCTTGTAAACAAAAATCGAGCACCTCGTAACGAATCCCTTGTTCAATAAATGTATAAGCTTGCTGACAAAATTAAAACCTTCTCATAGACATTAGCAGGTATACAATTGGAGGCGGCTCTTTTAGGTCAGGCCTCTGAATTATTTGGAAGTACTGAAAAAATTCCACATCTGGCCATTGCCGCAGTTGAGAATCATTAATTCAAAACACTGTACACGCCGTCTCCAACACCCACATAACCTCCATAACACAGTAAGACATAAGTGAAGCAATCCCAAGATCCATGCTCGGATTTATACGAATATAACCCATTTAAAGTAGGTAGTGTCTACTCAAAATTAGCAGAGTGGGGGATATCTATTTGAATATCAATGTTGGGCGTCATGAATATCTACATAAAAAACCTCGATTTTTACGACATCGAGGCTTTTGGGGGGGATCGTTTTGTTTTGTGCGTGTCGTGCAGATTGCTTGCCTCCATCTTCTCCAACAGATGCACAACAAAGTGCAATCTACCCACCAGCGTAAAAATAGGTGGAACGGCTGGATCAGCCACAAAACTGAGAAATTCAATGAGCTACTACGGAGTCTGATAATAGTGATGATGGATCAAACCTTTACCAGTGGCTTCGTCAAAAGTAGCTTCGAGGTTGGTCAAACCAAGGAAGGAGGACGGTGACTGATACAAAAATTCTCTAGAGATGGTAGCAAAAAGTCCCGCGATCAGGCTAACAAGTTCGGTCCGGGATTCAGTCACTAAACGTTCTAATTAGCTTGACAGGGTCACAGCTCTTCCTGAATAAATCACTTGCCAGTTATACGACCTCCGCAGCTCAGGTGTCTCAACTCAGGGCGTCTCACTTAAAAAAGTGCATAATCTCGAGGTAACAATCTCTCTCAACTACTCGACGACTATAAACAAAGTAAGACTCAAAGGGGAAGATGGTTATAACTGTTCTTCATAAAAAGGTAACATCGCAAGTCACGTCTCGGAAAGTACCAAACAGCGACAGAAGAGGGCGTTATATAGTGTGAAGGGGGTTGCGTAGGTGCCACGGCGCATCTGGCTCCCTTCCATGGGGCCTCACGTATTTTCCTTTGCACCTCTACGTTGGGGGTATCACTCATGCTTTCCCGTGTCGTTACAGAGATTTCTTTCATTTCTTACTTTTTCATTTTAACTGTGTTGATACTAACACGACGTGACTGAGTTTTAGGCATAGTTCTGTAATGATGATGTTCACGACAGGAATGAGAGGGGTGGGGCGGTGGAGGGAGCATACTCGTATACAAATTGACCGTTTTACAATATTCTTTCTTCTTCGAAGTAGGTTACTGAATATTTAGGGAGCCGCAGAGCACAAGGATAGCGAAACAAAACGACTAAACCATAACGTGATCGGGTCCGAATCTGTTTATTCTAATCCTTGACTTCTGTCTCTCCAATTCCAACATGTTCCGTCATGAGACCCTATTTCTACCGACCGGAAATCTACCCATGCAAACTCTATCGACACTCAGTTACTGTTAGTAGTTGAAGGGCTATCTAAGATGATGGCTGCAATGTAGACTCAGTCGATTTTCAATATTACAAACTTGGACCTTTCAGGACACTTGAAACGTACCACTTTAATTCAATAGAGGCGATGAAAACAACATCTTAAACATTTAAAATATAGTGGTTAACCTCAATTAATATCTCAATTAACTGGTGGTTAATTGTGGTTAACCTCAATAATATCTCAATTAACTGTTATTACTTTACTAGTATTATCTTTCTCATCTGTACGAATGTAAAAAAAATTTTTAAAAAAAGTTGGCTAATTGTAAGTCCTATGTTGACTTAACTTGACATAATCAGCAATTTTCAACCATTCATCAACCACTCACACAACCCCATCTCATAAATGCTCAGAATCCCTAGAAAAACTCATTATTTAAGTAGTATTCGCATCAGAATACTGAATAATCACGAAAAATTGATTGTTTATTGGTATAGGGTGTTTATTCCAAACTACAAATATACGGAAGTAATTTCATGAATACCTGTTGCTTAAATGAGCTACCGCTAACGAGACCGTAATAACTGAAGTTGGAAGGTTGAGAAGGTAGGAAGGTTGGCAGCTACTGGTCGGCAACCATGAAAACGGGTAATTGCCAGTCATAATGTAAATGAGTTTTCGTTGGAAAAACAGTTGAAAGCGATTAACAACGTTTATGCACCAAAACTGAGAAACCAGTCGGACTTGCTGTTTCAAGCGGTTTAATTTTTATACTTAACTGCCACATGACCTTCAATACGTCCACATTCTATTTTTGTATTTTGTAGAATTAATGTGTTCATGAGTTTCAACTTGGACCAACCTCCGGCGGATGTACCTATATACATCCCAGAACAAAGAACATGATATAATATTACCAAATAATCCGTCCGTCCGCCGTAAGCTGTACGCCGTACGCGGCACTTTGCCGGGTTAGAGTTGTGCTAAAATTACGAAATTTGGTTTACGGGTTCGGACCAACCCCACAATGATCCTCGAAATTTTTCATAACCCTAGGAAATTTTCATAAGCCTGAATTGAAGCATTACTTCATTATAGGTGTACCACTACTGATTACTCGTGACCACCAGTAATACTTATAATACAGTAATGCTTCAATTCAGGCTTGTTCATCTGGCAAAAAGCTCCCGCCAACAGCATTGAAAGAAGCGTAAAGCTCCCTGCTGGTGTAACAGAGGAAACATATTAGGTGAAACCGAGGGTGACTAAGGGTGAGAGGAGATTGTGGGAAGGAGACAGGGAACAGGAAAACATTGACGGTGGAGGTTAGGGGGAGGAGGATCAGGTTTCTATATGCATACTCAACAGCGAGGTGCGAAGCACCGAGCATCCTATATATGTGGCTGGCGGGCAAAATGGATATCATTCCTTTTTGCGGCTGAGGTTTGGTTTACGGGTTCGGACCAACCCCACAATGATCCTCGAAATTTTTCATAACCCTAGGTCAATGGCAAGGGGTTCAAAACGAATTTTAAAATTTTCTCAAAAACTCGAAAAATTCAAGTAGAATAAGTGAAATTTAAAAATGTTCAAGACAATAAGACAATAAGGGCTTATAGTTGGAGCAGATCAAAAGCCGTCAATATGATGGTGTATCATGAGGTTGCCGAATAATTCATACTGGCCCAGCTGATTCGAACAGCACATGTTTTCCGACGTCAAGTCAAATAATAATGAATAATAATTAATAATCATATCCAGTTAATATAATTATTAAGTCATAATTAATCATAATTATTAATAATAATAATGAAGAAAATTAATAGGTAACTAACAGGGAATATTCATATTGAATGGTGTAGTTTTTTGCAGACGTTTAAATGAAGTTTAATTAGTAGACTTTTTCAAGGTTCGTTCCAGCCGTTCGTTCTGAATGAGCGCTCAAAGGTGGAGCAGATCGAAATTCGTCAACATGAGAGTGAAACATTCGACAGGATGGGAATGTGATGTGATTGGAGTGGTAATTATGTTATCTGATTTACTTCACATATCAGTAGTCAACTCCTGACAGAAACTGAGTGAGCTCCTAAAATTTTGCAGAAACCATAACAACACGCAGTTTTAGTTTTAAAGGATTTAACGTGAATATGTGAATTACGAAGGATCCGTAGTAGGTACTATCAATTTTAAAAGCCCAGAGAAATTCAGACCTCAGTTTGTGATCCGATTCCAACTAGCTCCCACCTAATTATTCATTCTAGAGCAGAGGTGGGCGGGTAGGTTGGTAGGTACAAGTGTATGTGAAAGTATTCTAGCGCTCTTATCTTGCCGATGCCGGCAACGCTTAAAATCGCTGTTCCCAACTTCATCATAGCCACGTTCCTTCTCCAGTTTCGTAAGGCAGCAGCTCGACCCACATGAAACTTCATACCCAACGATTTATAGTGAATTGAATTAGTTTCTATTCCAAGTGGAAGCCCTTAGAAAAGTGGAACTAAGCTTTGGTGAAATCTTGGAGAAAATTTCGAACAATCGCCGTCTGAAAATTGTCAGCACATTATAAGTGAATAATTATTCAATTCGATGACTTGTATCGATCGTATTCTACATTTGCCTACTATTCCGCTCTACAACGTATTATTGTATCATCTAGAGGGTGTAGAATCAAGTATTCATGGCTAGAAATTAATTATATGACTGCCAAGCGCATGAACGGAGCTTCTCCTTATGGGTGGCCAATGCTGCCAAGCGGCGTTATTAACCGATGCTACACATGTAGGATCAAACAACATATTTTCTCTTTGAGTAGTTGGTACAATTGATGATTCGTTCTGATTAGAAGGCATTTGAGTTTACAATATAGAAGCTCCGCATGATGCTACTGTTCAAACCATTTCAACAATAAATGAGATGAAAGTTTGGCAATACTCCGTTCAACCACACAAAGGATCTGTTAATGATAATAATTAAGTAAGCGATACTACGTTGGGTAATACACTGGTCAAAACGGGTAAGCTAATTGGATTGACAATCCTGACCTCAAAAGGTAACGTAAGTACGATATCGATGCGGGAATTGAATAATTGTTGTACACATTGATTTATATAAATTACTGGAGTAATTTACAGTATTAATTTCATCATTTATTCCCTCCTTTTCTCTCATTCTAAATCTTTCTTATAACATCTCTTATAACTTATAATATCTCTCATAATATTTCTATCTCGTGGACGGTAACATGGTTTTAACAATATTCTCACAATTTGTTTCTCAATCCTTCAGCAAACTGATGTTTTAGAGCTACCAGCGATTTTTTGTGGCTCTCTAAAATTGTTTTTGTACAGGGTGATCCACTCGTCGATTTTGCATGAAACTGTATCGAAAATGGGGTAAAATGCCACCCACCCGCCTTTTTTTATCACGTGTTCTCCAGATATGATTTTTAAAGGTTTTTAAAGAAACCATATTTTTTCTCCTCTAAATTCAAGTTTATCCCCTTTACTCCGTTCAATTTAAACCTCTAACTACATATTTGGAATCAGCATTAAATTTGCTATAATATCAGTGTTCTTTGCTTCTTGAGAAGCACCACCTAATGACCATATTAGCAGCTCGAACATAGACAAATTTGAAAGAACAAAAGTTCTGAAAATTTTTAGCAATTACTACTCTTCCAAAACAAATCCTGGTAACTGGCTAATCTTATGGCCGTACAAACCCATGGCTCATAATAGGACTGTTATACAGAGAAATTGACTTCGATGCATGATTTTGACGAAAAAAGAGCATGGGTATATGTTAGGAGCCCACATTTATTGGACAAATTTGGAAAAACAGAATATTACCTGCACGACACCGCTGTAATAAAATTTATTATCATGCAATCTGGATAACGTGAAAAACGTGAAAAATAGTTTTAAAACTGCTATACCCGAGAGTTGAAATTTGGTTTACCCCGACACCTGATGGTCCCGAGAGTTGAAATTTGGTTTACGCCCTCACGTGCGCCGGGAAAGTTGGTGTACTAAAAATCAACTCCCGAGACACCCAGGGGGGCCGAGCTATGGGAGGGTGAAAAACCCAACTTGTTCCGTCGCGTAATCAGTGTCTCAGTCACTTCGGTTTTCAGGGCCTCGGTTTTGTTGGCGGGCGGGACGCTCCCGCGTCCCTAGATACGGACTATCAAAACCCTGCCAGGTGGACAACACTGGAGGCAAAAAAGACACAAAAAATGGGTAAAGTACCACCACCCCCTCCCCCATAACCTTTCATTACTTTTGATATAGGTACAATAGATATTGAAAGTGATTTGAAAGAAAAAGATTTGGATGTGTTCATCCCCCAGTTCTCGCAAGGAACCGACTTGGAAGAAAAATAAATAAAACAGACATAGTTCGCAGCATCGCTAGGAATATTGACAAACTAAATCGTTCCCTTAAAGCCCGCAAAAAAGCTACCCTCCAAAGTCTGTATGAGACCGCTTGATATGCACCCACGATGATCTAACAAAGTTGCTATTGACGCCCAATCGTCGAAGGCAAAAACCAGAAACCCGGTCATATTAAGTGTTAAAACAACTATGTTCAATCTCCAGTGCGAAAGTCAGGTTTGAACCCAACATCACGAATGCAACCACGAACAAGCTCAGTGAAAGTGAAGTAACAAATTGACACCTCCATAGGATATCACAAGCGTAGGTGAAAAAAAAGAAGAAAAAAACACGTACTATTGTGTTTTAGTGAAGTAAATTAATTAGGTCAATAATGAACTTGTTGATAAGTTTTAGACTTGGTGTTATAAAGAAAATGAAAAATAGCTTTATGTAGGCTTTTGACTTTGTTGGACAAATTCAGTTCAAACTTCTCAGGACATGTTTGCCTATAAAATGTTCAACAAGCGCTTAACCTTGTTTTACGTTTAACTAGATGACCTCCAAACAGTAATGTGGGCATTTCGTTTGATAGGTTTTCAGGTATTAATTAATATATCCGTCCCACCAAATAAGGTTTTACCATCTTCTAAAATCAAATCGATTCGTTTTTCTGTATACAAATGAAAGTTTGTGAATCCAAGATTAGCTAAGTAGATACGCTCTCAAGTTAATGGAATCATCGCAGGAGAGTATACAAATCGACACTGCTTTTACTCCGTTTTACTGATTATTTCCAGAATAAGACGCGGTTACAGTTATGAACAAACGAAAACTGCTGAATGCAAACCAAAGGTTACTTTGATGATAAAATAGTGGAGGAACCTAATCCATTAAGGGCTCTAAGAGCTAGAAAAACAAATAGGAGACGAAGGAAAATAAGATGGGATCGGAAGTAAGGGAACGTAGAGGCAGCGTCTGGACCGGTTCTCCACTCTCGCCAACCAATCAGGCGTATGGACTGAGGAGTCATCCATGTGAAGTGGAGATTTCCATCTGATAAGACAACAAATTACTCTGTACTGGCGATGGGTATCGATTTGGAAAAATATCGATGTTTACACATGGATGTTTTTTTTTCCGCAAACATCGATGTCTAAAAGACATTCTATGAAAAACATCGATGTTTTCAAACATCGTATAAAAAACATCGTTGTTTCTTCCGAAACTGCCTCACCTATTGTGACCTACCGAGGTAAAAGTTCCAATCTAGCTGTCAATGTATTTGGTAATTTTTGTTCTTATTTTGAAAAATTAAACATGAAAAAAAAAATGTTCCACAATGTTCCACATTGTTCCACAAGTTGGATAAAGAATTACCACGACCTTATAGTCTCGACGTCGCAATATGCTCCCAACTGCCACCAGTCCACAAATCCCTATTCAATTTCCTACAAGCGTGCGGTCTGAAGCTATGATATGATTTCTCAGTGGAAATCTGTGTTGAGTGACAGATTATTAAGAACAAAATAAAGACATGAATACATACTAATATGAATGAAGAATGAATAAATAACATTAATGATAAAAACTGAAGTACTTATAAACAAATGTTCAAGTTGTATATTCTACATAGCTATATGTAATTACAATTCCTTAGTGTTGGCTGTGAAGTGTGAATTGTAACTGATGCCAATAAATATATTCATTAAAAAAAAAAAACTACTGAAAAGTAAAATAGGTTTGTAATAATAAATATTTTGGGGGCAAGGGAAAAACATCGAATGACTTAAAACATCGAGTATTCGATACCCATCCATACTCCGCACTGATACCTCCCAAGGTAACGCCTATTTGTTCCCGTAGAATTCAGTTAACAATAGATCAGTTAGAAGTCATTTTGTTACTAAATAGGAAAAATGTATGGATAAGACGTAAGTTGTTTGAACGTCTGAAATCGCTAAATCATGTTGGAGAAAACTTCTGGATGGCCAATCTTCAGAAGGATACAATGTAAAAAGAGGAAGCAGATTCTGGGAATGGTCTAGAGAAAGCCTCATTTGCGGAATATCATATTTGTTACCTACGTGGTTGAAATATTGAACAAGTATAAACATTGTTGTGATGTGTGGGGATGCCATACCTTCCACCTAATATGCAACACCCTGGACATTTCCTCCTATATGAACAAAGATATTTAGTTTTCAATCCAAATCTTCATGATGTGAGTTTGGCAGGGAAGGAGAAACTGTAGTAGAAGAATGGCGAGCTGGCTTGGGAGGGGTAAACGCAGCGGTTGTAAAGTTTGGAACTGTTCCGTAAACTTCAATTAAATTAAGATGCGTTAGAAGTCTAGTAAACTTTGATCAGCTCTCATAAAACAACTTTATTTATTTTCTTTGAGAAGTATTAATGAAATAAGTTTACAGATAATTTCTCTTGGGCTGAGTGGCAGTACCTTAGTCGCTTTCGTATGCGAAGGCCCGTTTCAATAAACTGAGAGCTAGTTCAACCCGGACCATGCAGTTACTTTTGAAACTTTGCACTGAATGGATGAACAGAAATACTAAATGAAACGAAATCAGCAGTATTTTCGACATCAATGTATTAGAACATAATCAAAGGTAAAGTGGTTCTCACAGGGATATCCTTTGAAACGATTCAGTGTGGTATTCCTTTATGGTGACGCGCTAGGGTTAGGTCAGTGAGGCAAGCAGGATACTATATGTACATATACATACCTACCTAAGGTGGTTTGACGGCCATATCGTTCTTTGAATAGTCTGGAAAACACGTGTAGTTAGCATTCGCGGGCATTCGTAACACACAGCAGAGATGGCATGCCGTAATAGTCCGAATATATCCCTCAAAACTTCTGTCCCAACCACTTAATTTTCCTTTGATAGGTGCCTTTCATCCAATATGCTTCACATGTTACATTGGGCCGGAATTACCGCGATACGCGACAACGATAAACCGTGTAGAAAGGATTACCGTAGGGAACACACACACGTTTCATTAAAAAAATCAATGATGGTTGGTAAAAACGTTCCAACAAGAATAACAAGAAAGAGTAACTCTTAATAATATAACTGTTATATTTTTAATCATGTCTCACTGTTCCATCATATACAACATTTCAAGTCGATTGGTCCTGTTACCCAGGCTGTAGACTCGTCAAAGTGGACAATATTCGTCTATACTTTTGGTGATTTTTAAAAGCTTAGGTGTGGTTCTAGAAGCGATAATGCTTAATTTGGCAATTGTCCCCAGCTTTATCAATCGGTGTGACGTAAGAGGTTTTCCACTTTGAGGGGGAGCAGCCTGATGCCAGTGACTTGTTGAATTTTGAAACGGTATAGTTTTTAGGTAACATTCAGATAGAGTTTATTTTTTTTTAGAAATTCTTAAGACCATCCGCAGCTTTGTACGACCGCCCCTCCGTTCACAATGAGGGGCTCAATGGTTGAGCCAATGAAATTCCTTCATACAAGTGTGTGTCAAACCTCGGAGCAACGTTCTTCCTTGAGGATCTCCGATTCAAACAACATTCTTTCGACATACTTTTCGTGTCTACGGAATTGAGGGTATTTAGAAAATTTGGTGTTAGGTAGGTCGTCGGTAGGTACAAGTAAGGTTTTTCGAACCCGAGGGATTTGAAATATAAATGTATTTCTAACCCCGGGGCACCCCCCTACCCATACCCCTGCGGCGGCGAAGGGAGGAAGGGGGTGGGTTCAGATTTTACGATTATAATCTACCATTTCAAATAAAAGTTGTTAACAAGGGGATTTGAAATATGGGCCCCTTGCGGGCCAAGTTCAATTCTTCAAATTTTCAGAATATCAATTTGAAAATACCATTGAAAATTATATTCTGAAAATTTGAAGAATTGGATTTACACCACTTGGCACCCGAAGGGCCCATATAACCTATAACTCGTTAACTTTTCATTAAATCCTAGTGATCAACATAGAGCTGATTTTACCCCGGAGATGATCTATTTTTGTGGCGCCTCGTAACTACGGAATTCAGGAAATGGTTTCCTAACTTCCGATCGGATTAGCTCATTACAAGTCCAACCTGCAGAACCTATCAACCAATGAAATTTTTAAGTGTCGTTCATCAACCTAAGTACCTGTATAATATTAGTGTTATCACCTATGTATATATAACAAAAACGGCTGAACCGCGTATTTATCCTGTTCTACCTACCTACCTGTAGACAACGGAAATACCTACCTACCTATTTATTGATAAAAGAGTAGCAAATATCCAAAGAAACAAAATGTACCATTCGAGGCTCATAAATTTATCTGGAACGGTTTTTCGGTCGGCCACAGATGCTTATCGACCATCCCTAGTTCATGCCAATTTTGTTGTACTCATGCATTGCGGGAGGAGCGTCGACATTAATCCTAGAAAGTAGATGAACTAGCTTGTCACTCACCTTTTATTCCTATCGACCAATCAGCTCGAAGTTATCCAAATGGCACATCACCATAACTCGATTTTGCAACCGAGTTTCATTCCGACATCGCGAACACCCCGAAACTCACGATTCAAGTCAAAATTGATGGCAGACCAAAAGAATTTGAATCTGTCGATATCATGATGGTAAATCAAAATCAAAATAGAAAAAAACCACAGAAGCGGCTGCGGTCGCCAAACTGAAACTGCGCAGTTACGGACTACCGACTTGATCAGCCACATATTATTTTTCCCCAAAGTATAACACTCCAGTATATTATACAGGGAGCTTAGGTCACTATACCAAAGTATTGCATCCATGTTCATGGTCCACTTTGTACAATTCAGCTAATTACAATAATTGTAATTAAAATGTTGAAAACGTACACTTTGTACAATTCAGCTAATTACAATAATTAATAATTATGGCGGTTCCTTTAGGCATAAAATTGACCAACAATATCCCATTCTGGTCCCAGAATACAGATGACATGATCTTCCTCTCTGAAAATTGGACTTTGAGTTTTTTGGTTGATGGTGAATGGGTATGGCGCCACTGTAGAGAGTACCTTTCTGACTCATGAGTATAGTGAAACACCCACGTTTACTGGTAACGGTTTGTGTTTGTAAGAGACGTGCAGTTTTGACTGCTGCAAATGTCCAATACTGATTAAAAACTCTGCAAATTCTTGACACAACGGTTCATTATCTTCTTTGTACAGATCACCCTTCTGTCTAGATCACTAGGTCTAAATGTCTAGATCCTAAATGTTAGATTAATTATTATTATAAATTATCACTAATTATTAACAATTTTATCAAGTACCTAGTGAAAATTATTATAATTTATTGTTAGGTATTAATAATTCGTATTTATTAATAATAATTATTATTATTAATTATTATTAATTAATACGATAAAATTCTGGGGTTTTTAATACTACGTCGGTAATAACAATTATTTTTCTATAAAAGAAGTACCTACCAACAAACATTCGAAATTACCTTCATTTCCGTAGCACGAAACGCACCTCAGAACAACAAACTCGACATCACATATGATGTTCCAAAGAGCTTGTTAGTATGAAAGTGGACCTGTATTTCAACAGTTTGAGTCACGATCGTGTTGTGAGGCACAATCTTTGAGCCGTCATTGTGAACGAACAGCTGGTCGTACAAAGCTGCGGATGGTCTTAAAAAATTCTACGGAACAAACTCTATCTAAGTATGAAATAAAAAACATACCGTTCTATATGAATTTTTCGAGATATGAGATTTTCAAATTTTCAAAATTCGTTTTGAACACCTTCCCCTTGACCTAGGGTACGGCGTACGGCGGACGGACGGATTTTTTTTTATTCGATTTTCTGAATCTACGTATCTTGAAACGTAAACCAACAAATTTTGAGGGGGGGTTAAAAAAATTTTTTCTTTGGGCGATTCCAATGGTTCATTATCGAAGATAATAAACCAAAAGAGGACTGAAAGATAGGTGAATAGTTTGGTAACTCGAAGGACCACTCAGTTTAACTGAGAAAAGAAAATGATAATAAGTTAATAATAATAGGAATTGCAGGTGTTCAAAAGTAAAAGGCTAGATTTTGATTGATGAAGCATCAACACGATCTGTCACTGTCAGCTGATAGTTGATAAGGTTAATATCACAGAGTTGATTCGCGCACAATCACATCAATTAGACGAAAATATTCAATAATTTAATATGCGGAAAAGATTTCACTAACAGCTAAAAACAGGCAACAAATATATAAGAAAAGGAACATTGGTATGTGGATACTGGTAAAGCATGTGACATGTGGAAGAGATATATGAAAGAATACAGCTAAGAATAATGGTAACGGAAGAAGATCAAAGAGAAGGTAACAAAAGGGTTCCGATTATAAGGTTTTAAACAAATGCCACATGCAATTATGATGTTCGTGTGTAGTGGTTGAGTGCCCTGATAATAGTTACGATGCTACTGACGAGATATGTGATTATTGTTGGTCGAAAATACGGTAAGTGCAAACAGTTTGATTTCGCAAAGTAAGGAACTGAATAAAAGATCGTATCTCAAACCTGCGGTTGGTGGAGCGGTTTGGCTGTTGTGACGACAGGAGTATTAGGCTTGGAGAGGTACGAATACGTTTGGGAAATAATTGTCCCGGTTGTTTTCGTTATTCATACTCAGGAATTCAGAGTGTACAAGAGTTCATTTTATGACGGTAATACGATGTATATACGTACAACAATAATATCCCTTGATAAATAATGGAAGGTGAAAAATACCAGGCTTGCCCGTAAGGCATGGTTTTCGGTTGACACTGCGAACATATTATTTGAAGACAGTGAGTGGGGAAAGAGCTCGGGCGAAGGTTTGCGCGGAGGAAGGTGGGAGAAACCATTTTTTTTTTTTTTTTTTTCGAGGTTATTATAGGTGGTTTAGCCAGCGGGAACCCGCAATCCCTGCTAAGTTATCGTGCTTCGCGAAAAAGAGACCCCCTCCACCTTCTTGCCAGTTCACGGCTTCATTCTTCGTACGGTAAATATGCTCTCAAAAACAAGGAATGAGAGCACGCTCACGGGGTGAGTGCGGATTTGCCAGACTCTTTCTTTCTCGTTTGCTCCCCTCCCCTTCCTTCAGCATTCTATTTCTTCGGATGCTTTAACCATCCTACTGACTGTCTTCTTAGTATTAATTGGGCATGACCGGAAGGATTTTCGTTCATCGCATCTTACGGTCTATTTGGAAACAAGGCTTGGAATCCGGAGGCAATATCTATATACAAGAGGTTTCCCCCTACAAAGCGCACACATGATAAGTGAAGGCAAATACCTTGTGCAGTGAAAACTGTGTAAAATCACTGAAATGCTATCTGATTCCAATTAATGAACCCATACGGTGTTCAAAACTGTGAACCTCACTCACAATCATTTTCCCCTAGTATGATCAGGCGGCTATCGAAATGATTGATCAATTGGCTTGGACAATCCAACCGTAATACCATCAAGGAATCACATGTTTGG
Source organism: Stenodema calcarata (assembly GCA_963920205.1). Lineage (NCBI taxonomy): Eukaryota > Metazoa > Arthropoda > Insecta > Hemiptera > Miridae > Stenodema > Stenodema calcarata. The sequence goes on along the minus strand of OY986048.1, from coordinate 14,415,518 downwards.
AAGGGTAGTAGGTTCCATTTTAGAGATCGCAATGGTCACAAATTGAAAGTTGTTGAAAGTGGTATGCGATGACTCTGTGGTATAGTCAACAACCCTACTACCTCATATTCAGCAACCATCTCTTTTTTTTTTCTTGCTCCAGTTTCCAAGTTAGGATTGAAGACGTTCAAGTTTGAATTCAACCTTTGTCTAAATGGTGGAAAAGCCTCTGTCACGAAGCGGGTAATAGTTCAATAAGGGAGGAGTCATAACGCGACTGTGAGCGGGAGTATGGAGGGCATAAACCGAACGAAATGAGAAATGGAAGGAGAAAGAAACAGCGACCCAAAGGACATAAAATATGAGTTTCATTATGACAGTTGCTTTCAAAGGGACATATAAGGAATGTATTGTCGACACCTTGGGATCAGAATGAAGGATTCCCCATCTTGAGCCGCACTTTATCTACGAAGAGAAGTAGCAAAAGTGGGTGGTAGTGGCAGTTGGGGGACGGGGGAGTTATCATCAGACCCTGAATGGCGGTGGAAGGTGTACGTACAGTCCTATAGAAGGTTCCTGCACACAAAAACCTATCAATACCAACGACAAATCTGCGGTCATCGCTCCCTTTTAAGGGCACAAGACTTACGGTATTTCCCACCCCCTTCTATTCCTGATGTTTCTATTGATTACGGAGAGTCCTTAACTCTCGCTCTTTTCCTCTATAATTAAAACGATCATCATTCCCATCGTTGCAGTAATGCGCGACACTTGGCTATTCTTGACATACCTAGATCACTAGCGGTGATGCGTCGATGATGCATTCAAAACCAAAACCAGAAACCAAACGAACAGTTTGGAATCGCAGATTTCAAATATCCAATTTAATTGATTATGACAAGTAGATTTCAATCTTCTCCGCATGTATCTCATAGGTTATTCGAGACTTCTGTAGTTGAATGGTCTTTGAATTGCCGCAGTAAACGAGTCGAGCAGGTGCTGTTGTCTCGTGTACTGTTTTTAGCATCTCGGGGAATAGCTGGAGGTCCCATTGTTTGGGGAATGGCTGGGGCTCTGCCTATGCGTAACTTTGGCTTCATAGGAGTCACATATGATATGGTTTTCCCGAGCTCTACCAAACGTCAGGGTTACATATAAATTATATTATAAATGAAACCAAAGCTACACAGTAACCCCAGACATTCCCCCAGTCATTCCCCAAACAATGGGAACCCCACCTATTCCCCGAGATGCCAAAAACCTAATAAATGAATTGACACGAGTTTACTCATTGTTAAACTGAATAATTTTAATACGTGAAGCATCAAACTACCTTATCCGCTAGCATACAGTCAGGGTAGACTGTATTTTAGTATAAAGAAAAACAAGAGTATTTACAATTTTCATTTGTATAATAACTTGACTGCCATGCGCCCCCTCATCACACACGTCACTTCAAACAGCCAATCGTAAGCTGTTTTCCTATCATTCGGTGGATATTTTAGGTTGATATTTTCTAAACGAAAATTGTATACTGTTCAACGACGGCATGGTCAACAGGACGAAATGACAATTAGTCAATCCTTCTTCGTTCATTTAGTTGATCCATCCTCTAGGGTAGTGCGGCGGAATAATTACAGAATGAATATTGTAGACATTTTCGCCAGTTATCGCAATGTTGATTCTGATTTACATCATCACAAAATTCATCATTTGAGATTGATCTCGACCGAATTTCACTGGATGTTTTATTTATTTGGAGGTGGATTAGCTGCTTATGTCAGTGACTTGCCCTTTTCGCCAAATCTTTTATCTCTCCCCACCCCTCTCTCTCGCTACTTCTTCTCCCTAGAAACAGAACGATTGCCACCACCTGCTTTAATAATCTTATTATCGAGCACTAGGATCTTTGTGCGGCTCTCATTCAATATAATCTTAACCTGCGGAAAAGGAGATGAAAACCAGGAGCAGTGAGGCGAGGAGCGAAAAGTGTGGTCATCAGTTGAAGCTATGATAACATCTATTGTACCTCCCGCCCATTCCAAGTTGCTGCGCTCTTTATCCCAAGCCTGCCGTCCTCCCAGTCTCTACCATACTTTCTCCGCCGTCGCCAGGCACCTCGTAAAGCCTTCTTTCCCCACCACTTTTTCTCAAAACCCTTTCCTGCAGTCTACCAAACTACCTGGAAGAAACACACTGTGGATTACATGATCGTGATTTGTGACGAGAGCTGGAAAATCTGGTTCAGTCCGTTTATATACTTTACAATATATGCTATTGTTATGATACCTTATTTGCCAGATTTGTACTTTTGAGTCCGCCCATCTGAAATACATCTAAACCCAAATGTTTCTTGCTCCATATGCTTATAAGAGGATTATCTGAAAGTCAACCTTCCAGGTACCAAAAAGGAACTTTCCTCAGGAATAAATCAAGAAAGCCCTAAAATCAACCCCAAACCACTTACCAGCCCCCAGTTACATCATTAAAAACGTTGCTGATTCTTGGCCAATGGTTTGTTATCTTCTGTACAGATCACCTCTCTGTCTAGATCACTACTCCGTTTAATTTTATATAGTTTGTTTATATCAACGATACATTAAACATTCATATTGATGAAAATCTATCCAGTATCGAACCAAAGATTCGAAATTTCCTGCTTTCCATAGACACTCAAACTATGTCAGAACACGATACTCGATACCTACCTCAAAACCATGCGCTGCTTAAATCGGTAGGGCCACTATAAACATAGTGAACCCCCTTATGATTCACGCTCACGTTGACGACTTTGTAATTGTTCTACCTTTGAGTACCCATTGTGAACAATTGGATGTTCGTAGTAAGCTCCGGATGACGTGCGATTATCGGATTATATTTTTGGTGTAAACAAAACAGATAAGCAACAAAGATGTAGTTTCCCCAGTAGCTATGTATTCCTGGGATGTACAACCAAGCTGCTCTGGGTGGAGATGCTGAAAATTCATGAAGTATCACAAGAGCGCTACTCTCGCTACAATCACACACACTACATGTACAATACTCCAGCTCCTCGTCAATAACATCCATGAATGGACTGCCAGTGACAAATCGTAATGATCGCTCAAAAATCATGAAGAGAAATATCACACCAGCCATACTGTCGTGAACGACGAAACTATCCCTAAACCAGGTGTGGTTCGCTACTTAGGTGTACACCTCCAGCATAGGCTCACATACGATTCGCACATAACTGAACTAGTGAAAAGGCTCCGCTACCGCATTAATCTACTCAAGCCTCTTCTCAGCCAAGTTCCACCATTATCGATGACAATAAACGCCTCCAGGATACTAGTGGAGGGGGTCATAAAGAGCAACGATGAACCATAATTTCCCACCAATCCTCAGCTTTTGGAAACCACATCAATTCATGGGACAGGCTAATCCACCCCCAACGCCTCAACAGAAAGAGAACGTTCGACCTGTTGGACAGAAACGACTAGGTCTGATAACCATCCACTCAACTCCTAACTATGATAAATAATAAATAAAATATAATAAAATAAAATATACATGTATATTACAAATTACATATATAAATAATCAAACAAGCTAACTTATTATATGTTACTATTATATAGTATATTCATCGTCCCAAAATATTCGAAAAACGCTGACGCCGCGCATTTCCTTCGCACAGCACGCTTAGCAAAAGTCGAAGGCAGCAAAGTTCGCCATGAATTATGCATGGGCAAAAATGTTTAATAGCCCTGATATTCCTTTGCAGGCAAAGTTGCAGGTGTTCAATGCAGTGGTGCGTGCGATTCTTGGGTATGGGGCGCAGGTGTGAGGATTTTCGGAGTATTCTTCTGTAGAGGCTGTCTGTCCTATTACTGTTTATCAAAAAACTTTTCCATTTGCCCATATGCTCCCCCAATTTCCTGGTATACCTAGAGACGGAACTTGACACACTATCGACAGACACGCTTGGTCTGCGTCTTGACTATATAACTAGAGTGGCAAGTATGCCAGAGGCATGCCTGCCAAAGATTGTTGCGCGTGAAATCGGTAAAATATTCTGGGCGGAGAATTACGGCTTACTGGCCGTTAGATATGCTCGTCCCAATGCGCTGGCAGCTATGGACGTGCCTCAACTGAAATCGACCGCGGGCCAATTTTTAACACGTTTTCGGGAGGAAAAGAGGAGGAGTTTTCTGGACAGGGCTGCTGCGTCGGAATCATACACTCTCTACAGGGAACTAGACCCAGAAGTAAAATGCGCAAGTTAGAAGACAGGCGGAAATTGGGTGGTATGAGGCTCGTTGGCTTTTCAAGCTGCGAGCTGAGCTTCTTAATGTAAATGCTAGACCTAGAGAGGAGTGCTCAATGTGCAACTTGTGGGAGCGTGAAGACACATTTCACTTTCTCTGCATATGTCCTGTTCTAAGTGAGTTCAGATGTCTGGCATTCGGGTGTGGTACGCTCACCAGCGATAGGGCAATATTAATTTTAAATGGGGGCATGGGTTGGTCATGTGTTGTGCTCTATTGTAAAACTGCTTGGCGCTATGGAAAATTTCTAGTTAGCGAATTTAATTTTCAAGTGGATTGGTAGTAAGTCATGTTCTTTTTTCTTTTTTCTTTTTTTTTTATTTATTATTATTTACCAAAGGCTCGAACCTCCGGCGGACAGCTCAACCAGCTACGCTGTAATGTTTACTAGTGGAGTTCCGTTATATTTTAATTTATTTCTGTTCAATAAACGTATTTCTTATTTTTCTTCTTCTTCTATAGTATATTTAGAGGGCCTGTTAAATTACAGCCACCCCCACTCAAGTTCCATTGTAGTATACTACAAAAGTACAGTTATTAACAAAACAAAAAGACTTTATACAAGACTTAGTGTTGTATATAAATGTTGCCAAATAAAATTAAATTAAAAAAAAAATGTAGCTGAAATTTTCAAATTGCAGAACCCATTTCTGAATGGTTAGTTGTCTATTTTCTCAGACTGGCTACCCTGATTCGAAGGGAAAAAAGAAATTGGTTTTTTCTCCGAATCCGGGTCAAAAGAGTCCTGGAATCGTTGAAATGGGTATGGCAACCGCATCAAACAGACTACAGCAATAGTTTATGCCGATAGAGGGGGATTACGAGAGGGGATTCACGGTCATCGTGTCACAAAACTCTTCTCGACTGGGTCGTATGTATTTCCTAAAAATTTCAGTGGCGTTCACTCAATTATTCGGACTCTATCCAGCTTCGGAGCTGAGGTTTTAGGAGAGTCCAATAATCACTCCCATGCCGTTAGAAGTAAAAACCTTGATAACGCAGTGGGATTTGCGCTATAACCCGACTCATCAAGTTACGCCTCCCCTCAAACTTTCCTACTCAAGTTTTACTACGTGTCGTTATTTGGTTGATTAGATAAACCATGAGTACCAATGCGTATTTTGCTGAGTTCATTACGGTTTGTGGGACTTGTATTGTGAGAGAGAGTGTTAACTCCGAATATGAAGCAGTAATAAAGCTACAATTGGTGTCATGTTAACTAGTATTGTTAATATTATAATCATTTTATCAAACTTGCTGAAAAGGTCCGCGAACAAACGAGGGACAACGCTGCAAACTTTCTCACAACGGTATCTGTTTTTTTTGTATAAATCGCCCTTCTGTCCAGATCACTGTTTCGTAAGTCATATCCTTTTTAGCTGGGATAGTGACGTGCGATACAATCGATTTGAGAAAAGTATCGAGTATCTTCTGTCACTCGAAATGACTACTGATATCAAGTAGGTACTTTGCGTAGTATCGGAAAAAGTACTCAAGTTGTAATTGAGGGTTCAATCAATATTGCTTCTAGTTTCTAGCAATACACTTTTGAGTCTTCGAGGAGTAGGGAAGTAGTAGTCGGACGTGAAGTAGGTTTGATCGTATAATTTGTTTGTATGTTGGACCAGTATAATTACTTTCATGTACTTGTAATTTCCTAATATTCCTAATTTCAATATATAGTTGTTCTTGTTTGTATTATGAGCATAGTTTAACTACAAGTTGACAGATGATCGTTTATGAATATGGTAAGAAGTACTCATAAGTAAGAATTATTGTATTAGACACTTGAATAGTATAGAGCATACTGAGTAATGGTATCGAATATTTTCGGTTGCCGCACGTCCCTAAGCTGGGGTTCTTCAATTTGATCTTTCGATTCTACGTACCTTGAAACGTTAATCCACAAATTTTTAGGTGGGATTAATTATTATTTTTTTTTTCTTGGTCGATTCTTATGGTTTATTGTCAATGATAATAAACCATATGATGATTTTATCGCAACCCAAGGTCGATTATTATTATTTTCACTCGATCAATAGATAGTTCTGAACCATAGGAGGCAAATTTCACAAGTCATCCTCAATGGGTCAAATTAGCATTTGTGAATCAATCTATCAACATCTTCATATCATCTACAATAATTTTGGCAAAAACACGAATTACATAAAAAGTTTGGCATTGGATGCAGCTGAATACCCATAACTTTGCAAGGCCTCTTTAACTTTTGTACTGTATATGCTCACCTCTATTCTGAGGACTTTCAGTTATTGCTAACGACGGTTACATCATCAAAACAATGTATTTTGTTCTCAATTGCGACAGTGGACGTTTCAACGATATCTTTCTTTTTTCTCCATTTCAGTAGATGTGTTTAATGTGTGCTCGTAGCCTCTACCGTATTCTACATTCTGTGATACTGAAACTACCATGGAAAGAATCGCTCCAACTGAACAATATAATAAAAAGAATAATGTTATGACTACAGTTGAGTGATAATTTTCTCATGTATGTTGATGATGATGCATATGAAGCGGCTTACTGTGCAGCCTGAATTACACTCGTTTCTTCGAGTGAGATGGAAACGGTATTGATGTCAGATATTACTTAAATCGAGTTGAAGGGAACGTTACACACGTAAGATAGCAAAATGACGAAGAGAATGATGTGCCCAACATGGAGTAGGGCTTATCGAATTTCCATCAGAGGCCCATTCGTGCGCTCCCCTCTTTCACTGTACCCACGTTCGAGTCAACCTATTAACCCAACGTACTTCCGTTGGGCACATATGGAGTAACTTGCTCGGGCACAAACGCCATTGAGTGCAGTACGTCAAAGAACGAATTGTTTCATAGAGTTTCCAGTCGGCAAATTACTGGAGGAAAATGAAGAAAAAAAAAGAATCATCAGTAAGGCAGTCTTCTGTACACATCTTGGATAGTTACGTGAATCCCCGAGGTTCGTCGGAATCTAAAACTCTCATATCATCTACTCAATTGGACAAAATATTCCATTTACAACACTCAAAACTCTGCAAATTCTTGACACAACGGTTTATTATCTTCTTCTTTATTCTTGACACAACGGTTTATCTTCTTATTCTTTATTATCTTCCCTTTGGTTTAGATCAGTAAAAGGTAGATTATGAATTATAATTAATTATTATTAAGTAGTATAAATTATTATTAATGATTATTAATGAATCCGGGGTTCAAAATACATCAATTTTGGTTGATTATCTTCAATAATGAACCATTGGAATCGACCAATGAAAAATGTTTTTTAACCCACCCTCAAAATTTGTTGGTTTACGTTTCAAGATACGTAGATTCAGAAAATCTAAAATCGTTTGTTGGTAGGTAAGTACTTCTTTTATAGATAAATTATTGCCGGCGTAAGTAGGTGGATATGGGTACCTACGTTTTATTTGTACTTAATTCATGATCTCTATCATTTTTTTGCACAAAGATTTGATAATTAAAATCATTGTTTAAAATAATTAACATATCGGTTAATTATTAATGGTCAGAGTTAGAACTCCGCCCATCAACGAAAAATATTCGTCCACGGAATTTGTGAGGCCCAAGTACAGGAAAGATGGAATATACAATTATAAAATATGAACACTTGAAATTGCACTCATGGCGATGGGCTTTGGAACAACCGTACATGGATAAACGAGAAGATCTCCTATACAAAACACCTTCGTTTATCCTCCACTGCACTATAACTTACGATCTAGGAACGAGACGGCGCAGAGGTTAACCCCTCCTTCAAGAATGAACGGTCTTGAGGGGTTTTGCCTATTCAAGCGCCTGTCATGTTGTCCTCGAGTGGTCGATGAAACAACTCGTAAAATTTAGGGATGAGTTATATAGGTCGGTAGGTTAACTAATTTACCTACCGACATACATAACTCATCCCTTCAAACTCGTATGTTTAAAGGTCTTGTGAATCACCAGTACTGATGTTGCGACAGTAGTGACCTCTTGTTAGAATCACTTGAGATCTGCTAAAACATGCCGTTGTCTCCCCCAAGTGGGTCTACCTAAATATGAATATAAATGATATTCATGTATCAAATCCTGGAACATGAATTATGTACAACTGTTGTACGGTCAATGAAACTCATTCTTTCATGTTGAGGAAATTTGGCTCCCACTACCACAACTGGTGTTTTAAATAAATAATCCCTTGCAGAATTATTTGGTGAAACTTTACGTACAATCCTATTCAATACCACTGGTAAATCCAACCACTGGTAAATCCACTCTTGGACAGCATGGTATACAAAGCAGACGATGGTGTAGGTCACAATACAACTCTCTACCTACTTGGTTCCATATGACCTGTAATCGTGCGAAGATGATCGTCTAAGATGATCTGCGGCGGTTGTAGCTCGTTCAGCAAAGTTGGGATGATCCAACTTCGGGGTTAGGTATGTTACAGTTTGAATAGACAGCTCCAATGGCTCTGTGGCGAATTCGACAATGACAATGCACATCTAATTGCCACTTCCTGCGAATACCAAACTGCGTTCTTCAAATAGCTTCCCGCATTGGAATAAGGTTTATGCATTGCTTCAACTAAAGTCGAAGGTCGATGGAATCTTTACCCTAATTTTAAACTGGATGAATAGAAACAAATCGTAATCTAACACGGTTAAAATCATATCTCATGAACACACGTAGGTCCATAATCAGTATTTAAATTCCTTCAAAGTTTTACTCTATCGGTATTTATGGATATCTGAGTAGCAAATGTGATCCATAAGATTTCCATGAAACTTCATACGGATAATGATATTCCTACCTAGTTGTCTCCTCATCCGATCATGTTAGTGCATTTTACACTCAACTAACGTGTCCTCATCACTTAAGATAACAATGCAACAATCACACGGGAAATACCAGTCGTAAGATTATATTGTTTATTTTTCGTAGTAGAGGCGTTTATCATTATAATAATTTATTGGAGTAATCCACTTGGTATTCTGACAAATCCCGTCTCAGAAGCGGCACTGATCCCAACTATGTGGACTTATAGAGATCCAATTAGCTTTGTAACCCATGTGTTGTCACATGAATGCTGGCACTGTTTGGTAGTGTTGTTTGCAAGCGGATGTAACGGAGGTAATTCTCCAGCCGCAAGCTTCTGTAGTTAACAGCTTTTCTCTCCCAGGGCTCACATATATACACGCACCCGGATGGTACCAACTGGATCATAATCAATAGAGGTTTTCAATTATTCAATATGGTTTCAAACAAAAGTTATGAACAAGCAGTATCAACAATTGACTGTTCTGAAATCCTACTAAGGAAAGAAATTGTTTCTTTTACTTGCGTGCTGTTCATTTTTCAGGACAATATACCGAAGTTGTATATTTATAAATATTATATATAACATTGAATACATAATTCTTCTTCTTGTTGTTCTACTGATGTGGTAGCACACTGAGTTGTGCCATAAATATACATAGATTTAAGCAGTCCATTTCCTCATTTTGACTCTGAATCTACGTATCTTGAAACGTGAACCTAGTGGTTAATTTTCTTTCCTTGGACGATTCCAAAAAATATCCCCCAAACCATAAATCACATACATTTGATTAGCTAGGCGGATGCTTATCACAAAACATACTCCTGGTATACCCTTGGTGTCCTCAGAATTCTATCGATCAGCAGATAGGCCTCAATCAAATTCGAATGAGCCGCGTTGCACTATAGGGGTTCTACTAAAACCCGACCAATCGTATAGCTGTGATGTTCAAATGAAAAAAGAACAAATGGTGTGTTGTATTGTTTCATTAATATGGGAAACGTACCTATTTCACAACGGAAGGTAAACAAAGTGATGGCACGATCTGTTGTTTCCGGTACGATGTTCTGTTAGATTGTGGCCTCTTCCGATACTGATCCGGTGGAAAAGATCCATTTTATTTTTCCAAATAACATCTGCGCAGGCACGGGACCGGATTATGGCCGAGGAAGGAATTCAGTCACCAATGTAAACGATTTTATTGAGCCCAGCCATTTAGGAAATGACTCAATTTCCTCCTTCCAGTGACCTCTTGTTCTCTCTCCATTGTACACCTCATTCAACAGTACGAGTACGATCAACAAATGCGGATGAATGTTATATGTTTAGTTCACTAAAGAGTAAAGCGAATCGTATCGTATAACTCGCTTCTCACTTGGAACGTTCTTTCTCCTCTTTGAAAATGTATATTGATTATATCAGAAGCATGCTATCATCTAAGGGAGTAAACCATTCAGAAACGCTGCACATTTTTCTATGAAGCTTCGTTATTTTTCGAGTATATAATCTTTCAGACTAGCTACTATCCTGTACATATAATATGCTTGAGAGTTCCATAACTACACAAAATTCATTCAAGTAATAAGCTTAAATGATAGTGTATTTGTTCGGAAACTTGACCAGAAGATCCTCTCCGAAAGGCCGAGGGGTGAGAGGAGAAGTACACGTGTAATACTACTATTAAATTGCAGCCCGTTTCCTCTCGATTGATACATTATGCATTTTTCAATGACATTAACATTTATAGTAGGAGGAGAATATCGTTTGGTATCATCTTCTCATTGGTTGCAGTCTTCTGTCGAGTCCCTACTTTAGGCGATTCACTTTACTAAGAGAAGGAATCAGTCTCCAGTTCTTTGTTGGACTTCCTATTTTTTCAAGGATCGAATTGGTTTCTCCCCAGTTCGTCCTCATCCTTTCATATTCTATATTCGACTCTCCCGGTCTTGTTCATTTATATATGTAGAGGCTTGATTTTGCAACGGGAGACCCATTTGAAGTTCAGAAGCTCTTCTAATTTCTTTTGGGATGAATATATTGAATTCTGTTACACGAAAAGGAGGATATAAATTGTAGGTACCACATGACTCTCCAAATGCCAGACGTAGAGTTTTGGAATATGGCATGTGTTGTGAGGTCTGGTGTATCGCAAGGTTTGCAAACACGTTTTCGCTATCGTCATCCGCTGACCAACACTGTCTAGTTTCATTAAGTCCTCTGAGTAAATACGAGTACCTTGTCGGCACAATGAATCAATGTGCACGAGACGACAGTAGATAGTGGATGGTAATATGTATGTAATACATATATACTATACATTATACTATATTTTAATATTTGGTGTTTAACAGAAGTATATCCCTCATATAAAAGCCACATAAAATTATTGTAATTGTTATCCGTTTTTTAATGCAACGAATGTGTCAATCCTTCACATCTTCTCCTCTACAACAACACTAGTAGAAACCTACTTTTGATTTGCCAAAAGTCCATCGATTGGCGAATCGTTCCACATCACAGGATTATTTACTGCCAGTTGAGCTGTCGTGTGATGAACGATAATATAAAGTTGGGGGTTTCGATTCACTGGGTGCTCGCTCGCGTGATACTGGGAGGTCTGTGCATGCTGAACATCGATTACCACAGACATCTAAACATCTCGGTACTATCATCATTGAGATTGTCATGGACGTTTTATTATATACAGGCTCGTTTGAGATTATTCAGTTATCAGTTCTTTCAGATGCCATATGATACACGAGATGGTCAGTTAAGGAATGCGATAGTTCGTGAATAGGAGAAGTAATTTGTACATGATAACAGTACTCTAAATCTTCAAGCAATAATTATGCTGTCCCAAAATACTTATGGACTCCACTTTTGGTGCAAGAAAATTGATCAAAAAAGGCCGCAGGACCCGTTTCTACACCTCATCATAAAATAAGTTGGATGTAAATAAGAATTTTCCTTGCCCACAACCCATTGCTGACTGAGAGTTAAAGGGACAAAGCAGATTTATGTGTGTTGCAGTTTGTCAAAAGCAATATACTCGTAATATATACAGGGTGTAACGCGAGTGGTGTCCGACAGCTCTTTTCCGGGTTCTAAACTTAATTTCCGATCAAAAGTGTCAATCTTTTTTCAATTTTAAGTTTTTTTTCGTGTTTGCGTTTACCTTAAATCTCCTGTCTCATTGATGCCTAACAAATAGTTTTTTAGGTGGAACTGAGCAGTGCAGATGGAGTCTGAAAAATAAATTTTGTCAAAATCTCAAAATCACCTGTTTTTTCAAACGCTTGGCAATCTTATTAATCCCTATAGCGAAATGGTGAAGGTATGCTGAATAATGTGCCAAAAGGTCAGCTTTCTAACTGACTTTTGAAAACTTTTTTGCTGTTGAACTAAGAGAGAAAGTGAGCTTTGAATACGAAAAACGTGCTTTTTGGGTTAAATCTTGGGATTTTCATGACAAATGTACCCTGGGTGAACTAGTAAGTTCTGACTCATCTTTGTGTTAATTTTACACGCTGGGTTTACCGACGAACGGAACTTTGCATTCGACAAAAACGGGGGAAATTTTGAGCAACTTGTGAACTGAATTTAGTAAATGTTGAAAAAAAAATAAATAAAACAAACTTCCATAGTTCAATTATTATTTTCAATGTCAACACTCCATCCCTAAAATGAAAATAAAGACGAATTAGTGGTATTGTGATAATATTAATGACAACATATTAAATAACGATAAAATGGGTCTTGGGAGAACTTGGAGTCTGAAGCTGGGTTCACATGGTCGCGTAATCGACGTAAAGCGCAAAAGCGTAAACGACGTAGGTGGCGAGGGTGGGAGGCGCGTAAAAGCGTTTTACGTCGGTGTTCACATGGTGGCGTAACGCTTAGGTGCGCATTTTTCGTTATTCCGTTGTTTGAGTTTTCCCGCGTTGTTTTGTTCTACCCGCCAATTTCATTTATCAAATTTCATTTTCAATTACATATAACATCATTATAAAATGATATTGGTTATTTTCTTGTCACCCACAAGTACTTCATGATCATGAGCCACAGATGAACCTACCTACAGTGATGAACCTACAGTTGCCGGAAGATGTGGGAGATCAGCTGTGACGGATCCGCCATTTTTACGTCGACGTAAAAGCGCAAAATATCTAATTTTCCAATACGCTACAGTCACCTTGGAGGTGAACTCGGCGTAGACGCTTCCCCGCCCATCAACTAGCCGGTAGCCAATCAGGAGGTTTACGCTTTTACGTTTTACGCCATTACGCGACCATGTGAACCCAGCTTCACTGCTCGACTCAGCTGGTTGTTGATGAAAAATGTTTTTCATCGAAATAATAAAAACTTCCATAGTTCAATTATTATTTCTAATGTCAACACTCCTGCCCTAAATCCAAAAACTTTTTTCATGAAAAACCCTCTGAGTCAAAAGGTAACACTCTCAGATCTCGTAGACTCGTACCTATTTATTTGCATTCTATCGTTATTTAATTTACTTATATTAATATCAATTAATATCATGCTTCTTCTTCTCTTCTTCTTCGAATTACTGCCCAGAAATCGATTTTTTGAGAAATTTTCTAATTTCTTCCAGAATTCTTCATTTTTAGACCTTCTAATGTAAAATATAACGTTACTTTTTCATCTGACACGATAGGGGGGGCAGGAGCTCCCGTTGCATATATGTAACGCTGGGCAGTTGCCCAATTAGGTTGCTTCAACGATTTTTTTGTAGGCAACTTCATTCATCCCCATGCTTCCACAACCAAAATGGATAAAAAACTACAAAATATGAATCCAATGTAATATAATCAAGAGCTCCAAAATACATAAATCAATCAAGATAAAATAGGAATAGTGAAGAAAAGTTCAATAATAATTATTGTGGTATGGACGGAAGCAGTCCACACAAAGTCCCACGTTGCACTTGCTGCACTGATACTTCACAATAGACGTACATTGTTTCCCTCCGCATCTCCTCCTTTTTCCTTCAGGGATTTTTTTGATCCAGTGACCAAAGTCCAAGCTTCATACCCAAATCGTATAGGTTTTCCTCTGATACATTGCTTCATCCCATGTTTTCCAAAGTACTTTATCATACTCTCATCGTAGGACAAATTACGCTCTGGTACAAAATGAAAGATAGATTTTTCCTTCAGGTATCCCAACAATGACCGAATTTCGTTGAGCTTGTCAGTGTGTACGAGTGGGTTTTGATTGTCAAAAACGTGAAAAACTCGTAGTATTTGTTCAAAGCGTGTTCCTTCGCATAGCTTTTGATACAAGCGAATTGTGGATGTCTTGGGTAGACTCCCAATACATCCCTTTGCTTGGAACTTCCACGTAGGTATCCACTGAGAACCATTATTCCTACGAAACATTTGATTTCTTCAGGGGTTATTTGTGTCATAGTTATGTTTTTTTGAGCTGCATAATTATTCGATTCGTTCGCTATCAACGCATACATGTCAGCACTGATAAACAATTCAAAAAGTTCAGTTGGTGACATATCCTGGTAAGCTGAATAGTCAGGCTGAGGAAAATCCGGAGGGCAATAATGAAAATCCCCTCTCACCCAAGGATGCAGAGAGTCTCTCTGCGCTATTTTATTTTTACCCCTTCGATTTTTCTTTTTGGACGCTTTTTGAATTTTCGAACTTTTTATTTTCTTTTTATGTGATGTGGAGGGGATAGAAATGGATGAAGGCGAACTACCTTCAGGAGAGGGGGAGATTTCTGGTACATCCAGATCTCGTAAGACGATTTCTGCTTCAGCGAGTAGCTGGTTTCTGTTCAAATTGTCGAGGATTCCTCCTTCATCCTCATCACCAGAATCCTCATCTGACAGATCGTTCGCGGCTGGAGGGGTGATATAAAGTGAATCCTCATACCTGTTATCTTCGTCGGCAAATAAAATATCAATAGCCTCTTGAACAGAAAATCCAGGGCCAAAAATCTGAGAAAGAGCTCTAAAAAAAACGAAAAATCGAGCTATAGGAGTTGGTTCGGGGCACTGCCCAGCGTTGCATATATGCAACACAATATTTCAGACGGCGCTGGAGACAATATGAATGACAAAAAAATTCAACTATTGTCACCAAAAGCTCATGCAGGTATCTAAGAGGAGTGATCAGTTACATTCATCCCATTGAAAAAATCATACATAAGATTGTACTTACTTTTCGTCCATTAGGTCAGGAATTCTCGAAATCAGGAAGACAAGATATTTGTAACCCGTAAATAAAATTAGGATAAAGAACTGAATTGCCACTCCGACGGTTGGAATCAGACTAATGGGCTCTTCTCTTTGAGATCCACTAGCTGAATCAACTTTTTCATGTCCGTGCATGTTGTGGCAGGCTCTCAAAGACGGCGTTCTACGCGTTGCATATATGCAACGCTGGGCAGTAATGGGTGTAAGTGGCGCGTCTGTTTATTTATTATTTTGCGTATATTTTAGCTTTGATATTTTTGTGTTGTTAACTCTAAAATTTAAACGACTAAGACTCCGCCATGGGACACAAGTTTGTAGAATAGACTACATATAGAGGGTCTCACGGCAACTTCCCACATCGTCACTTTTGTCCAAAATGAGTTAGGTACCTACCTATGCATACCATTCGAAGCGTCTTCTCCCGGCAGATCGATCTAACTAAGTATAGGTAATTAGATAACTAAGTTAGGTAACTCTAAATCTCACGATTTATACTGAATTAGTCAGTAAAAATAGTCATTGGGAGATGGTTTTTTGGCTCTGCTGAAAAGTCGCCAAATGACAATGTGGGAAGTTGCCGTGAGACCCTCGATATGTCTTTTAAGATTTATGTCCATGACACATGTTTATGTTTTACTTTCACGATTTTTGTATATTTTTAGGATAGTAAATTGCCAAATATCTTACCTAGTAAAAAATAGAAAAAAATAAAAATGTTTTTATTCTCAACAGAAGTTAACTGAAAACATAAGTTTGTTTATGTTAAAAAGCTTATGCTTCGAAAACATATCATGTTAATTGTAAATTCAAAACAGCTGAAGCTTAATGTGGTGGTCTACGACACGTTATAATGATTGCACGGTTCTATTCCCAACACTATATATTTCATTTATATTTTACAAATTCTCTTCGGTATCTTCTTGTTCAGTGGTCTTCCATTCTATAATGCTGTGATAAAACTCGAGGTGTGGATCTGTGATGTATTTCTTCAATTTCTTCAATTTTCTTTGCATTTATTCCGATTGGTTCGTCGTAAGCTTTTTGGATTTGAAGTTCTTGTGAAGCATTTGGTCTTCACAAGTTTGGAGATGGTTGACGTGAGTCCACCAATATAATCTTATGTCTTGACATATCCTGGGAAGGAGGCATCGTATTCAAATTCCCTGTACTCAGCAATTAGGCTTGGGTGTTTTCTTGTAGACGGCCATCAATCCTTGAAGTGGTGAAGAAATCTCATGTAATAGGTTTCACAGTAAAAGTAGGGGGGTGTTGAGGGCAAGTATAAGTCCACGCACATGTAATATTTTTCTTCTCATTAGTTTCCACTCTCGCTTAGTTTAAGGCTTACGAGTATCTATTAGGCTATTTCTACATTTTTTTTTTTTTTTAATCCAAAGTTGGATTTGTACTGTTAATATTCCCACTGATTCAATTATATCGGGTTGACATTTCTGCATCCGGAACTTCTTCATTTGAAACTAGAGAACATGTTACGAACATGTACCGAGAAAAGTAATGAAAAACGAAGGGAATACGCGCCCTGAAGTGAATGTAGATCGGCAGTGCGCTGGAAACTGCTGTTACGACCAACTATGTCGCTAATACCGGGAATAGAACAGCTACCTAGGTGTCAGAGATAACAGGGCGAAGCCTACACCGAGGACGATTCATAGTGCACGTTGGAACTACTCCCACAACCTCACCTCTATCTTCCTTTTCGGGTAATGTTGAGAGTAAATCAGGTTAACAGCTCCACTATTGCTTCTAGTCTTCTCACCTATATCTTGGTATTCGGGATGATGTCTGTATCGTGTTGAAACCCTGGTTACGGAGACTTATGATATGTCCGTATGTCAGTCAACATCTTGTCAAACGAATACTGACTAGTTATCAAAGTTCAGTGAACATTGGGTATCACCGTACTCGCACTGTCTTGCTAAAACATGCTTGCAAATTTTTTTAATCACTCTAGCAACGACATTAGCTGTCCATTTCCTGCCAATTTTTCTTAGCAAACAAATTTTAGTTAAAACATAGCCACAGTAGCTATTTATTTTACTCAGTGTAGTTTTATTGAAAAACGCTTGTAATTGTACTTGGCCTTACAGGTCTCTGTATTTGTATATTTGTTAAATTGTAGTCGTAGTTTTATTGAACGGGGCCTTAGTCTTCAGCAAACTCAGGTGGCCGGATGAGGTTTTTTTCGACTTTTTCAATTCCTTCATTCAATTCAGGTGGGACGAATGCAATTTTATGAAACTTTCCGACAACTACAGTCTTCTTTAATATCGGAGAATGGAAAGGGGTAATTGCCGTTTCTCTTTTGAGTGATGATGAGTTGGGCAGAAAGAAAAAGTGTGAGGAGGGTAAAAAAAAATCACCGTTATCACATCGTAGAAACACATCTTACAGCTACCCCCCACCCATTCGCCTTTGCACCCCTTAAACTCCGGATGTTGCTCCTAGTGGCAAATGGGGGAGAAACCTCTACACCCCCACTTCCTTCTTCTTCACCTTTACACCTCCAACCCACCAAATCAAGAAAGTTGGGCCATCACCGCTACCCGCACTCGACAGATTATTGCGGCATAAATCTGTACTCGCCACCCTAAGCGCGACTCCGTCCTTAAGGCTTTACTAAAGCTTCTGAGTTTCCTAAGCCCCCTGACGATACTGTGGGAAGAAAAATACTTTCCAGACGCCATTTCAGGCCTTTATATTGCCAAGAATCATCTGCAATGAAAATGGATTTATTTTGACGTTATACCAGAGCTTAGAAGCTGTAACTTGGTGGCCAACTCCGGCTCTCCTTATAAGTATTGGACATTCTGATCTACCAAAACGCTACAGCAGTAGCTGACGGATTATCATTTCGCATTGACAAAAGATTCCAAAACCACAGTTCAAATGGTCCATGTCCCCCGTAGGTTGAACTGTCATTCTCCATTTGTCACTATTATCGTTGTACATATTTTTATGCGTTTACTTGACATTGTACTAATTAATAATTTTTCACTATCCATTCATCTTCAACTTGCATAGTACTCAATCCCTAAATTCATCTTGAATTATTATTGTATTATTTTCTAACTACTCCAACAATTCTGGGTACGTCCACCACATTCTGTTTCCACGTGTTACTAGGCGTTCCGCCCTGCCAAGACTGCAAGTAGACAAAAACGAACGGTACCAACTGCATGTTTACCGGACGTCACGAAACGGCTCATTTTCGACAGATCAATTTGACATTTTGTGTGATTTTTCTTGATGTGGATAATTGAACCCATTATCTCCAACCACGAAAATTTAAGGAACAAAAAATATAACTTCAAAAACTTCTTACAATGATTTTCATCTTATTCCGTTCGCCTAGGCTGTAGCCTCTCCACTGATTGACTTGAAATTTATTGACTTTTCAACTTCAAAAACATAAATATGTGATATCTATCCAAAAAATACTCCGCGTCCGTAGGTATCTGAACTAAGTTAGTAGTCCAAATATTCTACCCAGCATATTTAAACTGCCCACTGGCCCACGCTCGTGTTTGAAGGATATGTTTATGTCTTTATTTAAACGACGACGTGTGATATTCTTGAGAGACGGGTTGATCGACACTACCCGCTCCACCTAAATTTGTAGGTTCGTGAAGCAATTGCATCTTCGACGACGAGGCTCCACCATCTTCTCCACGGGGTCGTTTAGCGGGCAATGCGGTATCGCGTTCCATTATTATAGCGTATCCTTTACCAAAGAGCGATCGTCGAACGCCTTCTCGTTGTCAATTTTGATCGATAGAAGAGTACAACACTCCCGCAACAGAATCGATACTATGAGTATATTTCGCACCAAGGGCCACGGCACCGACAGTGGAATGTAAATAACTAGTTTGAAGGAATTTATTAGCAAAAGCACTATTCGCCAATATACGATATCATATATTGATGCATAATAATTATTATCGTATGCGATATCGTATTGTTCCGCGATGGAGTTGTCGCCTTCAACGAGCGGTAACATTGAACGGGCATTTGAACCGGGACCGAAAGAATTGTGAAAAGGAATCATATTTATAAAATCATATTTATAGAAAATCCCTTATCTAACTGCGTGTTTTTCCATTTTACTTTAACTCAATTTTTTTCGCTTCTTTGGGCATCCAGAATACCTGGAAAAATAGCGAGAAAAAAAATCCCCGAGTCCATATGGTGGCTCGCCATGGACATTTATACCCTGGGTCATTTGAGGGACACCATCCACTTCCGGCAACCGTTAGGACCAGCCCAGGCCCCGGATCAGCTGAGTGGCTTCTCACTCTATGAAGCTGTAATTTGGCATGTAGCCTCTTTAGGACTTATAATTTAAGCAGCATATGCCCAAAATCAGCTTAGTGGCTCCTAAAGCTATGCTCTATTACTTCGGAAGGGGGTAGCCCAACGACGGAAAAAATAACCCTCAAGAAAAACCGTATACATTCCTTCCCCCCAAAAATCCTAGTCTCAGTGTCTTTGGGAATTTGATCATTCATATGCTCATAGAATAGAGAGAGCATCTCCTCTGTTGACTCTGGACCACATCAATGGAAAGCCTGTTTGATGTGGTTGTACACAGAGAAGCATCTCTCAACGTACGCGTTCGAAATGGAGGGCGACGTCAGCGACAGTGCTAACAGCGCAACGTTCCTGAAACGAGTTTTTTTTTTTTTTTTGCGCTGTCGACGTCGCCTTACACCTTAACCCAGAACTTCGACACAACGGAAAGATTGATCCAGTTCATAAGACATAAATTGTCTGGCTTCGAGGGCGTTGGAACTAGCACCAGGGGCGTAGCGTCAGGAGCAGCGCGGGAAGCGGCGCTTCCCCACAAGAAATGGTGAATGTAGGTAGAAATAGAATGATGGAAAAATGTATCACGAATCACAAAATATTTAATCAAAAGTCATTCAAAAAGACATTCATTCGAAAATTACCTACAGCTACCTACCTACCCATGTAAGAATTCCTTCTTCCATGCTACCTACCTTTGATGGTTGCCTTGAATAAAGAGTCCATGGCCGAAGAACATGATGTTCATGTCTCCATTAAAGAACATGATGTTCATGAAGAACATCTCAAGTATAAACCACGTTTCTTCATCTTCAAAGTGCTCCAGTTTGAGAGCGGAATAAGATACCTATAGCAATTCTGACTTAACGGTCGTATTCAGCGTGTGAAAACCTTTAAAATGAGGTATCTCTTGTCAGAATGTTTCATTTTGGGAATTTATGAGGAATTTTCCCCCCTCAAACTCCCCAAAACCCGTGCGTGTGAGTGTGTGGCTGTCTGTTTACCACGGAGCAAGGTGAGCGCACATTTTTCGCGTACGCCCTTGTTATGCGCAGACGTCGCTTTCGCTGGAATACGGAGGCCAGAGAATTTATAATATCCATCAGTTGATAATATCCATGCTGTGTTTTGATGTGTGCTGGTAGGTTTCAGATGTTCGTTTAGTTTATCTTCCTAAAATTAACGTTTCGCTAAGTTTTAGCAAAAAATTCGACAGGTGCCAGATCTCAAGGGCTCGTCACCGTGAGTACACTAGACATTTTAATGTTGAGAACTACAATAGATACCGACCAATGGTTATCAGGGTGTACCTAGTTCAAACTATCGTCGGCCGCGCGCGCGGTGCTTACACCGTACTCGAAAGAAAATGATTGCCCTTCGACCGCTTTTTCGCCCCCCCCCCCCACCAAGTATGCGTAGTTCATGATTCCACACGCCGGATCGCGTCCAGTTGGCAACCCTATCAGCAATGTTCACGTTGTAAATCAGTTTTGTTTCAAGACAGGTACCTTGCAGTGAGAACACCGCAGCGCAACAAGACGTGGCGGTGAGAACACTGCAGTGCACCAGTTTTCAAAAATGTAAGTAAATTACTTCAGATTTTATATCTTGATGAATTTAGATCGTTCTTGTACCTACACTAACTTTTTTCTGGATCAGTAGGTACTCATTGTGTGCAGATCTTGTTCCATTGTGACGTTCTAGTTGATATATTACCAATATTTTACTATTTCATAGAATACGATTTAATACTTCCTACAAATTCGAGAAGTTTTGATTGCGTTTGTATTTTTTTTAAATTTGCATGGGTGTCGTTTCGTTTTTGTCATACAAGATAATTTTTCAATTTGTGTATCAGTTACATACAAGCTTATATTTTCATAATTTTGTGAATAAAAATTTTAATAACAGGAACAAACGTACCTCAATTATCGCCTCCCAGACTGTCAAATTGAATGGTTTTGAGCAAAAAACTCAGCGAAAACGACTGCGGTGTAAACACCGTAGTGCGACCTACTATGCATGTAGAAGAGGTGCGACCGACGCGTCGGAAGGTCAAGAAACCTTTTGTTTTCCTCTGAAAAAACATCATAGTGTAGTGGCGTTTTATCGAATTTTCAAAGAAAAGGAAGCTATTGTTCTCAGTCCAAAATGTTTTACTTAAACTCGAATTTCCGAAAAATTTGTATACCAAATTCCGTTTCAGAACCAAATACTGTCAAAAGACACCAAAAATGATCTTATAAGTGCTATAGAGTCATTCTAGATGACATTAAATGTGATCTGGGTATGTCTCTTTTTCATTTTTAGGGTGAGACAGTTAAGAAGTGTGTATGTGTGGTTGGTGAGGGTGGGGGGGGGGGATGGGATTGGGTGTGGTACCCCCATGTCCAGAGCCACGCTACGCTCCTGACTAGCACCCAAGCGACCCTCTCCCAATGTCCTCTGATTACGAGTATCATCACTAAATCAGTGTTTCAGTGGGTTTCAGTGTCGCTACCTTCAATTGATAAATGAAATTCACCCCCTAAACTACCCTGAAAAACCCAGACTAGGAAAAAATAACCCTAATGACAAACCCTATACATTCCTTCCCCCCAAAAAAATCCCTGTCAGCGGAAAAACCCTAACTCTGGGGGGAAAACCCTGACTTGGCAACCGTGCACGTTATTTTTTGCCAGACGCGAATTATAACGCGAACTATGGTTTTTCACAAAGAAGAGATATTGCGTGACGTCAATAACGAAGGATTAGTTCGATATTGAAGTTAAATTAAATAGGGGCGCTAAGTGCGCTAGAATCCGCTGTGCCTCAGATGACCCTCCGTGCACTTAAGGGTACTTGTATTATCCCTTATGCTGATGAGACGTAATCACCTCACAAGAAATGAATAGGGACAAAGAAAACAATACATCGGTTCGGTAAAAGTGGGTGATCGAGGACAGGGTTAGGGTGAGCCTGGGGTTTGCCATTTCCCCCACCCTTCACTCCCCAAGTCTCCCGAGATAACGAGACCGACAAATCCCGAGTGATGCAGTCAATTTGAAAAGAAGAACGAGGTTTCTCTCTCTCCAAAAAAAAAAAAGAGATAAAAAAGAGGATCGATGGGTCGTGTGTCGGTACATCGCGTATGTGACAGCGTTGTTGAGACGGAAGGCGAGGCGTATTTACAAGGCGGTAAAAGTTTGTCCCAATCACTCCAGGGCAGGCGCTTCTAGGAAATAACCTCCACGCTGACTGTGGAGTGCTCAGAGAGAACGTGCCAGAGGGGAAGGGTGATTATAGTGTTGTGACTCGTGACAAGGTGAGGTGTGGGAGGCATCTCCTATAAATCGACATGTATCCCCGCACCGCGGCGAATTTCCACATTCCCCTACTTATGTTGGCTCCGATAGCATTGTTGACAAATGCGTACCACGGAGTTGCGTTCACCCTCACGATGGTTGAAAAAAGATCGAAGGAAGATTAAATCGAACAGCTACTCACATGTAGCGTCGTTGCTAACAAAATGAGAAACGTCATTGAAGTCAACTCAACTGAATACGATACACTAATTTACTCACAGTAAAATTTGAACGGATTTGAAGTATAACGTCATCATATAATATGGACGGTGTTGTGCACAAACCGACCAAGCGCCAAAATCGAAAAAGTTGAGTTTTTGGTATCAATTGATTCGTCTGGACGAGTACTTACAGAATTTTTTACTCATAACGCCCTCTATTGCTACTGAGACTAACTAGAGTGAATAGACGGTTTGTGCAAAACGTTTTTCCGATGGTCTGCAATATGCACAAACCGACCAAGATTCCCCAGGCCATGCTCCTAGTATTCCGGGCTTCAGTATTTTGCACAAACCGGCCAAGTGCCGCCACTCCAGGCGTTTGGTCGGTTTGTGCGTAACTCAGATGATGTTTACAGATGCTCTCCCACCTGTTTTCCCCTTTTCTGGGTTGCCAATAGGTGCCTATATTTGTTTTGGTCCCAGTAGTCTACTGTCTCTACTATGTATATTGTTTCAATACATTTGAGTGTTATTAAAGGTTTGATCAATTTTGATGATTTCTCAATTTTTTGTTTAATTCTTTTTTTCATTGTTTTTTGTTTCTAATTCGGAAAAATACAATTTGTTATGTTCCTTAGGAGCACTTTCGTTTGAAATCGTATTTTCTGGTGAACCTAGTGGAATTTCGAGACCCATGACCAGTGCTGCACTACAGTGGCTTGGCCAAAAATACTATGAACGTGTTGAGAATGCAGTAAAATATGTTAAGGAAAAGGTACCTACGCTGTTGAACCACAAACGACATTCACTTTTCTTACAATGTTGTTATAATAAAATTCCAGTCATGCAGCATGACTTAGGAGCAAATTTTCAAAGAAATCATTTTAGAAAACCCCGAGAAACTGTTTCCGCATCCGGATTCCGCACCCATTTTGATAAAACCTACTTTCACTCCCATCATCCACCCATGGGTGTGGTCTTATCAATCTGGGACCCCTCTAGATCGCTTCAGCACCCCAAACTTCGTTCTATGATGCATGAAACGGATTTTAAGATTTCCGGCGGAGTCCCACTAAAATTTCTGACCGAGCCAAAAATAGCCATTTTTTCGAAAATTTGTTAAAAATCATCATTTTTTCACCAAAGGAATGCTACAGCAGTTCCGCACAAGCCGACCAAGCGCCAAGATTTGAGGCGCTTGGCCGGTTTGTGCAAATCATTTCTTCTGGTCGGGATGTGCATAACGCGTTTGGTAAGATTTTAATTTTGCACAAGCCAGCTAACCGCCATAACTATAAAACTATCGAATTTTTCGAACTTTTGATTCAACCAATCGATTCTATGCATCAAAAAACATGTGGAACCACATTTTTATGAATTAAAAGCCAACTGGAGAGGTAGGGTAACCAAAAAACCTGAAAAAACGTTGATGTCGATTTTCTCGAATTCTACTTTTTGGCGCTTGGCCCGTTTGTGCATAACACCGTCCATATATCAATAATATAATATATCAATAATAATATATCTACAATAATAATATATCAGAATTCTAAGAAATACAAAACAATATACATAATATTTTTTTTGTATTTCTTAGAATTCTTATATAGGTATATCTTACATAATATGTATTATATTATATATTATATCTTATATATATATTATATCTCTCATATATATATTATATATGTACATGGTGTCTCTACTTAAATCCGAAGGACTTCAGGGATCAATTCAACAACTAATTTGCAACGAAAAGCGTCTCATAGACGTTTTTCAGCGAGTTTCTTAATTGTTAAACTCGACTTTCCCAACAGTTTTTACAACAAAATCTGTTTCAGACCATCCTGAATCCTCCACCAAATGGCACTAATATATAAGGCAATAATATTAACTTATATATTTATTTATAATACGGGTCGAGCCCGAAAAAACATAGGGTAGATCAAGATATTGGTTAAGATGCAATTAAGAAGATGCAGCAAGAGCAAAAATAGATGATGAGGAGGGGAGATTGCACAAAAAATCTGTCTTGGCAATCAAAAGGAAAGTTCGTAGATGGGCAGAATCGGGCAATTCTAAGGGCGGTTTTGGGGGGTTTAAGGGGGGGGGGGAGGAATCTATACTATATAATAAAATCGTGTCTGTCTGTCTGTCTGTTCGTCGCATCATCAATTGAGAACGGCTGAACGTAGAAAGTTGCGGCTGGTACCATTTGACGCAGAATTTATCTGGGAAGGTTTATGAAAAATCCGCGTTTAAATCTGTCCATCCGTTGAAACGCTATAAATGAAATAGTACCAAAAGACGTGTTATAATCACTTCTATGAGGACGTTTATGCTGATAACTTTTGAACAGTTGAACGTAAATCCGATTGTAAGTAGTCTCTGGATTCAGCTCGACGAGTACTTTCAAGTGGTACTTCAATCAGGATGTTAGTGAGAGGGGGGGGTCTACAGGCATTCAAAACTACTTGACCAGTTGGAGTGCAACTTTGGGAATTTGTTGTGTGAACATTGAGGAATGTTTCTAAACAGGTAGGGTGGGTCAATAGTATGGGGGGGGGGGGGTGTTAAAGGCAGTTGGGGTAGGAGGAGGGGGGTATTACCGGATTTCAAAACTACCTGACCGATCTGAATGAAACTTAGGGAAAATGTTCAGTGAACATTGGGGAAGGTTTCTGACCAGGTAGGGAGAGTCCCTAGTAAATAGTGGGGGGGGGGGGGGGGGTGATTCAGGGAGTTCATAACTACCTGACCGATCTGAATGAAACTTAGGGAAAATGTTGAGTGAACATTGGGGAAGGTTTCTGACCAATTTAGGAGGGGGGGGGGGTCTTTAGGCAATCCAACAACTACTTGACGAATTGGAGTGAAACATTGAAATTGTGTTGTGTGAACATTGGGAAGGTTTCTGACCAGTTTGGTACACAGCGCGGGTACACAGCTAGTTCCTCATAAATTCCCAAAATAAAACAGTCTGTCAAGTGACACATCAATTTAAAGGCTTTACTACGCTGAACACAATGGTGAAATCAAAATTTCGATATCTTATTCAGTTCTCAAACTGGAGGAATTTCAACGACTAGTCGTGTGTTCACAATGAGGGCTAAAAGTAGGAGCAGATCAAAAGTCGTCAACCTGAGGGTGAATCATGCGGCAGCCTGTCGGGTCAATGTTCACATTAGCTCAGCTGGTTCGAACAGCACATGGTTTTTAGATATCGAGTTAATTAACAGTTATTAATAGTAATAATAAAAATTATTATTAACCAAAAATAATTAATAATGCTTAATAATAATTAATAGTAATTTACTTGTTAATAATAATATCAATATTGATAATTCATATTGATAAATCTACATCTACGAACTTAGCCTTTCGATTGCCAAGATAGATTTTTTGTGCAAATTTGAACTTTTTATTTCAATTCTATCGAGAGTTATCGTCTGGAATAATACATTCATAAATATTAATATTATTATTAAATTAAAAATTTCGGACCGAGAACAATACGACAGTGAACCTGTAAAACCTCGTATGTTGAAAAAGTCAAATTTTACAGGAGAGGAGAAAAACTTCTGAAATTATGTAATTTCTGCTTGAAGAACTTGACGTTAGTATTATTTGATAACAAATGCGGAAATTGCCCATCAAAATTTACATTCACCAGTTCATAGTGTTCATTTGGATTTTTTTTTAAATATTATCAAACTTACGAGGTTTTATCAAAAATTGCGATAAACATACAATGCCGATAGTCCAACTAGTACCAACCAGGATGACAAGCGTTTTGGACTCTGTTTACTAGTCAATTGGCTATCTTCGACGCAACTAAAGACGTTTACGAGGCGGAGCGAAACAACACAAAGACGATCGCAAGAATTCTCAGTAGGCAATAACTTGTATAGAATCATGCAGTTCTGAAATAAGTAAATGATCGACGGTGGTCTGTCCCATACCGTCTCATTGTAGCGTAACTAAGGAAGTGAGCAGAGTAATTATTTTAAAGGTCATCTACACGATGTATCACGAGATATATACGAGTAATAACAGACGACCCTGCAGGAGATTGTGGCATTATGAAGTAGTTGTGGGTGGATCGTTGCCGGAGGGCCCCGCGATCTTATTTACGAACTTGAGTGCTGCTTACATATAATCCTACTCCACTCTAAATTACAACCCACACCATCAAATTATAAAAGGGTGCCAACGAGATCGATTATCATACCCATATTGTACATTATGATAATCTTCGGTTACTCAGTAATATTTTCTCTTTAATCACAGTTTCAGGAACCTCGCGGGTATCGTTATCTTTCCTCATATAACATTCAGCCCTATCCAAATGATTATTCAGGTCGAGAGCTTGGCGATAACTCACCGCGAATCGCCGTGCCGGCAGACTCCGATTTTTTCTCCCTCCTAAGGAATTAAAGGGTGCATGATAACAGAGAAATGGGATTCAGACGTTCAAAATGTAAATACCTGCATCAAACGCTCTTACAATAAGAACACATATCGCTCATTGGCTGCAATAGTGTCATATCTCCAAATTTGATGCTTCGGGGTAATCGAACTTTGAAAACCATTTCAACTTTGAAATATTCCGCTACGAATTTCACGAAGCGAGTTTTCATAGCTCTAATTTGTGCGCTTTAAAAACTGGCTTCGTGAAATTTGTAGTGGAATATTTCGGAGTTGAAATGGTTTTCAAAGTTCGATTACCCCGAAGCATCAAATTTGGAGATATGACACTTTTGCAGCAAATCGAAAAGTATTATTGTTTATTCTAAGTATTTTCTCCTGAAATCAAAAAGATATAGTTGAAATAGTTTTATCCAAGTTCGTAGAACGTGAAACTGACTAACGTCACGATGTAATTATTACTTACGTGCAATGCATCTGTTACTGACGTAGCAACGGTGAACGGAAATAATTGGTTGGCTGTGAAACGACTCATTTCACAACATGCGACGTCCCCTATAGGTAGTATGAATATGCGAGCAGTTGTGCTATTTCCGCAGTGCCTCCATGTACATTTAGATCACACGTGCCATCAAGGAAAGTGTTAACGTCTATCAGGGGACTGGTTTGGGGAACGTATTCAATAATAGCTGGAATAGTGGGGATTCCCACTTCTCCTGACTTCAAAATTTTATCAATCACTGATTACTTAATCATAAATACCTATATATTTTCTTGTAATTTCTCTATATTAATTCCCCTATTGGTGGTACATTTCATTACCAAATAATGAATGTCTAATGTGACGTCCCATTGTAGAAAATTCACTGTGTATAAAAAAAAGATGAAAATTTGGAACCTAAAATCACAAGTGAGATGAACAAGATAGAACCTAAAATATTTATATTATATTATATTTATAATCCTACCTATGAATAAAATACAATAATTGTACGATTTCGTGTGCACTTATAAATTATTTATAAGTGCACACGAAATCGTGTGAAGGCATAATGTATACAATTTCAGATGGTTGAACCCAAACTATTTCAATCCAGAGGCCCAATAACGGAGATTTTTCGTACTCTCGTACTCAAGTAGAAATGTGATAACTTCACTAATTAGAATGTTGAAAAATGCATCCCCTCCATAAATAGGTACTTCCCTAATGATGTTTCAATATGCAGAATGGAGAACTCCTACTCCGCCGCAAAGTATTTTATTTTGCTCTCCCTCATAGTGGATGGAGATGAGAAAGCAAAAAAAGAAAAAAAAAAGAGTAGCCAGTCATTCAAAAGATTCTTTGTCCCATAGAGAGCGACCGAGGTTCTTTTTTCGGCACAACAAAAATACTCTCACATTCCTGCCATACAAAACCTGCCTTTGCGCGAAAACAACGGGAACAGCTGGAAACGGGGCGGTAATGGAATCCTCGAGCCTTTCAAGCATGTCAAACATTCAAACCCTAACCATGGGACAAGAGGGATGGTAGGAATAACCAGCGACATTTAGTGGGCGATATGCGTCGTTGGGCAGTGACTATACTGGTCAATCCGTGTACCAAGTGGCGAATCAGACACTACGTACCTCGTGGAACCGCTCTCATGCATAATGAGAATATGCATTTCATAGCCACTGGCTTTTTGTGTTTTTCCTTCAAAGGTTCTGAACGGAGGACCAAACTGATGTGGCACTGGTTGAATCACGGTAATATTTTGCATTCTGCTGCATCTCCCTACACAGAATATTCATATCAGCGGGATTGAAGTGAGGTGTTAGAATTGAAGAATCGTCTGATTGCCATCAGCCCAGATGTTAATACAATTTGCTTCCCAATTTTCTCTCAGGGGTTTTGAATTCCTAAAGTGAGCGAGGACAATTCAAGGGTTGATATATTTTCTGAAGTTCAAAAAACAATTTTGTTTCAAACGACGCACAGTGGGGTAAATTACAGATCTAGGTGGCCAAAATTATTTTAGTACGATTTCTTAATGGAAATTGAAATAAATGGAAATTCAATGCTGATCATGGGAAGAATAGTTGAAAAATCTATCTTCCAAGGAAATGAGATAAGTTGGAGAAAAAGTGAGACATATACGCCAAATTTTAAATATCTCCAAGTGGGTTGTATTATATTACTGGAAATCAAACACCAAATATGAATATTTAGGTAAGTGTAAATATATTCAACACAGTATGATTGGTTAACACAACAATAACCATAACAATAAATTGAATGGTAGGAAAAAAATTGAAATATGGAATGAAAAACTTTGAAAATGCAATTATTATATTGAAAGAATTTTCATTTAACAGAATGAAACCTGCACAACATAATACATTACAGAAAATGCATAAATTACCTCCATAAAATAAATAGAAATTTTTGGAACCGGCTTAGAAACTAAACGTGCTACTTGGAGTTATGAAAATCCCTTTTAGCGAATTTTCGAAGAAAACGTAGCTATTGTTCTCGGTACAAAATTTTTAAGACTCGAATTTTCGAAAAATTTTCATACCAAAATCCGTTTCAGACCATACTGAATCCACTGCCAAAAGACTAATAATTATTGATGTTCTGAAACGGATTTCGGTATGAATATGTTTCGAAAATTCGAGTTTTAAAAATCTTGGACCGAGAATCCATCCATCTCTTGCATTCCTTGTCAAACATTACTGTGCCTTACGCGAAAAAATGTGTACCAATCGGATAATTATCATGATGCATGATTAGGATCTTGTTCCAAGATTGAAACGTTGCAATAAACCAAATGATAACAACGACTAGTGTTGGTCATCCTCACCCGCAAACCACTCTACTGTTTCCTAGTCAAAAAAACCTCCACTATGAATATATATATATGATACCCACGTTGCACTCAAGCAATTTAGGGTGCCCACGGGGATTATGCTAACCTCTCCGCTACCGGCTAACCACCCCCTCCAGCTATTTTGCACTCAGCTGCTCACCAAAGTGGTGGACCAACGTTTTCCGTCATCCCTACGCTCTACTGCCAACCTGATCCATGCAGAACTTCGGTCGTTCATGCAGAACTTCGGCCTCCAGGCGGACTCCACAATAAAAATAATGAGGGCTGATAAGGGGTCTACAGTGGTAATAATGGAGGCAGAGGACTATCACAGGAAAGCCATGAGGCAACTGGGGGATACAGATACATATGAGCATTTATGTCAGGACCCAACGAGCCAATATAGAATGCAACTCTCACATCTGCTGAAGTGTCGCCGAAGTGGTCACATGGAGGGTCTTTCGCAAGAAGATAGGCAGCTCATGGTACCGGATGATCGCCGAGTTCCGGTATTTTACCTCTTACCTAAAATCCACAAGGCGTACGAGCTCCCACACACTTTACCACCGGGACGACCAATCGTGTCCAGCTTTGGCTCATCGATGGAACGCCTCTCAGCACTTGTGGACTACATTCTCAAGCCGTTGGCCTCTGCTCAGCCTTCATTCCTGAAGGACTCGTACCACTTCCTGGAGATGTTAGAATGGAGTTGGAATGGCAGAGAGGTTTCTTTCGGTTAATTGGGGTGCAGGACCAGCACACCTCTTGGATGTTTTCAGTCAAACGTGCCCGCTCTCTTTCCAGTTGTTAAGCTAGTAAGCCAGTTAGTAAGCTTTGGGGTCTCTTCTCTGAGGCTTACTGAGTCACTTAGCGTCATGATCATAGGGGAATCATGCCATCGCTATCCTCAGTATGTAAGCAGTTGCCCGAAACTCCTTTTACTACGAAGAAGTCCAGGATAACTGGTATTTTATTAACGTAGGTTGGCCAGTAGGTGGGCCCGCCTCCTTAGTAAAAATTGCAATTAGTTTCGTGACCTGCTATAAGTATTTGTACTCGTTTCGGGTTGCGCCCAAATAGAGAATAAACTTGTTAATCCCTTTAAAAAAAACTACTTTAATTTCTCACCCGTTTAACACCTTCATAATAAATCACTGAATAAAAAATTACTGCAAAATGAAGCCTTACCTATCTCAATGTGGTCCATTATGTAGGAGCAGGCGTAGGTTTTACGATAGACACATTGCGAATGAAACAATCGGAGTGATGAGCTGTGCGAGTCATACCAGTGGAAAACGTGGACTTGTTTACTCATGATTCCTGCGCTCTTCAGGCGTGGATTTGCGAGGGGGGGGGGGGGATCGGATTATCCCCCCCCCCTCTCGGGCTCTGACGGGAGCAAAATTTAACGGTAAAATAGAAGGAAAGGCAAAGGAGAAGGAAAAGGAAGGACGGAGGGTAAATAAAAATAAAACAGTAACAGAAGTAGATGGAATAATAGGCCAGATAATTGATAATTCTAGCCAGCCGGGACATTGATAATTCTGTAGAAAGATGGCAAATGTCATTTTTTTCGAAATCGGTATTTTCACTCCCTCCAGTTTATTATAGGATCAAATACATTTTCACAACGATCGAGCGTCTAAATATTGTTGGTAACGTTGGAAAAAGTGGATGACCGCAGTTGTTGATGGATGTCAGTTGTTTCTTATTGTTATCTTCAAATTTTGACGCTACCAATCGTAAAGGAAGCACCAGAGTTCAACGAGCTGTCTGATGGGTCGGTCAACGATGAAGGTAGATTTTTGATGACATTTCGCACCGGGTTGGAGATAGTCCCACACAATTCAACAGTAAGATTTTAAGAAGAAGGTTACGAACATTTATCGAAAAATCGAGAGAAAAAAAATCGAAATTTATTTGAGATCCTGCTCGCATTTTACAGGTTTTAACTGCGATGTTTGCATTTAGCCTTCCATAAATTCCCCCTCGTCTCGTTTTTTCAATAAAAAAATTTAGCCCCATTTTAAAAGAATTTATTTTATGAATATCTAAAATCGGACAACGTAGGGGCAATTTCTTACTATTACAGTGAATTTAGAAATTTATTTCTAAACTCCAAGTCAATCACAGCCCGAGATATCCTTCAACAACTTCCTGACCTAGGTCCATCATGCCCTTAATCCTTGCAGAGCCCATGTATGAAATGTTAATAAAGTCCCTTAAAATACCCATGCCTCCGCGCTAAAACTCGCGTACTCATAATATGAGGTCTGATAGTAAATTCAACCCGATTTAAGCCGAAAAAAGAAGTTTGGGAACCGGACAGATATTTTCGGAGTTATAGCAAACTGTTCGCCAAAAAAAAGTGGATTTCAAACAGTACGGGTTTTTAGCGTGCTGGCATGGTTATTTTAGGGTGCTTTAGTAACATTTTATATAATAATAATATTTATATAATAATAATATAAAATGTACAGGGGGTCTGAATGTAAAATTAACTAGCTTATAGAAGAAAAAAAGAAATTTTGGATCGGACGAATCGTTTTGGAGCTGTAGCCAAAAGAGACCGGCAGTCAAGTTTGTTTGTTTTTGAGAAAACCTTTCGTTCTAGAAGCACCATTCTGGTCTTAAGTTGAAGCGTAATGAATTATCTTCAAATTATTCTTTCATGACCTTTTCGTAGGAACAGTAGTTTGACCGGTACGAAACTAGATAAATGACAGTACAATTTGCACTTTTTAGGAAAAAATTTCCTGTTTGGCAGACTTATTTTATTTGGATCCCTGGATTTTTCCTCTAAAATACACTTTGTTTTTCAATTGTTTTTAAAATTTCTTGTCTATTTCCGCCTTTGAAACAATCACTTTGTTACCAAATATTAATTATTTATACTATAGTATAATTAATTGTAAATAATTATAGTGTAATTATTAATTATAAATAATTATATAAGTATAATTATTATACTATCGCTCCCATCACCATGAAAAAATATACTGTATAACATATTTTCGATGAAAAGCCCCTGAAAGTAGGTAGGCAACCCGCAATTTGACCTAGATTGGTCATTTACCCCACTGTGCGACGGTTTATTTGAATTGAAAGAGAATAAAGAACAAACTCCATTGCTTTAAAACGGTTCTTGAGTTTTCGGTAGACCCCACATGAGAAGGGCGGATCAGCTGACAGAGATCCGATATCACTTCCGAGCTGGGCCAATAATGTTCTTTCATGGGAGGGGAATCTAGCGGGATCTACCGTCACATTCCTCTCTACATTCGTGTGAAGAGACAGTGAACTGGAGGGCG
The DNA here is from genome assembly GCA_963920205.1 of Stenodema calcarata. Taxonomy (NCBI): domain Eukaryota; kingdom Metazoa; phylum Arthropoda; class Insecta; order Hemiptera; family Miridae; genus Stenodema; species Stenodema calcarata. The sequence goes on along the minus strand of OY986048.1, from coordinate 14,381,763 downwards.
GCTAGTTTACCACCTACGTGTCAAGTAACGGTATAGTTTTGAATATACATTTTAATCTATTCTGGTTAAGGGTATCGTTTATAATAACCCGGAGCTGTGGAACACTAAGATCAGCCGGTGATTCTCACAAAGGCTTGAAGGTAAAACCGAGAAAACATCATTGAATTGAGCGTGAATGGACCGGTATCATACTGGAGGACAGCTCATGTAAAATAAATAACTCATGGTTTTGTCGAGTTAATATTTTGTGTGTCTATGGAAGAATGTTATTTTGGACATTCATTAGTAGATAGTTAATTACGAGTAGAATGAATAATATATGTACCTACATAGAAATGAATTGTGATCAATGTATCACTTAGGAATATAATTATTTTATCCATTATTTATATTTATAAATTACATAGGTTAACAAAAAAAGTTAAAGCAACCTTTTTGTCTAAATATTTTTGGGTAGCTGATTCTGAATGTGAAGTCGGTTGACCTACATCAGGTCAGGTTGAAGGTCATTTGAAGGTCAAATCGGGGGAAATGGTTAAAACAATCTGAAAAAATTTGAAATGGGTTGTTGATATCGCTGATTTCAAATTTGACTCTTGCTTATGTCCACAAGGTTCTCGCCAAGGTGATATGTAGGTCAAATAGCCAGATAAGGTCACTAAGATGTTACTAATAGGTCTAACATACTAAACACACCAAACACCTTTGGAAAATCTCAGAAACATATGTACAGATTTTTCAGGGAGGCGTGGAAGTGTTGCCATTCGTTTCAGCGTCAAAAATGCTCAAGTTGCGATACCGAACCCACTTCCACGAAGAAAGTTGGCTTTTGGTGGAAAACGTTGGTTTTTACCTAAACACCCACGTTTTTCAGGACTCAAACGTCATTTTCTCCACCAAATTCCAATGTGAAAAACACATTTTTTATCCCATTGGAAAGCTTTGATTGTGGCAAGTTTTCTCGATGGAGTTCACGCCGAACGAACCCCATAATAGTAGCTCAAAATAAGAATGAAGAAACGGTGATTTTAAGAAATCTTCAAATTTCGAACTTAGGTTATTTTTCACATCAATTGACGCTATCTTTAAACATCGGATTTTATATCAGAAGATAGCAAATTTAATGCTTCTTCCAACGGTATCCTCAACTTTTATTTTACATATTCGTTTAGGGAATTTAAAGCCGTTTTACTGAGACAAAGTCAAAAAACTCTGCAAATTCTTGACACAACGGTTTATTATCTTCCTTGTGCAGATCACCCTTCTGTCTATACCAGACTGTATTGCAAATCGGCACCATACCATATTCTCATTCGATTTTCTGAATCTACGTATCTTGAAACGTAAACCAACAAATTTTGAGGGAGGGTTAAAAAAATTTTTTCTTTGGGCGATTCCAATGGTTCATTATCGAAGATAATAAACCAAAATCCGTCCGTCACCCGTACGCCGTCCGTGGCACTTTGCCCAGTTAGCGTTGAGCTAAAATTACGAAATTTGGTTTCTGGGTTCGGACCAGCCCCACAATGATCCTCGAAACCTTTCATAACCCTAGGTCAAGGGGAAGGGGTTTTAAAACGAAATTTAAAATTTCGACGATTTCATATCTCAAAATATTCAACTGAACCGTGTAATTTTTAGTTCACTTTTGAATGACCTGAAAAATTACAAATCTTTTAAGACCAATTGGATTTTTGTGCGACCAGCCGTTCGTTCACAGTGAGCGCTCAAAGGTTTAGGAAAAACACTAATCTTTCGCGTCGAAAACGGCCGTTATGTGACCCAACCCTCAGACGCCCAGAATAAAACTACCTTTTGTCATCTTCCCGGTAAACTATAGTCTAGAAATTTTAACCGTGAGTCGGGGATAGACCACATTGCAATATTTACTCGGTTTCTCATCTGTAAAATTGTTTAAATAATACCTTTTTGTAATAATACAAATTAAATTTTGATGATGAGCTATTGACTTGAAATTTTAAAAATAGGTCAGAACTGGATCACAGAACTGGATTCACTCGGTTTCTTGTCTGTAAAATTGTTTAAATAATACCTATTTGTTTAAACAAATTAAATTTTGATGATGAGCTAGATACTTGAAATTTTAAATATAGGTCAGAAATGGATGACATTTCAATATTCACTCGGTTTGTATGACATGGTATGAGTATGGTATGGTATATTATTGTATGTATGATTTGGTATAATACAGTATGGTATGATAGGAAAGAAATTCGTATGGTATGGTATGAGTACGGTGAGAATATGGTATGGTGCCGATTTGCAATACAGTATGGTATAGACAGAAGGGTGATCTGCACAAGGAAGATAATAAACCGTTGTGTCAAGAATTTGCAGAGTTTTTTTTATTCGATTTTCTGAATCTACGTATCTTGAAACGTAAACCAACAAATTTTGAGGGGGGGTTAAAAATTTTTTTTCTTTGGGCGATTCCAATGGTTCATTATCGAAGATAATAACCCAAAACGAAATAAAATCATAGAAGTGAAAAAAGTCGGGTTTTTAGTTGAATAATGAAAACACTCTAAGAGGCACTTTTTTTCTCAAATTAACTGTAGAATTGATTTCTTGTGTTTGTCCCATAATTACTGTAGACACCCTGTATTGTCATCAACTTATCTGGTCATCTGGTGGCTCTGGAAATATTTATAGTTTTACTTTACCTCCTCACTCCGATTGTTTCTTGAGGTGTTAGTGCTTACGAAAGGATATGGAACAGTGACTCACAAAAAGTTTGATCCAAGTTCAATAATGAAGATTGGAATCGACTAAGAAAAAGAAGTTCACCCCTCGGAAAATTCGCTAACTGAAACTTTTTCATAACTTGGTGTACCATAACTCGTATAAATAAAAGAAAGGCCTACAATATTATTGTTCAAAGAACGTAACGTTTATCATAGGCTTAATGAACTAAATTTCACGTAGAATCGTTTCTATCCTATTAAACTTGTCCTCTATTGTAAGTCTTGATGAATTCATCGAACCGGATCTGTAGGGATTTTAGATTGTGAATTATTGGCCATCACCTTAGACTTGATCCTTAATTATCGATTGGAACAAAGGTGCGATTGATGTGTCCAAAACTAAATTAATGCCTCCCTCTCACCCGATATCAGACGAGCTCATCATGAAGGAAAAGCGAACAAGGAGATAACCAGTATTTATACGTAAACTGCGGAGGTCGGGTCGTGTAGTAGCGGTGAGTGGAGGGGCGTAAGGGTTGTCTGCCGGTGTGTCGGTGTGGGATGAAACGGCCCAACACTTCACCGCAATGTGCTCCTACAGCCAATAGATCCCTCCCTTAGTCTCCCTGAATGATCCCACCAATGATGGGCACGAAGGGAAATTGTTTCCAGGCCATCAAGGACCTATAATAGAACACGGTGCTCTCACCGCAACCACTTTGCTGCCCCGACAGGGGTCAAATGATTGAGAGTTTTCCGCAACATAAAAAGTGTGGCTTCGCACAGCAAAATAACTGAATACTGCTTTGTATGAATGTCAGAACTGCTTTTTATAGTATTATACAGGGTGTAACGCGAGTGGTGTCCGACAGCTCTCCTACGTGTTCTACATTTAATCTCCGACCAAAAGTGTCTCTCAGTTGAAAAAAGTCGGATTTTGAGTGGATTAAAAAAAAAGGTGTAGGTAAACACTTTTGTTTAAATCCACTCGAAATCCAACTTTTTTCAATTATGATGATGAAATTATGAAAATAACGACCAATTAATGATATTATGATAATAATAACGGCAGTAGAAGAGTGGGTTCGAAAAAATAACTGATAAATATTTTATAAATCTGCAGAAAATAGGTAAAACAATTTTATGATAGTAAAAAAACAGTTTACCGCGGAAATATAAAAATTCCTTCGGTAAAATTCAGTACAGCAGCGTGGCAGTGTATATTAGACGCGGAAGCAGTTCTATCAAAGGCAACATCACAAAAAATGTTCAGACTTAATTCCAGTTTTATAAACGAGAATACAAGACTGAAATTAAAAAAAGTTCTTGTTGGAGCCAATACAGTGAATTCAGAATAAAGCTTGGCTATATTTTTAACAATGCATTTTGCACAGTTTGCCCCAAACGGTGATGCCATATTTAATTAAAGCGAAAGCAAGACCGTAATATACAGCTCGTAACTGCTTTTTAGTTGAGAAGTTTCTCACAGTTTTAGAGACGAAAAATAACTTACTCAACTTATTACCCAGGGATGAAAGGTGATTTTTAAATTTCAAATTTCGATAAAAAAAATAATTCCCAGGTACTTACAATTCTTAAGAAAAGGCAGTGATTTACAGTTACAGTCGAACGCTAACGTGGCACAATAATAATCATGATACTTAACCACTTTATTATTTGTGGGGTAGCATTTACCAGAGATTGAAAATCGCAAAACCAAGGTCTTGCAATATTAAATCTCAAGAAATTTGGATTAAACCACTTACGAACTCGCTTGTCAATCAGATCATTATAACTTTTGTACCAGAATACTATAGCAGTGTCATCGGCATAACCAACAACCAATATCAATATCAATGTTCATAAGATCAGAAGATGAAGAAATAAGTTTATTTCAATTTTAAAATTATAATATAATTTTAAAATTGAAATAAACTTATTTCTTCATCTAATAGTAGATGAGAAACATGTTATATTATTATGTGTTTCTCACTTACTAACTTAAACATTATGGCATGGTATGTAAATGAATGAAATAAATGAAAATAGCTACATTTTCTACGAAAATTCGCTAAAAGATGAAATGAACAAAATAAGTTAAACCTCATTGAAATAGAAAATAGCGGAAAGGTGTTTGGCAGTTACGGGTCACTAGAAATGACCTGTACTTGACCAGGAGGTTCCAGTCCGGACTATCAATTATTTTGTGTGAACTAGCGACAAATAACGACAAAATGAAATATTAGTGATTACAAATTTTAATATAGGTAGGTAGATTACAAATTGACCAACCTACTTTAATATTAGGTAATCACTAATTTTTCATTTCTTAGATCAAAAATACCTAACTATTTTGAAGACAAGACAAATTTGGCGAATTCAACTGTTGAATTTGCTAACTGTTGTCTTGCCTTTAAAATAGTTATTTTTGACCTAATAACGGTTTATTTGTGTGAACTAACGTAAACTAACGATTAACTTACGACATAAATGAAAAATAGTGATTTTGTATGTTAAAAGTGGGTAAGGCAAATGCACTAGTAGTCGACACCTTCAGGAAATTTAGACGGGTATTCTTCTTCCCCACCTACAAAATTGAGTTTTTCCGGGTTTTACCTGCTTACAGTTGATACAAATCCTCCACTGTACGATACAACCGAAACTTTTTTATAACTTTTAGTTTAACAGGGAAAAAAGAGAGTTTTCCAAACACTAATTTTGCACTAACAGTCGACAGTGAGAAACAGATTTCTTCAGAAGTCGATAGTGTTTTGCATTGGTAGTCGACCGTATGTATGTTAGTATTCGACATGGGGTTTGAACCAGTAGTCGACAGGTGTTGTATAAACTCACTTTATTTTGATAAGTAAGTAGGTACATGAAGCAACGGTAATAAAAATTGAATCTACTTCAGACTTCGGAAAAACACAACTCTCTCATATTTATATGCTAATAATAAATCAAATTACTCAACGCAGATAAATTCACTTCACTGAGCAACAAGATTTCAGAGTTTTGTACCAAATTACAGCTTCTGTATCACTTTACTTTACAGACAGGTAAGATTACGTACTCAAGTAACACAAATCGGTACAAGTATTGAATAATTTATTAAGTGTAGGTTGTAAGTATTTAAACGAAGTAATACCTAACTTTAGGAATCATAGAATGTAAAATCACGTAGGTAAGTTGGTACCTTTGGTTTAACGGATTTTAAGTCTTAATTAGCACCTGAGGTCACATGGTGCTCCACTCCATCAGACTCATTACGTATGATACATTTGCTCTGGATTGGGTCAGATTTTGGGGGGTACGGAGGCAAATCTAGGGTGTCTGGCTTGAAATTTCTCAAGCCAAGTTCAACCCGAGCGGTTGTTTATGAAAACATAATATCCATAACATATCATGTTTTTTTGCCAATACGTCTGCACACTCATTAAAAGCAATTCTTGTGTGACAGGGAAATTCCTTTTTTGGCAAAACAGGAGACACTGAACAATCATCCTTTCATCAGGTGCAGGGAGCACCGTGGCTGGTCCCATTTTTCTCTGGGGAGGGGATTTCCCTTTCACTTTATCAAGAAGTGTAATTCGAGGTCATGATTGTCCATTGCCGCTTTTCGAACACTCACTCCATTCTTCACTTCTTCTATTTCCTTTCGCATCTGATCGTCCGAATACTGAAGTATTTTTGTTCCCATCCTCGATGGATCGTTCCTTCCCTTCTTGGACTTCTACACCCGTGGGATCTTCCTTCGTCTTCTTGGCGCCATTGTTCTCCCAATTCTGAAAAGTGCGATGTATTGGTACCTTAATGGTAAGCTTATCAAAACTACGAACTCAGGTAAGTAATTAGTACCCGGGTAATCGAAAAATGTGGCTATTTACAAAAGCCCCTCAGTGTCGACTACTGACTCACAGCAGATTACCATATGATCCAGTTGTTGACACCCCAAAATGCATATAAACTCACTCGTTCCTTAGCCTTCCAGCCAACGAACCACCAAAAAAAAACCAACGAGTTGAGAACAGCAACCTAAAACTTTCCACCTTTTCGTTGTTTCTCTCGCGTTTCCATGAAAAGGCCTCCTCCAACATTCAAAAGACATTGGAGGCTCAAGGCCACCATCAAGAACAGCAAAAAGTGCCCTATATTCTTAGCGTTTCTCATTTTCCCAAAGCGGTGTCGACTACTAGCGCATTTACCTTAGGCTGATTTTCACCGTGTGAAGTTGGCCTACCAAATTTTGTTTTATCTCTGAAATGATTTCTTTGGCTGAACTAACGAGTTTTTTGTGTGAAATAATGTGAACTGACAATGAACTAACGACTGAAATTAAGAAAAAGTGATTATCTCTTTTCAAAGTGTGTAGGCTGCATTTTAAAGGTTGAGGTAGCTTATCCAAAATTGGTTTCCTGTTAAAAATTTGGTATTTTTCTAAAACTGGTTAAATTTGTGTTGTGAACTAACCACCGACATAAAAATAATTTGATTCATCTTTTAAAAAATTGGGTAGGTTATTTTTGGGTTTGTGAAGTTGTCCTACCAACTGAACTGACAGATGAAGACTACTCTTGACACGGGATTTGTTGTATGGCCTGTACTGAGAACCACCATATCCAGAACATAACATTATGCTTAACCTTTCCTCAGATTTGAAGTCATCTGTGGATTTAATATCAGCTAGTATTCATCTTTCAGCTGCAATCATCATTCTTCACGTGGTTATTGATGCCTTCACCATATCTATGATATGTCCAAGCGCTACAGCAGCAGTTGATACATCATCGTTTTCCATGCACAATCACCTATTATTATTTATCCTATTTGAGGCGTGAATAAATCTCCACCCGTTATCAATAGCGCATCGAAGTCCCAAACCTTCGAGCTATAATCTTGCACAATTACATTGCTGTTCGTAGATCCCCCAACAGTTTTGAATCGACTTCTGACGTACAACAATAATGAGAGTTGCCCAACAATCGCATATTCTGAACACGACATTTTCTGATTCAAGCGGATAACCTCTAGTATCCACGCATCAGCTCTAAGCACCACAATTTCCCTAAGTGACGTTGGGTTGATATAACTCTGTTCCATATCGATTTACCACAGTCAAAACTGATACAAAACTATTCAGAAACGGAGTACATATGGTGTGGTGGTAATCCGAAATCTGAGGAACAAAAATAATGATAACAGTTTATTGACTCGCTGAGAGACAATTACGCATCGAGGGGGGATTAGAGGGCTGAGCGCAGTTTACATTTAGATAGGACAGTCTGACCCTCGGTCCACCTCGTTCGAGCGCAAATTACACCCGCCCTTTTTTACGCTGAATACAATGATTCCAATCTCAAAATAGAGCACTCTGAAGATGAAGAAACGTGGTTGATACTTGAGATGTTCTTCAATGGTGATATTTGACATAAAACTAGTTATTTCTTCGAAAATTCGCCATTTTTGGATAATGCCTTTCGTCCAGCCGGGGCGTTGTAGGTATGTATACGTATGATTTTTGGTGTCTTTTGACAGTGAATTCAAGACGGTATGAAATGGATTTTGGTATATAAATTTTTCAGAAATTCGAGTTTTAAAGATTTTGGACCAAGAACAATACTTTTCGAGTTCTTCGGAAGAACCGGTAAAAAACGAGCGTGAAAAGGCGTGAAAACAACCGGAAGTCCGTCTGTTTGTTATCTTTGATGGACGATGTTTTCGAACCCTTTGATCGACTTCCCTTCGGTTTCCGACTCCCTGCGGACCTTTCTCTTGGTCAGCCCTTTGTGCCTTTCAAGAGAACTCACTAACGTGGAGTTTAGTCGACTGTTGAATTGTGCCGTTGACCGTCAACCGTTGTTTGTGATGGCGGCGAGGAGTGACGGGGTAGAGGACGGAATTAACAATCTCGATGTTGCCGCCGAATCGATCCGAATCTCGTAAGTGATAGCTGAGCGGCCTTGAACCGGTTTGACGTCTCGCACGAAACAACTTCCCCTTCACCACGTGCCACCGCCGCCGACGCCACCACCGCCGCCACTCCTGGCGAATGTCATTTGGCCTACTCCACCATCCTCCTCCACCCTCCTCCCTTTCCTCCCTTCACTCCCTCCTCTTCCCTTCAAGTCACCTACCGCTCTCCGTCATGTCAATTCGACCGGACGACCCTCTCACTCCCACAGCCCCGACCCCGCAAACCCGCCTGACCTCAAGGGCCACAGCCGGTCGCGATGGATGTTGTACAAGGTGGTGGTTTCGCGGCACTTGTTGGTTTATGGAGCGGCCTACCGACGATGATGCTCCTTGTTACATCTGTCAGAAGACCCTGATGAACATCGTCCCTTAGGAACAGGAAAATACACTACAACAATACTTAAGGCGTCTACGATCAACAAACAACCGGACTATCATTTATTTATTTATTATTTTATTCATAAATTCCATTTAGGTACATGAAAAATATACAAATTACCCTTTTTCTTTGCACCTTACAATCAATACTAGGGCCTATTTTCTTCATCATGTATATGAATGCGTTAGGAAAATTAGACTTCCCAGGTGAATTGATTCTGTTTGCTGATGATACTGTGATGTTATTTAATAGCGAAAGCTGGAAGTCCACCTTTGGGTTGGCTGCGGAGGGAATGCGGACTGTTTATTCATGGCTTTCCGCAAACAAGTTGTCTTTAATTTTGAAAAAAAAAAAAAAAAGTTAGCCTCCCGTTTTCTCTTGCTTCTAGCAGTATGTAGAACATTTTACAAAAATCAATCTTAAAAATAATTTCAAAAAAACCTCGTAGATTTCCAACAACTGATCTATCCGCCTCCGGGGCACTTCCAAATTTCAATAGGGGAATGTTTTGTTGCAAGCCAAGGCATGAATAAGACGTAGACCTGGTTCCACCGTTTGATCAACGCCCATTTTGAAGATTTTTCGTCGGTTCGACATTCAAGCCCTCATTGTAAAAAAATGGTTAGTAATTAATATAAGATCAAGATCGTGAGTAGTTTGATAGTACTTAATGGTTTGGTCGATAGGTTAGATAACCACGACCACACGATTTCACTTGTGAACTCAAGTGTCAATCGGGGAGCGGGAGCAATTCCCCTTTTTGATCAGGAACCTTCTAAGCCGTCTGATCTCGAGCCGTGAAATACACACCACTTGATCGTGCCTAATCCGCTTAACCCTCGAGCACTGCCTCCATTACGCTTTTATCAGTTGTCAATGATCTCAAGAAGGCAGAAGGTGCTCGCTCACGGCTCTCAGTACCGCCAGCCTGTGCTAGTCATGGCATGAAGCCGGCATGAACACGGTTTTCGTTTGCTCATCCGCCAAAATGGCTAATGGTCGACAAGTTATGAGTGATCTCGAGATCGCGAGTGTTTTGTAAGCAGTGGAACCAGATGAGGACTGTTATAGTCAATTTCATGGTCCTGTTGTCGACTTTAGTGATGAGAGTGATATGAGAGGGAATCCAAATTCCGAATCCAAAATTTCCGGTTCGGGATTTTTTTTTTATACACTAATAATTATTAATTAGGATATTTTGAAGTCCAAGTTTCTGTCTGATGTTCCTAAATGAAAGGATCTCATTGGCGAGTTTATTTCACTTTATGAATACCTCATGTATTTGAAGCTAAATTTCTCATTAAAAACTACACTGCAAATTTTTTTTTCGAATGACTTACAGTTCCTGAATTTATACTTATAGCACGTATAAGTATTTTATTGAATTCTGTACGTTGGAGTTTTATTGCGTTTTCTAATTACAAACTTTTATAAAATATTCATGTTTTACATTTCATCCAACCTGATCAAGATCTGCTATCTGCTCTTGTTATGGTATAATGGAATTGCTTTCTGATCTTGTTATGGTATAATGGACTCGCTTTCTAATCTCGTTATGAGAACTCGCTTTCTGATCTCGTTATGAGGACTCGCTTTCTGATCTTGTTATGAGGACTCGCGTTCTGATCATGTTATGGTATAATGGACTCGCTTTCTGATCTTGTTATGAGGACTCGAGTTTTGATCTTGTTATGGTATAATGGACTCGCTTTCTGATCTTGTTATGAGGACTCGAGTTCTGATCTTGTTATGGTATAATGGACTCGCTTTCTGATCTTGTTATGAGGATTCGCTTTCTGATCTTGTTATGGTATAATGGACCCGCTTTCTGATCTTGTTATGAGGACTTGCTTTCTGACCTTTCTATGGTACAATGGACTCGCTTTCTGATCTTGTTATGGTATAATGGACTCACTTTCTGATCTTGTTATGGTATAATAGACTCACTTTCTGATCTTGTTATGGTATAATGGACTCGCTTTCTGATCTTGTTATGATATAATGGACTCGCTTTCTGATATTGTTATGGTATAATGGACTCGCTTTCTGATCTTGTTATGGTATAATGGACTCGCTTTCTGATCTTTTTATGGTATAATGGACTCGCTTTCTGATCTTGTTATGGTGTAATGGACTCGAATTCTGATCTTGTTATGGTATAATGGACTCGCTTTCTGATCTTGTTATGAGGACTCGCTTTCTGATCTTGTTATGGTATAATGGCCTCGCTTTCTGATCTTGTTATGAGGACTCGCTTTCTGATCTTGTTATGGTATAATGGACCCGCTTTCTGATCTTGTTATGAGGACTTGCTTTCTGACCTTTTTATGGTATAATGGACTCGCTTTCTGATCTTGTTATGGTATATGGACTCGCTTTCTGATCTTGTTATGGTATAATGGACTCACTTTCTGATCTTGTTATGGTATAATAGACTCACTTTCTGATCTTGTTATGGTATAATGGACTCGCTTTCTGATCTTGTTATGATATAATGGACTCGCTTTCTGATATTGTTATGGTATAATGGACTCGCTTTCTGATCTTGTTATGGTATAATGGACTCGCTTTCTGATCTTTTTATGGTATAATGGACTCGCTTTCTGATCTTGTTATGGTATAATGGACTCTTGATGGGCTCATGTAGAACGCACAAATTATACAAATACAAATAAATTATGAATATTATTTTTTTGAGTTATCGATTCATTCATAATTATTTTAAATGAATACCTAATTATCAGAGTGGCCCCGGGTCATGGAAACCCCTCCGAATATCATTACACTGAAATATCCCACATAATTCTGGATCTAATGGAGAGGACCTCTAATGCTTGTGTTTTTTTTTTTTTTTTTTTTTTTTTTTAATAAGATAACTTTATTATCCGTAGGATATTACAATTGGTACAATAATGATTTATAGTAAGGCCTGGCCTTAATTAACATGTTGCTCGAGGTTAGGTACGATCCATTGATCGTCCTACAACCAGAGATTAATGTAACAAAAAAGTAACAAAAACAATTGAATAAGAGAAAATATAAATATCAGTTTGGGAAAACAATCTAGAAATTGCATACATATGCGATGATGAGTTCGGAATATGGAAATAACAATATTAAATATTATTTAAAATTCAAATTGTGGTTATTTTACAGATTTGGGTCGGGTGTAATTAATAAATCTTGCGGTCGTTTCTTCTTTAGCCTCCTTTCGGGTGGTAATGGCGGTGGACGTTCGGAGATTTCTCGAATCAAGGCGTTTGGGTGTATAAGCATGGACGTGTTTAAACGTTTATATGAGTCCTTTATTACTTCGGAAACTATGGCGAGGTTCACATCGGAGTGCAGTACTGAGTTTCGCACAAACCACGGAGCTCCAGTAATTAATCGCAGTATTCTATTTTGTATTGTCTGCACTTTCTGTACATGGGATTTGGCTGCTGAACCCCATATCCCACATGCATACTGCCATATTGGTCGAATTAACATGGTGTAGAGCAACCGTTTAGTGTGGAGTGGCAGAGCAGATTGGACGCTCATGAGGAACTTTAGTTTGCGAATTCTATTTCGACATCTGTTAACCAGGCCTTGTATGTGGTGAGCCCAGGTAAGTTTCGAGTCAAGAATGAGCCCCAGATATCTCACTCGATTTGAGTTTGGAATCAGAATGCCATTCAGTCTGACGTGAGGGACTCTTACATTTCGGAGGTAAGTGAAGGTGACGAGTGTAGACTTGGTGGAGTTCATGGATATTCTCCATTTGTTACACCACGGACCTACCTCGTCAAGAAATCGTTGCATATTATTTTCTGCCTCGTCACACGAGTGAGAACTACAGAGAGCAGCAACATCATCCGCAAACTGGGCTATAGTGATCCCTAACGGCGCCGGAAAGTCACTTGCATATAGGAGATACAGGAATGGCCCCAGAACACTTCCCTGAGCAACCCCTGCTCTGATAGCTTCTGAAGGGGATACTGCGCTACCATATCTCACGGAAAACGTGCGTTGCGAAAGGTAGGACAGGATCAGCCTGTAGTAGGTGTCCGGGAGATGTGGTTTTATCTTGGAAAGTAGCCCTGGATGCCAAACCTTATCGAAGGCCTTCTCTGTATCCAAGAATATACCGATGCAGACTTTTTTTTCCTCATAAGTGGTCAGGATGTATTCTACAACACGATGGAGTTGTTGTGGACAGGAGTGGAATTGCCTGAAACCAAGCTGCGTGTCTGGAAGAAGAGAAGATAGAAATGGAAGTATTTTGGGGAGCAATAATCTTTCGAGGATTTTTGAGAATAACGGTAGGAGACTTATGGGTCTGTAACTTGCAGAATTGTTGGCGTCCTTATCTGGTTTTTTCACCATTATCACACAAGCGTGTTTCCACTTGTTGGGAAAGTGAGTGGTTCTTAAAATAGCGTTAAATATTTGGGTTAACATTACCACTCCTTTACGTGGTAAGGCAGTGAGGAGCGGTTGAGTGATGAGATCGTGCCCCGGTGCCTTTTTTGTTGGGGAGCGCTTTATGGCATTTCTAACTTGTCCCGGTGTGAAATAATCTTTGAATGGGTGAAGGAGAAGGGGGGTCTGCAATTGTTCCAGAATGTGGTTAGTGAATCTAGGGTTTGTATCCGGGTGTGGAGAAAACTGTTGGGTGAGAATGTCAGCGAACAGATTGGATTTTTCTTGAGAGGTAGCATACCAATCAGATCCGACTTTCAAAGGTGGGATTGATACGGGCTCTTTTGTTACCATTTTGGTTTTTTTCCATAGAGAACCATCTTTGGTATCGAGTGCTTTGATAGAGTTGTGATCCGCCACAGATTGTTCCTCTTCCAGTGCCATAGTAAGTTCCTTGGTCGCTTTGTTAAACTGCCGCTTGTCGAATGGATGTTTTGTTCTTAGCCATTGCTTACGGGCTGATTGTTTAAATGATAACAATGACTGTATGTGGGGCGAAGGAGCAAATGCCCGAGTGGTGATAGGTCTTGCAGGTGAAGAAGCTTCATTTGCTGCCATTTGGACTAGAATGGTAAGAGAAGCAACTGCTGAGTCGATATCCGCTGGGGTTTTGAGAGGGACGTGAAGTTCAGTCCTTTCCTGTATTATGTTTTTATACAGTTGCCAGTCAATTGGGTAATTGATCAGTCCCTGAACGCGCTGTTGCTGTCCTCCAGTGCACAGAGAAATCAGAACTGGAAAATGGTCTGAATGCATTTCTTTTAGCACTACTGGAGTAGAACAATATGACTGAATCTTTTTTCCCAGGTAAAAATCCAATATATCAGGAGAACGAGTTGAGTCGTGAGGATAGTACGTGGGCTCATTAGGGTGCATTACGTCCAGTTGTAATGCCACTACAGTATCGTGAAGAACTTTTCCCCTGGGATTGGCGATTCGGGATCCCCATCTTGGATGCTTGGAGTTGAAGTCTCCTCCTAGCAAGAATTCAGATTTCATCTCGTGCACGATTCCCCAGAAATCCAATTGGGACAATCTGTTTTCAGGGGCAGAGTAAAACGACCCAACTTGAATTTGTCTATTTATACACGGTATGCTAATGCGGGTTACTTGAAATTCCTCCTCTTGAATAATGGGAAGTTCATCATGTATGATTGTGCATCTTACTAATAGAGCAGAGCCACCTTTACGATGCCCGCTCGGATGATCTGAACGGTAAGTTTTGTATCCAGGTACGTGAACATTAATGTTGGAAGATAGTTTAGTTTCCGTTATAAGAATTATGTCTATATTGTATACCTTTAGGAACAGTTTTAATTCATGGCATTTGTTATTGAGACCCTGTGAGTTCCAAGTGCAGACATTAAGAGAAGCGTTTTTATAGTTGTTCATGGTTTATTTGCGATGAGTGAGGGCAAAACTTGAAGTAAGGTTTGCACAAGAGGTTGTAACAGGGATAGTAGCGAGTCTATTTTTTTCATCAAGTTATCTATAGTTGAGTCGGACCCAGATGTTACATTAGCATATGTTTTATGTGGTGATGGGGCATCCTGGTTGCTGCGTGGAGTAGTCTGGGTGACGTCTGGTCGAGCTGGTGGCGAGATTATAGTTTTTCGAATTGAATGAACACTTCTTGGGTCTTGCTGGAGCTTTTTATGCATTGGACATCCTTTATAGTTTGCAGTGTGTGGTCCTTTACAGTTTACGCACATCGGAGGGGCGTCTACTGGCTTTGTACATGCGTCGGAGGAGTGGAATTGATCACATTTTACACATCGGGGGGAGCGATAACAATAATTTTTTGAGTGCCCGTAGTCTTGGCACTTCATACATTGTATGATTGTTCGACGGGGCTTCGGAGGTTCAACCTTTATTTTTGAGTAATATAAGTTATCAAGCGAATATATTTCACTGTTTTTTGGATTCGGCTTGAAATCCACAAAGAACAGAGGTAGGGGTTGTTTGGTAACTGGATGGTGTACTGGGATCATCTGAACTGGTTCGTATCCAATCGTTTTCAGCTCTGTCATCATTTCATTGACGTCACAGCTCGGGTGTAGACCTCTGATGACGACTCGGAAGTACCTTTCATTTTTTAGTTGAAACGTATGGAACTCAGCCTTATTATTTTGTAGATAAGCAACTATTTTTCTATAATCTTCGATCGTTTCAAAACTAAGTTTAACTTTTCCATCTGTTGTGTGATGGCGAAAATTTTTTATTTCTAATCTCGTGCATTCTTTCAAGAGAGAATTCATATTATTCACATTGTTTATGAAGATGGGAGGTGGCTTGACAGGTTTATCGATAATAGGTTCAGTTATCATGGCATTATCTTGGAGGTTGGCAAGCGGTTGGAAAGGATTATTTGTGGTAAACGGTAGGTCACTGTTTACCTTTCTCTTTTTTGCGGATGTTCGTGCATCAAGAGGATCAAGGGCGAGTTTATTTCACTTTATGAATACCTCATGTATTTGAAGCTAAATTTCTCATTAAAAACTACACTGCAAATTTTTTTTTCGAATGACTTACAGTTCCTGAATTTATACTTATAGCACGTATAAGTATTTTATTGAATTCTGTACGTTGGAGTTTTATTGCGTTTTCTAATTACAAACTTTTATAAAATATTCATGTTTTACATTTCATCCAACCTGATCAAGATCTGCTATCTGCTCTTGTTATGGTATAATGGAATTGCTTTCTGATCTTGTTATGGTATAATGGACTCGCTTTCTAATCTCGTTATGAGAACTCGCTTTCTGATCTCGTTATGAGGACTCGCTTTCTGATCTTGTTATGAGGACTCGCGTTCTGATCATGTTATGGTATAATGGACTCGCTTTCTGATCTTGTTATGAGGACTCGAGTTTTGATCTTGTTATGGTATAATGGACTCGCTTTCTGATCTTGTTATGAGGACTCGAGTTCTGATCTTGTTATGGTATAATGGACTCGCTTTCTGATCTTGTTATGAGGATTCGCTTTCTGATCTTGTTATGGTATAATGGACCCGCTTTCTGATCTTGTTATGAGGACTTGCTTTCTGACCTTTCTATGGTACAATGGACTCGCTTTCTGATCTTGTTATGGTATAATGGACTCACTTTCTGATCTTGTTATGGTATAATAGACTCACTTTCTGATCTTGTTATGGTATAATGGACTCGCTTTCTGATCTTGTTATGATATAATGGACTCGCTTTCTGATATTGTTATGGTATAATGGACTCGCTTTCTGATCTTGTTATGGTATAATGGACTCGCTTTCTGATCTTTTTATGGTATAATGGACTCGCTTTCTGATCTTGTTATGGTGTAATGGACTCGAATTCTGATCTTGTTATGGTATAATGGACTCGCTTTCTGATCTTGTTATGAGGACTCGCTTTCTGATCTTGTTATGGTATAATGGCCTCGCTTTCTGATCTTGTTATGAGGACTCGCTTTCTGATCTTGTTATGGTATAATGGACCCGCTTTCTGATCTTGTTATGAGGACTTGCTTTCTGACCTTTTTATGGTATAATGGACTCGCTTTCTGATCTTGTTATGGTATATGGACTCGCTTTCTGATCTTGTTATGGTATAATGGACTCACTTTCTGATCTTGTTATGGTATAATAGACTCACTTTCTGATCTTGTTATGGTATAATGGACTCGCTTTCTGATCTTGTTATGATATAATGGACTCGCTTTCTGATATTGTTATGGTATAATGGACTCGCTTTCTGATCTTGTTATGGTATAATGGACTCGCTTTCTGATCTTTTTATGGTATAATGGACTCGCTTTCTGATCTTGTTATGGTATAATGGACTCTTGATGGGCTCATGTAGAACGCACAAATTATACAAATACAAATAAATTATGAATATTATTTTTTTGAATTATCGATTCATTCATAATTATTTTAAATGAATACCTAATTATCAGAGTGGCCCCGGGTCATGGAAACCCCTCCGAATATCATTACACTGAAATATCCCACATAATTCTGGATCTAATGGAGAGGACCTCTAATGCTTGTGTTTTGTTGTCCACAAGAATTCATACGTAGTCTCTATGAAAGAATGCGAAATCTGGAGTGACAGTATCCATTTGTACGATACCCCAGAGAACTCCTCCTTTTTGCGCAAACAATTTCACGGAGAATATATTTTTCCCTATGCTCTAGTGTCATTCGTGGAGAATCTGGATCACCGATGCTATTTTATCCCGCACGTCGCCCACTAAAATCCGAAGTTAGTGCGCCCTCGAGCCCATCTGACGGGAAATGGCCGTTCACTGGGTCAAGTCCCAGCGACCTCAGTAGAATTTTTCAGTCTTCTTCCTCTCTCACCGATAATCGGAATCTCCGTAGGTACATTTGTTACTCATTCTAAGACGTATTCTCATGAGTTGCAATGGTGACGTGATGACATGTATCTTTTTAAATATATAGTTGGACATAACCGTTGTGAATTTTAATTGAGCCTAGCTTTGAAACCAACTGGGTTGTTTCAGCGCTCCTTCGACGAATTTTGCTATTATAATTGATTCAATATTCTTAGTAAGTACACGACCTCTCAAAATTTGTTATCACACCAATCGTTAATATCACCTAAAAACGTCAAGAGATATAGCGTCCGAGTGGCAGTAACTCGCGTGCACTCTGCCCTCACTTGACCTTCCAATACTCTTGAAGGATATATAATAAGGATATATAATAATTTAGTAGTTTTAAAAAAACGGTAAATTTAACTACCCTTATTCTGAGCAGAGAAACATTTCGTACCATCACAGAAAGATCATCAAAAGGAATCCATGTAATCCTCCCAGACTTTCACGAATTTTTGATCGTCGTCACTCCAGCCTCCGTCTCCGTCGTACACTCCTCACTCAACTTTTCTCAATTGCCCCTAATTCTTTCACTGGGGAGAAGAACGAGTTAATGGATCGCAAGACTAACTCCCGGGGAAAGTAGGTTACTTTTAAGAGCTCAAATTTCAAAATCTCATCGGCTTAATGCCTACGTACTTTTAAATCGGCGAAGATTTCTCGAGAGAGGCGATTCAAGATGAAGGGTGCTTTAAAGTATTAAAATACGTCGTGCTTGCCGTCACTAACATCGAGAATACAAATTTGTCTGCGTAATATCAAATAAGTATAAAAAAATTATAAGGGGGTCAAAAAAATCGTCATCTTCGTCAATTCCAATGGTTTATTATTGAAGATGATAAACCAATGGAATTGAAAAAGATGACGATTTTTTACCCCCCCCCCCCCCTCACCATTCAATGGCTTATGTACGTAGAATGAGAAAATCAAATTTTAAAAAATCCGTCCGCCCCCATACGCCGTCCGCGCCACTTTGCTCAGTTAGAATCATCAAATTTGGGTTAAGGCTCAGACTAATAGTCCCCGAATTGGGTTGTAACCCACGGTCAAGAGGAACGATGCAAAATGCATTTTTAAATATTGAAAATCTCTCGATATTTCGTAACTCCAACATTTCAAATGGAACGATATAGGCCTATGTGAATTTGAATAAAGTTCATTTTAGAGACTTTTTGAGACTACCCGGAGCTTTATACGATCAGCCGTTCGTTCAAAATGAGGGCTCAAAGGTAGAACATAGAAAATCGTCAATATGATGATCCAGCTTCGTACCGTCATTTTTATGACAATCTCTTGAAATAATGTCAAACTGAAATTTTTTCGACTATTACAGCACAACGATTTCATCAAGATGTTGCACGCATAGTAATACACATGGTGTTAGGTATTGTGAAAATGTGACATGTTGCAATAATGATATCTACTGTATAAAAATGATGAGACATAATGGGACAATGATGAGCATAGCAATGACGTGTAATAGTTTATGTTAAGTCGAATAAAACCCTGAGGGTAGAGGCTGATAGCGCTGCTGATGTTCCTCTAACGTACGAGTATTTAGCGAACGACCTTATACCGCTCATCACAGCATAACTTTTGAGTGGCGTTCCATCAGGGAGGGTCACAGACATCGAAAATGTTGAAGGAGAGTTTCTCAAGGAGGGAATAAGAACCTAAGCATAAGAATAAGTACCTAAGCTTCTGATACACGAGAGAAAACCCGGATTTTACAATAGGAAAAGCGTGAACTGGCCACTTGGAGAGGACATTGAGACTCTGCTCAGACCTGACGGTAACCTACTACCAGAAAAACCCTATTACTGGAATAACTGTTTTGAGAACTTTGGGGATAGGCCTTTGAGGGCGCCGGCCTTTGGGATTCCGTGATAATAGATTGGCTGGGATTATTCCAGGTAATATCAGGTAATAGGTCACGGGAAACGAATGCGTGAAAGGTGTGCGATCATAACATGTCGTCAAGTTATTTCAGTGATCCCAATGACTGCCATTATCCAGAGAACATTTTAAATGTTAAATTATTGTGTATTGCACTTTGACTTTATAATAAATTGTGTTGGGGTAACTTTCGTTTCAAGCGGCGGTTTGTTGGATGTGGAGGCAGATTGATTGGAATAGCTTCTATCAGTGGGTTGCTATGATCTAACATGCTGTCGTGGATTTTTGCGTATCGCTCTCTGATCAAAGCTGCCACCATAGGGATGTCGAGGTCTTGATGGTACTGTTTCGGACGGTTCTTGACACAATGGTTTATTATCTTCTTTGTACAGATCACCCTTTTGTCTAGATTACTGAATGATAGATACATTATTATTATGAATTATCATTAATTATTTACAATACGCTCTACAATAACTCGTCCTTTAGACTTCGCCTGGGTGGGGAGGACTCAAAGCCTCATCGCGTCTTAGAGGGTAGGGTGTTCTGCAGGGTGATGTTCTGTCGCCACTGTGTTTTTCACTCTTCATTTCGGATCTGGACTCTTTCTTCCGGGCCAGTGGGCTGCGGGGTCTGAATATAGACGGTGCTCATGACGTCACTTCGATCCTATATGCGGACGATCTCTGTTTGTTGTCTTACAGCTACATGGAGATGCAGAAAATGCTGGAAGCCCTTCACAGCTACTGTGAAGAGAACGCCCTTCACATAAACCACAATTAGTCAAATGTTTTGATCTTCTGAAGGGGGGGGGGGGGGATTTCTGCTCGTTACAAGTTCATGTGTGGGGGACAAGAGATTCTTGTCGCCATGTCCTACACGTACTTGGGTGTGAAATTTGTCGGCTCAGGGTGTTTTTCTCAGCACGCTAAAGACTGTATCAGTAAAGCGGAGACGGCATCCCGTACACTGCTTCCTTTGTTGCATCAAGCCATGGAGAGCTGTAATGAACGCCTTGGTGCTGTCATCATCTCTATATGCCGTTGAGCCGTGGGGGATACCTCTATGCGGGGATCTTGAGAAAATTCAACTTCGGGCATTCAAATCTTGTTTTTTCTTGCCCAGTAACACGCCCGACTATCTTAACCGTACTGAGCAGGGTCTGCCTCATCTGGAGGTCACGGTTGTTGGTTTGGCTTTGGGTTGGTGGTCTGGGTTGTGCGGTATGGAAGGCTCCAGGCTCCCTAGGCTGTGCTTTTGTCGTCTGCTTGCTCTCCATGATGCTCGGCCTGACCCACTGTATAACTTAAAACTGGGCTTCTCAGATGTGTGAGATTTTCTCCAAATACAATGAAGGAGCGACGTGGTCCGCCCAGGACCCCAGGATTCTCAATAGAGGCCCATTCCTTGAACGCATTGAATCGTCCCGGAGACGTTTGGATCAGGAACGGATGGAGGTGTCGTCGTACAGATCCGTTTATAGAATTTACTGCCCATCTGAGGACAACCTGCCTATTTACCTGAACTCTGAACTGGGTATTAGCGTTAAGCGGCTACTTGCGCAGGTTCGGCTCTCTGAGAATGGTTTTTCCAATTTGAGCATTCCAAAATGTATCGTGAAATTTAACAGTCAAAAAGTTTGCCCTTTATGTAACTTATCAGAACGAGATACCATTTTACATTTTCTTTGTGTATGCCCAGTACTCCGAGGCGAACGGTTTTCTTTTTTTCAATTAAACGACTTTTCGCATCACGAACTGTCCTTAACCCTCACACCAAAAGGTGAAGTGGAATCACATATACCACAAGGTGGGGTGATTAGACACCCCAGGTATTTTTTAGCACATTTCAAATTGTTAATGCCAAAGTATCACTTCTAACCTATTGAGAGGCACTCAGTGAATGCTCTGAAGCACTTTTGCTCCAACTCTTCAAAAATGTTTTTACGTTTTGACGTATTTTCAGAAATAAAGTAACCCACAAAAAGTTTCGAGAGAACAAAACGTTTAATGAAATAGAATACCATACAAATCAAGAAATTCAAACTAGTTCGGACTATGAAGATTTTCAAAAGGAACTAAGAAACTACTGTAATATAATAAAATAGAATATCTTCGCTAAAAATCACAAAACAAACATTGTGGAATAAATAGAAAAATACCACAAAATTCAAATTGCTTAAAAATGTAAAAACTAACTTTACTCACTGACTTTCAGACTAGTTCAAACTATGAAGATTTTCAAAGGAACTAAAAACCCATTGCAATATAATATAATATAATACTTCGCTAAAAATCACAAAAAACATTGTGGAATGAATAGGTGGATTACGATATTACTCAAAGAAGTCGTGATCCAAATTTTTTCTTGGTCCTTTCCTAAAATGAACTCAACGTCCTCTTCTAATTGGCAGCAGAAGATCTGCGTCTACGTTATCTTCTGGAAGGACATCGAAGTCTTCAGGCTCCATGTTATAATAATTATAGCAATTATATCTTATAACAATTATGGGGCAGAGGAGCGTCTTCATCCTCACTTTGCTCTTCTTCATGTGAATTTGGTTCTCCTTCTCTTTCCACTCTTTCCATGCGCTCCGGTCCAGCCAAAATGTCTTCATCACGATAGAAAGTGATTGATATTTCTGGCATCTGTAAATAGATGGTTCACTTTGGGACAAAATATAGTATGGAGATAAAAATGAATGAAAAGTACACGAAAAAATTACGTTTGGTAGGCCAAATTGATGAAAATGAAACCCAAAAAACACGAAAAAAAAAAAAATATTGCTAGAAACAAATGTTACCGTACTAACAAGGTGGGGTAATGGCGCACCCCAACTACGTTTTTTTCTGAGGAAGCAGTGAAATGAAGAGGTTACTGACCTTTCTGAGAGACGTTGCTCCGTCAGCCACTAGAGGACAACTGAAGAAGAGGTGTCTTGGACCACCTCCACAGCCTTAACATCACTCCATGCACAAAATGGCTACCGTGGGGTGAGCGGACACCCCACCTTGTGGTGTGAGGGTTAATACTGTCCCTTCAGGATATTTCTGCATGTAAGAAAGTATTTTTCTTTGTTAGTAATTGCATCCGTACAAGGGCTTTCTTTTTAAATGAAGGCTACCTTTATTAAAAATTGTTTAGTTGGTAGTTCCTCTGTTGTATGTAAATCTTAGGCGGAAATTGTAATATTCTTTTTTTTTTTTTCAATTTATTTACTACACTTACTTCTTTTATTATTTTACTGATATTTTTGCCAACCTTGTAACGCCGGAAGGCTTATACAAATAAAACATTTCATTTCATTCTTATTCGTGTGTTATTTAAAAAATATAATAATGTTTCTGAGCCACCGGTGACTTGTGTGGTTCTTCTTTGAGAAACAGTGAAGGCTATTCCGGATTCAGTAATTTTTTCCAATTCAAATTTCGGAGGGAAAGCTCTTTTCGAAACAATAGCTCCTTTTTTATGAAAGTAGGGTAGACCAACCTACCCCATCTCATAGCGTTCTTATCTCATTTTGCCATTTTTTGTGGTTGGTTCCCTTCTGGTTAATACCGTCCAATTGTAATAGCTTCATTGCAAGAGGGAGGAGTACTTGATTACTCACAACCTGTGCCTACTCCAGTCAGGTGTTTTTGTTTTGGTTTGACTGGAGAAGACGTGGTATTCATTCTTTCATTTTCCGACAGATGTAAGACAAAAAGGACTACGACTGGGACATGAGCAAATTGAATTTCATCTTTGACTACAGACTATATTATTGTCAGAATGTTTTTATATTTCTCAGTCCTCGTTCTATCGTTCTTTCTAATACAATCGTCATCCTTGGATTCATTTTTTTTCTCTTCTACTTCCTCTCTATATACAATATATATTTCTTCGGCACGTTCCAGGAACGTACGACATTCGGCGCCTTCAATATAACATGCAGGCCTTCAGGTGACTCAATTTACATTTTGTACCATTTAGGGGATATCGCTTCTTAAGATCAGTGAGATATTCACTCTTCGTGTCTTTTGTCAGACCCGTTGTATCTATTCGCTGAAGTAACTTTCTTCGGAAATGGTACTCAATTGGTATGGAAGGATGGAAGTCAGTTAAGTATATCTAGTGGGCCAAGGCAAATTATCATCCCGAAAAAAGTGAAGGAGTGAGATGAAATCAAGACTAAATATGGCGGAGAGAAGGTTAACAGTAGTAAACTCGTAGGCGCGAGGAGAGAACGGCACAATGACAGTCGGAACAGCAAAGTTCACTTTGAACTCAAGTTGCGGAGCGTTTGTGAGCTAGGAGAGGAGTGGAACGCCAAGTTTTAAGGGAGTCACTGTACCAAACAGAGGCGGCTTTTCCAACATGCTGAAGCCGAGATGGCGTTTTCAACGTGATCAATTCAAGTCGCTAACTTGAATGTTTGACTTTCACAAAAGATGCACTTACCACGAAACAAAAGCATAAATCCAAAAAGCGGTCCTATTATCTAACGTTAAATGAGTCTGAGCCAACGATTAGTACTCACAGACGAACCCAGTGACAACACTTGGCCCGATCTACTTGCAATAATAATAACAATAGTTTTATAATAATAATAATAATTAATAGTTGATATAAATAATAATATAATAATTATATTAATATTAGGGAAACCTTGTTCAGAAATTAGTTAGATCTGTGCAGAGTCTGTCGTCAATCAATCGTGGGTGAGAAAAGGTTGGCGTTCATTCAGTTGAGCGTTACCTATGTACCTTTTGAATCTTCAGTCATATTGGCTACTCTGAAATGACTAGTAATCATTACTGAGCTAATTACCAACTCCTCCCTTCCTCTCGGAGACGACCATCCGGTTACCTTCACCAATAAACCAAGAATATTTCATCTCATTGCTGCAAATATTTCGTTTATGGGCTCACAAGGGTATCATGAAACGTGAGCCCATCTAATTTTATAGCGAGTGTCGAACGTGTTCGCAGTGTTTGTCGGAATATAGAACTCTTTCGGTGGAACAGTTGAACTGAACATTAACTAAGCACTTACCCAAGAAGATTGGGATGATAAGCTCTTTCTATTTCCCTATCTGCTCCTCACTATGGAACTGCCGCCAGGCTTCTGTAGATTTTATACGCCTTTTATTGATGGTATTCAGCTTCTGGATACTTTCCGTCCGTTCGTACAAAAGCAGGCCGGCTTAAATATAAGCGACCATGCGATGCAACCCATCTTCTAGAAGTAGGATCGGGTATGGGTACACGATCCTAAATCCGTCAGGAAGGTGTCACAAATTCCAACCTTGATATACAGAGCCATAGGGCGTCACAGGACATAAGAATTACGTCTGATATCAAGTAATTATGGGACGACAAAAAATTCACCATGCAAGCAGACTGGCTCTTGCTGAAACGTGGAAATCTACATGCTGGTTGAGATTATTATGGTCGAAAAACTCGGTTTCCACACGCATTTGCGATATTGTTGAGTTGGTTCGAGATTATTATACATATAATCAGAAAAAGATGGCGTTTTAAATGTAATGCTCCATAATACATGTAATTTGTGTAAAGTAGACTCCTCCACTTGAAGCGATGGGCTACGATTGACCTCAACGTTATTCACAGTGCAAGGAATATGCGTCCAAAGATATTGATCTGATGTACCTACTACAATTTGGGGTGGCTCATCCAAACAAAACCTGAAACCTATCCAGTCGGCGCAAAAAAGCATCATTTTAGTTACGATGCCCGTACTAAAATACTATTTGCAAAACTGAACATCCTTCCAATCAGCAAACTATTCCTGCGCTCTATCCTAATTTATGCGAAAGCCAAAGAAAATGTAGTCAGTAGGATTGATCACGGTAAATTCACAAGAGCTGAGCTCAAAGGAGACTTTATAGTACCCAAAATGCGCACTGCCATGGGACAAAAACTTGTCAGTTCCGTTCTCCAAAGATCCTCAATACAATCTCACCCTTTAAAGAGGCGAAAACAAGTGGTATGCATTTCAAAAATTGGTTGAACAAAATGCTAAATGATGATGAATTCTGTAAGAACCTAGAGGAGGATTTTTGAATAATGTGTAAATAGATTTTTCTTACTTTTCTGATTTCTCTCATTTTCTTACTTTACTTATCAGATATGTTTATTTTCCAAAGTAATTTTATTTCCGAAAGTTTCCGGTTAATAACCCAACTTTCCACCTGTAACAAATTGTATTTAGTTTTAAGCAAATCGTAACTACAGTATCTTTATTTTACCTATAAAAGTAGAGTAGGTTCGAGAGACTCCTCACCCCGCAACACGAGCTTGCTCACAGCGGGGGAGTATTATTTTGAGCATTTAGATTCATACGTATATATACATAGAATATCTCTATTGGAAATGTTGTAATTATAAACAAGTGTAATTTGAAAGAAAATAAAAGCATATTAAAAAAAAAAATTTTCCTCGGAAAGTTTGCCGGCGAATTTATAAGAGGTGTGATGTGAAAGTTGATAAGATCCATATATCTATTTACTCCTTCGTTATCAATATTTGTTTCCTATGTGTTTTAGGGCTGTACCTACAAAATTAATCAAACATGTACTGTCAGTACTGACAATAAATTTGTATTAAATATTTTTTTTTATATTAAAAAAAAAGTTGACTTTAAAGAACTTGGATCTGAAGGTTTGAATGCTAATATACTTGTTTTTTTGTTTATTATCTCCGATAATAAACCATTGTAATCAACCAAAGAAACCCCCCCCCCCCCCCCTTAACATTTGAGGGTTTACTCTTACCGTACGCGCCACTTTGCCCCGTTAGCCTTGTCCAAGAAGTGTTCCCTCTACGAATGTGAAAGATGGATGCATGATTTCGTTATTTTTCCCCAACTGATGAGAAAATTAACGCTCTGGAAATGTATTTCTACTGACGGATGCTCCAAATAGTTTCGGTCCAAAACGTAACAGATGAAGAAGTAGTTGCCATATTTGAGAAAAGCGAGATGTTATCAACATGCACGGCGAATAAAACTCTGCACTTTGGCCGCGTTTCACAGTGGTCGGAAGACCGATTTTATGAGAGCGAAATATTCATCCACAATGTACCATTCAGAATGTGCTAATCTAGAGCTCCTTGTTGGCAATTCAAGAGGTAGATGCAAACAAATGTTATTGCTGTTGCAAATAACAATAACCGTTTTGCAGGACTGAAACAGTTAACAACCAAAAATTGATAGGTAGCAGCTGATTTTGGTTTTAATCCTCTAAAGGAACAGTACTGAAGAACACAACTGTTAGCAGACTTTGAAAGTTTTGTACGGTATAAAAAGAAATGTTCTCCATTGTATCATTTTTCTAAATACGATCAAATGTTTTTAAAATATTTTTTTGCATGAAATATGTTTGTTAATTACCTATTTCGGGAATATCCATCGTAGGTAGCACCAGAAAGATACTTTTCATTCGATATTCAAGAAGTATCGAATATGCCTATCCAAGTACTTGAATGAGTACTGGTATCGATACTTTGGAAGTGTCGAACGTCCCTACTTGCCACTCATCAGACGACATGACGTTCGTTCGATGTTCCGGCGAACACTGTGGATCGTTGGAGGAGCACCTTCGTCATTGGTTCGCGAACATAGTGGATACGCGCCTTTACATACTAATTTTGTAATTTAGCTACATTTAAATTGATAGATGTTCAGCAGATATTCAGTAGCGAACATCTCTTTACTACTAGGCATAACTGATTTCAAAATAAATCCAAAGGACTCTGTGAACTACTGACAACGTACGCAATGCTATCTGTTACATATTTGAAAGTTCACTGTGAATGTCATACCACGAATCAGTCGGTTTGAAACCATTCATCCGTTCACTTCGAACAATTTTTCGTCCGTCGGCCATGGACACCTATGATTCAAGGCAAAAATCAAAAATCTCTTTGGATGCATCACATCATCGCTGCGCATAGTTGTCAACTCAGTAGTCAATACGACCTTTCACTTTTGACGTTATGTCTGATAAAGCCCTATTCATTCTTCATCAACTATAATATCTTAATATCTTCATCATCTATCTCTCATAATAGCTTGTCGATACTCCGAACGTAAAACCTAAAAAAAAATCATGCAGCATGGCTATAAGAGCAAATTTTCAAAGAAATATCTGGTTTTATGTGAAATGTCTTCATTTTACTGGTTTTATAACAAATTTTGTCTGCTTTTTTTGCCGAGTAACACATCAGTTTGCGCAGTTAACATCTCAAGTAACAACCACGTTTTTTGATCTTCAAAGTGCTCTACTTTGAGAACGGAATGAGTTATCGCAATTCTGACTTCACTATCGTGTTCATTGTAAAAAAAAAAAAAAACCCTTTAAAACGAGTTGTCACTGGTCAGACTGCTACATTTTTGGAATTCATGGGTCATTTTCCCCTCTGAACCCCCCCCCCCCCCCAAAATTCGCTAAAAAAAGGAACTTTCCAAGTGTTCGAGAGCAACCTACCCCTGTCTCTACTACCCTGAACTCGCAAACTACCCTTTGTGGTCTCATTATTCATTCTCATCCACACAAATTGAGTGCTGATCGTTACATGGTGGAAATTGGACGGTTACCCCAACAAAGGACGGGGATTGCGTAGTCCTACTACTTATCTAGCTGGAGCTAAGGAATTTGATTTCTAACTACCCCTTGAACCTATTGAACTCGTGGCTGTACGATCGATATGTTCTCCTGCATCGGCTGCATGGCAGGGATGACAAAACTGACTCTTTAAAAAACAAGAACTGCTCTCTTCTCTTCCTTCAGGGAATAGCCTTGTTAATGTTGAACACTTTTTTTTCTCTTTTTAAAGACAGTATTATAGGTTTTGTTGCTGCTGAAGCCGACCTTGGGCTGTGGAGATACCTAATTACTTGATTGCGTGGTAAAACATACTCCTTTCATGTACAGGTATGCGGCAATGAATGCATAATTCAAGTTCCTGGTGTTCCTACTGTGTTACAAACAAGTTTGGCGGCTGATAGCAGTCAAGTAGTCGTGGAACTTGTTGCCTTGATCGGTGTTAATGGTCTCGATTCTTGATATACGGGAATAAACGGTTGTAGGACTCAGGAAAGGTATAGGAGGCAGGTATTGGAGGTTGGGGTGACGTATTAAGCCCGTAACTCTATAAAAGCAGACGGAGTTTTGCCCCAGGGTAAAGGGTTCCCTTGAGCCACAAGCAGTCGATGTGAAAGTGGAAGGAGGGTTTTTTTCAAGGACCACCGAGACTTCGACTCGTTGCTCTCCTGCCACTGCTGCTGGGGTAGTCAATGCGTTCACTACATATAAACTAGGCCAACCGCTACCATTTTCAATCGAAAGCATTTCATCAGAATCATTTCTTCAGTCAGTAGTATGACTATTGATGGATATTGTAGTAGCACTAATGTTACACTTTCAAATCCTTCAGTCACGTCGTGAACCTCAAAATTTTTCTCGCGTACCAGCTGTATAGCCATATTTTATTGAACAGCATTGTAATACGTTGGTTGACTCCACGTTTTACAAGCCGAAACTCCACTCGGTCTCTGAATTTTCTTGGTATAACCCTCTAGTTGCATTCAACTGAAGCATCGATGATGTTATTGCTACAACTCAGTGGTAGCAATATATCTATATATTGCAATATGTATAACTCCAACATATCTATACCTACCATATCTCCAAGTATTGTTCGAATCAGACCATCCAAATGGATATTGTACTCGTACTGTGGTTAAAACGCTACCTCTTAGGGCCGGTTTCACCAACGTTTTTAAATGGTGTTTAAACGCGTTTAAACATAAAATGCTCGCAAAGCGTCGCTGTCGAGGTTCACAAAACTCGTTCAAGCTTATACGCTTTCAAAACGCGTTTAGAAACTAATCGCTTATTTTCGAGCAACTTGTGGTTGACGATTCCTTTTGGCTTTTTCGTTCAGTGCTGTCTGCAAAACAGTATAATGAGTACAAGTGGTTTGGTGAGGGCTTTCACGTTGGCGATTACATGATGATGAAGAACACTTTACAATTCGCCGGCTGCGATGGATCAAGGAGAGGACGGACGATTTTGATGTTCTCGATGACCCTGACTTCGCGACTAGGTATCCTTTGTCAAAATTGTCCGTCATGTCAGTCCTGGAGCTTTTTGAAGGGAAACTCGAGAACACTAGTGACAGGTAAACCAGATGGTAGCTACCTAGCCTTGCTTTAATAATTTATGGGAGGAACACAAATGGAGAACGAATAGGGTACCTGGCTCTACTTACACATATATTTCTACTTTTCTCTTCCAGGAACTCCAGCGTATCGCCAATCAAACCAGAAGTTCGCCAATCAAACCAAAAGTTCTCGCTCGCTCGGCTCGAAGGCCGGGGTCCGTTTTTTCTATCAGCCATCGTATTTCAACAACAACGTATCTACAGTAACGATCTAACATTCACCTATCTACACATTAACAATAATATACAATAGTTGGTACCGAACAAAAACAGGACTCAAGAAAGTGCGCTGTTATCGATGTTGTCACTAAAAGCTGGGGCCTTCTTGATACCGATTAAACCAGAGTTTAGATTGCGATTTTGGCCTCAAACTCATTTAGAGCTAAGGTGGAAACGAGTTTAGCTACTTGATACATTCGTTGTAATAAAGATTAGTGATCCCGTTTAGAATTTATCTAGATTAATCTTGATCGAGATTGGAATATTTTGGTGAAATACTGGCCCTTAGTACAATGTTGAAAATTCGCATGATGACAGATGTCTAGACTACCATTCATGTAACACCCAATATCATCCAATTGAGCTGATTCGTGCGAACGGCCAGTCGGAGATAGATTGAGATAATATTGCAATCGTCAATAATCATCGTTATGATTTGAATAATGTATGTACATATACAAGATATTAGTTCCATAACCGAGATGCGTAAGCAGGTGGAGATAAATAATTTATTTATCCATTATCAATTTTAGATATAATGGTGTCAATTGGGTTTAAATAGCGCAGAACGAGCTCGGCAATCGTTTCTACAGCTTGTTACATGTACGAAATTCACGGAAAATGCAATGCCAAAGAACAAATGATAATGAGATGAACAAAACACGGTGAAGAGAACAGTTGAGAAGAATTAGCACTCCAAACACAATGAATGAAATATTTCGGAACTCAATGAACTGAAATGAAAGGGATTGACGAACAGTTTGGTTCAAAATTATATCAAGAACACCGGCACCAGTAAGGTGAAACGAGCTTGAGATGAAGTGGAAAGGCCAGTGTGCCAGCGTACAAACAAATGGAAAATAATAATTGCGGATGAACAGCCTAGACAGACGTAAGTCATTCATCCAACAGTTC
Source organism: Stenodema calcarata (assembly GCA_963920205.1). Classification (NCBI taxonomy): domain Eukaryota; kingdom Metazoa; phylum Arthropoda; class Insecta; order Hemiptera; family Miridae; genus Stenodema; species Stenodema calcarata. The sequence goes on along the minus strand of OY986048.1, from coordinate 14,350,609 downwards.
TCCCGTTTTTGTTTTTTTCTTGCGTTTCTCCTTCCGGTAATCCTACCCTGAATCATGAGTCAAAGTTGCTCAATGCCTCCTCAAGACGCACAGTGGTCGGAAAACTGATTTTATGGGACTAAAAAGGGTAAAAATTAAAACAAAAGAACGGGATCGTTTTTGAAGTGAATGTATACCCAGATACCATACAAGACAACTCAGGTTTGTTTACTCGCTAATCTTCCCTCTTGAAACGATAATAAAGACGTTAAGACTCGCATTCCTCAATAGCGATCTGTACTACATCTCAATAGTAGATGATTGCCCGTTAAGATATATATACATGAGTACTCGCAAAAACTACTCATTACAAAAACCACTGTAAATTCTTGACATAACTGTTTATTATTTTCTCTGTTCAGACCACCCTTCTTTCTTGATCACTAAATGTCGAGGATGGCTGACAATGCAACGTTATTCACTAGGTTTCTTGTTTGTAAAATTGTTTAAACAATTCCTATTTGTATTTTAAAAAATATTTCCTTGGTCGATTTCAATGGTTCGTTATCAAAGATAATAAACCAAAATCATGAAAAATTGGGAACCTCAAATAAATACTAAACAAAATCTTAACCCAAAACCTCATGAGAAAAACCTCATTTCATACTTCACTACATTATTCAGGATATACCAGGTAAATATAATGTAGTATATCTAGGTACTTAGAATATGTATTACTTTTTAAACACTTGACAAACTGCAACACCGTTACTGTCCAGCCCTCAAGGTTCAGACATGAATGACACCAGGAAAAATCGTTCCTAGGTTCTGTCCGATTTTGTTGAAATATAAATTTTTGTATTTTATTGCATTTTTGTTCATTTAATGGATATATCTCATATATATCTCTCATTTCGGCAGTTGAGTATTTCTTCCGATACGGACCTAAGTATCGATATGAGTACTCATACTCAAATCATAAGAATCGATACCAAAAATACTTGGTATTGAAAGGAAATATTCGATACATTACTTGTATCGATCGGTATTGAACGTCCCTAGTGGCAAGTGTTGCAGCAATACACACACTGGTCCAAATGGCGTCCACCAACGTTCTGCGCTCCCCTTTGTGTTCGCAGAAAAACCGACAGCCATCGGAGCGGCGTCGAAGGTTCGCGAACTGTTGCACTCTCAGGAGCGCGGAGCGCCATTGGTTCGCGAACATAGTGGATACATCGGTACCTAGGCTAAGCCTGAAACTACAAAACAATTCCTCTTTCCATTTTAGTAAATGGTCGACAACTATTTCAAACATATACATAACACTGCTCATCACAAAAAAGGTAATTTAAATGGTAAAAGTAATTTATCATGCTGATGTCAAAATCACCACGGAAAGTTCAGTTTATCTCTTGTTTTAATGATGCTGAACCTACGTGGGTGATGAATATTGAATATGCCGGAATTGAGAGTTATTGCATTACCGATGGTTGGTACATCTACCAGCTCTCAGTCCTATTGGTTGAACTCTCTGTTTGAACATTGAAGTCTCAACTTTCAGGTGCTCTTTCGCTTACTCACTCGTTTACATCATTAGTAAAGCTAATTTTGTCGTTTAAAATCGAAATGCCGCGGACGTGCGTTAATACCGTTGCCAACTTCTGTTATTGTATTAGGTAAATATTTTATGGTGACATGACTTTTTCAGCACAGAAATGGCCATCACTCTCACTACATCCAAGGGAGAAAAATGGTCAAAATGAGGCTCTAGTAGATCCACGTAAGATCCCACCTCATCCTTTGCATTAAGCTTGGGTTAATGAAGACCTTTCTGAATGCCATGGATCAGGGTGGAGACACGTTCAAATATCCGAGAGCGAAATTCCCAATATTGAGTGATGCAAAAGTGAATGAGAGAGTCTTCATTGGCCCTTAAATTCGCGAATTTTCGAAGGATCCTGCTTTTGACGAAATTTTGGAAGGAAAAGAGAAAGCAGCCTGGGAAGCTTTCAGAAATGTGGTAAGAGGATTTCTTGGCAACAGAAAGGTCAGTTTGTGAGTGAACTCCTTTCTTTTTTTGGTAATTTATTAATGAGAGACCGGTTTTTTTCCAATCAGACTTTCATACAATCATAATTATAGGTGTGTCTACATCTGTTCACGGAGATGTAGAATCAACGTCGGCTGAATGTTGGTCATCACTGTGTCACTATGTCTCTGATGTGTCGTGGTCTTGTTGATTTTCTAATTTCTGATGGTTTGAATCCTGCTGCTGCTTAGTCATTGTAATGATCCACATTATTCTGAGGGAATCTTTGAGAATGTATTTGTAAGATTTCTGAAGGAGTTTCAATTCTGAAATCATTGTATATCGTTTCATTCCTCATGAACGGAGGGGTGTGCACTATTTTCCTTTGCAGTATTGAGTTTTGCTGTTGTACGACCTTCTTGAACTCTGATCGCTAGCATGTTCCCCATATCCCAATACTCTAGGTCCAAATTGTGTAGCAGGTATTTTCGCTAGTCAAGATTATGTTGTCGACTTGGTCATGAGATTCAGAGGGATAGGCTCTTCACATATTTTCTGGGAAGCTACCCAGAGACACCTTTGAGAGGGAAAGTTGGGCGCCAGACGATTTAAGGAAAATTTTCGAATCAAAATCGTGAACTCACTGTATTTTGGTGCTAGAGACGGAAAATTACATCTGTATGATTTGTTGAGGTATTCGCTTGTGTCCACAATTAGAAAACATCACACAAGGCCTTTTCTTTCAATCACTGCAAAGGTACCACTAGAAATACTAAATACGTAAGATTAATATCACAATAGAAGGTAGATGGTTACAAAATTGTAAGGTTTCAAATATTTCTCCGAGCAGGAGAGATGTGATGACGGGTCTTGAAGGAAAACGGGTTTGATGGAAAACGGGAAGAAAGGAGATCGTTTCGATAAAGTTCAGCCTGCAAACAATTTCAACATATTGCTGAAGTCATGTAAAATGTCATTATTAAGTACGTTTCTCGCAGGTGTGCAGGAAAATTACGCAACGTACCGGTCTCTCCTCTGATCTATTCAACGAGAATTAAATCCGCGATGCGGGGGCTGCACACACAACTGTTGCAATCTCTTCGGACGATGTTGAACAAACTAGCAGGACCTGAGACAGATAGAGTATGGTTTGTGAGTAATGCCATTTCCTAAATTGCGTGGGACCACGTGAGTGCTACCCATCGGCAGTATTAGAAACAGTAGAAGTGTAACAGGTGTAACTCACGTCTACTCAAAGTGGTAGTGGACGAATTATCAAGCGCAGCTCACCAGCAAGATGATCCTCCAGAACGGAATATTCACAGATGCTTAACAGATGAACGGTAGTCGGAAGAGAAATCAGAAATCAGTCGTTCACCATCTACCACGTTCCTTCTTAACCTCACAGGCCGTTCTCCCTTCCCAAATCGCCAGCCATGATACAAGTTCGGTACTATTTACAGCTGTTTCGGTCTCGATGGTGCGTGGATGGTGGTCGGGTGGATGGTGATGCCCTGAGGAGCGATGTCTTCTCGATGTCCGCGGGCAATTCAAATCTTCAAGGCATGGGTTTTCTACATGCTACAATTGGACGGATGAGGGTGGTGAACTCCTTCATAAGTACCCAGATATTGGTTGCAACATGTCCCTAAAAATGCATTTCCTCCATTCCCATCTTGAATTGTAGTAAGTGATGAGCATGGTGAAAGATTCCACGTGTATACTTCTTTAATAGAACGCAGGTATCAGGGTCGTTGGAACTATTCAATTCTCGTCAACTACTGCTGGAATATTACAAGAGATGCACCGGATATAACGTACAAGAGTTCAAATTAAATGTGGATGATGAAATGTCAAACATGGGTCATGACTATGGATGACAATGAAATATCCACTCGGTTTCTTGTCAGTTCATAATTCATAATAATAATTAATCTATTATTTAGTTATCTGGACATGTGCTTGATCTGTACAAAGAAGATAGTAAACCGTTTTGTCATGACGTTATATTATATTATAATATTCAAGTTGTCGAAATCTTTGCCGCGTTTATATTTCAGTGAATGATACAGTTACATTGTACTCGAATTCGGTCTTTCGTGAGTAACAAGTTCTGGTCATGTCGGCAATCATAGTCACAATCAAAAATGGAATGGTATACTGCTATTTACTACGATTGATGGTGACTGGAACAAGGAGCGTGGTTGTTGGATGGTAGGATCGTTCTGAAAGTGGTGAGATGCTAAGCATTTGAAACAAAATAGCTGTCGTGCAGGGAAAACGAGCAAAGAATGGAGTGAGGAGGACAGGAAGCGTTAACCCTGTGTTGCCTTCGACACGTGCGTGACTGGTAAGTGGCGGACGGCTTATCGTCGAGATAAGATAATGGAGGTTACTCGACTACTGATAGAAGGGGAGACGGTGTGTTATTTGGCAAGTTACAGGTGACCCGAGGATTAACCGCCCCCACTATTCAGGCGGGCTGTTTTCGGCAACGCGGCGCGTGGCTAGTAGTTTAGACGGCCCCATTCCGCCATGGGAGCCAACTTGCTCAATAAACTGTTGCGGTCCAACTCCAATAAACCTTTTGCTGAATGGAGAAAAGAGAGTGGTTACTGTTGAGTTTCTCCAGAGTAACCATAGATGTAACCTGACACATGCATCTATAGAAGGGCCAAGACATTCAATAAGAAGAAGGTTACGAGAAATTTATCAAAAAATCGAGTGAAAAAAGATTTATTTGAGATCCTGGTCACCTATTTTATTTGTTCTAACTGCGATGTGTGCATTTTGCGGTCTATTAGCCTTCCAACAATAATTGCAAAATTTTTGTAAGTATAAAAAAAAAACGATAATATGAATAATTCCCCCTCGCATCGTTTTTTTTTTAATACAAAAATTTTGCAAAGAAAAAAAAAAAAATGAATTTCAAACATCAGACGACGAGGTGGTTTTTTCTTATTAATAAAGTGAATTAATTAAGAAATTTATTTCAAAAGTCTACGTAAATTACAGCCTGAGATATCCTTCAAAAACCTTCCAACCTATGCCCGGCAGGCCCTTTAACATAGGCCTTCTTTCCCCCCTTCTCCCCAATTTTTCAACTCGTTTAAGACATTGTTAAAACTATGTTTCATTTAATTTTTTCGAGATGTGAATTCAAAATTTCAAAATTGGTTTTGAACCCCTTTCCATTGACCTAGGGTTACGAAAAGTTTCGAGAATCATGTGGAGTTTTCCAAATCTACAAAATTTTGTAATTTTAGCACGACTCATTGGACGGACGGAGTTTTATTATTAGGAATTTATTTTTTATTCGATTTTCCGAATCTACGTATCTTGAAACGTAAACCAACAAATTTTGAGGGGGAGGGGGGGTTAAAGACTGTTTTCTTTGGTCGATTCAAATGGTTCATCATTGAAGTTAATAAACCAAAATTAATACTAAACAATTATTGTGAATGTACAAATTATCATTTATTTACATCAGTTATCGTCCTTCACAGAGGTAGTTACTGCTCAACCTATTGTTCGTATACTCCTAGCACAAGGATGTTTGTTGTATACGGAACAGTGATCAGTACAGATCAGAAATAACTATGAATTACACAAAACTACTAATCACTCACATTATTCACTAGATACAGGGAATGTCTATTTTCACTTGTTCAGGCATGTTTTCAAAACTACCTATCTACAATGGTGCATTCTTGACGTCGCGTTAATTCTTTCTCTCCGACTAAGGACTTGCATTATTTTCTATATTACGAATATTTTCAACGTAAATTTCAACAAAATGCGCTGAAATCATTCCCTGCATCTCTGAGTTTTCCTTTCTTCTATTCATGGCGTCATTTAAGTTGGGATCGTTTCGGAAAGGAACCGAAATTACAAATGGTTCAGCGAATAAGGGTCTGGTGGTGCAATATAGGAAGGAAGTCGGCATCACGAGGGTTAATCGAGGCATGAGACGAGGAAATGGTGGGTGAAAATACGGAGCAGCGAAGGAAAGACGAGAGAGAAGGAAGAGGGAAAACTATTTTTCAAATCCAACAAGCATTAAAACGGCAAGGCGCAAGTTGATAGCAAAACTTCGGGGAGTTTTTTCTACTTCATCCCTGCGGTCATATTATAATAATTAGAGGTGGGCTATTTCACGCGAGAAAGAGCATTTGCATGTAGCGTTGTCTGCAAGAGGGTCTTGCATAGATGGCGTCGCTGCAAGATACAAAACGCAGTTCTTCCCGTCCGAAAGTAGTTCATTTACTCCGTGTCAACCAAATACAGGTATTTAGAGTGTTATACTTGGAAGTAAGAGGATATTAATGTAGGTACTTCCCTTACCCCGCAGAACAGTTTTCAGTTGGTAATGGATTGAACCAATATCCTCCGATTGGATTGTTGGCCGGGTTTTTTCTCGTTTACGGATCATAATTATTCCAGCATTTCTCCAGCGGGAAGGGAAATAAGTCGCAAGAAAAAAAGTCGCATAGAAAGCCCTGAAAGTTTCAAGTCGCTAGGTCTGAAGGGAGCCGAGTTATATAACTTCAAAAACCAATTACCATGTTTTTCTACTTTTTTCAGTCGGTCAAGGCTACAGCCTCTCCACCTTCGCCGATTGACTTGAAATTTTGCACGGAGCTTCGTTTCAAGTGTAGCAAGTGCCTTTTGAAAGATTCAAGTCGATATCTTTAAAGGGAGCCTAGTTATAAAACTTCAAAAATCCGGGTTTTCACCCTTACCTGTTCTTCTTCTCCTTAATCAGTTAGGCCTTTCCACCTTCACGGATTGACTTGAAATTTTGCACAGAGCTTCGTTTCAACATCAGCCAGTGCCTTTTGAAAGGTTTAACCCATTATCTCAACCCAAAAAACTTTTAGAAACAAAAAACTGAAATTTAGGCTAATTTCGGCAACTTTGACGAGTCTACAGCCTGGCTAACCGGACCAATCGACTTGAAATTTCGCATAGACCTTCTTTATAAAATGACCCACTGCAACAACAAAAAGATGGGATATCCTCCCAAAAAACACTCCGTGTAAAAATCACCCCGCCTCGCAAATATCATTCTTCAGAGGCCGGAAAAAGATATGATATCCACTTTCCCCGCCCGCCCTTTTCCTCATTAAGGAGCTAAGTATGATGAAAAGCTTAACCACTTCACAAGCACCGTACCCCTTTCGAAATCTCCCCTTGGCGCTATTGCGAGACGTTTTTATTACTTCTACAAGCAACTAATACTTGTATAAAAAGTTTGTATTTGTAGTATTTTTATTACTTTCACTACAATCCTGATCCTCCTTCCCCTAACCACCACCACCAAGTATTAGTTGCTTGTGGAAGTAATAAAAACGTCTCGCAATAGCGTCAAGGGGAGATTTCGAAAGGGGTACGGTGCTTGTGAAGTGGTTAAGCTTTTCATTATACTTAGCTCCTTAATGAGGAAAAGGGCGGGCGGGGAAAGTGGATATCATAACTTTTTCCGGCCTCTGTAGAATGATATTTGCGAGGCGGGGTGATTTTTACACGGAGTGTTTTTTGGGGTACGGGTTACATGAAGGACCGTTGTGCACGCAACATTCGCTGCGTAGTGAATATTACGGGTCAAGCGAGTAATATTACCCCGTAAACCCCGTTGGGGTTTTTAATAGAATGTATAAATTGGTTGAATTTGCCGGCGTGCCGGACTAGACTTTCCAGCTGAATGGATGTTGAATGAAATGGTTCTACTGTTTACAATGCAAGCCTCCATTAAGAGCAATCGTCACTGGATAGTGGTCATGACATTGAGTGAACCACTAGAGCATTAGATGCGTTATTGCTTAGATTTTTACCAAGGATCGGATGAGTGTCTCCAGTTCATTGGATAGTGCGTGTGTTCCAACGGGTGAAATACTTCAAGACCAAGTCGATATACAACATCGTGAAGGACTCTACTTCTTGGGTTGGTGGTGGCAGAGGCCCATCGAGGGTGTTTTGTGTTATAATCCCATCCTAATAAAGAGTTTTGGCTCATTTCATGAAAGGTTGCCCGAACAGTTTTGTAAGCGATGATTTTCTCTACCGGGAGCGGAATAAAATCCTATGCATTTCCATTGAGTTTTAGTGCTATTCCAGCCACCTGGGCATCATCTTCACGAATTGAGAGCAGTTCGACGTGTGCAATGCACTGCTTCACAAGTACGACCAATTCTCCTTGACGAGACCCGCAGGTGTGATATATATTTTATATCGAGGTGTGTTGAAGTTGATATGCGGAGCTGATTTAGTCGTGATTAATATCGTCATCGTATTTTTCCAGGAAATTTTGCAGCTCAAATTTATTACTCAAACGCTGACTGTTACATGTGACAATAATTTGGTTTTGACTGTAAGTATTGGTAACATTTGAGTGAGAAGGCTGATTATTGGTTGAAGTGGGTCTGTAAGTTGGTAAATTTTTGGTTTATTATCTTCGATAATGAACCATTGGAATCGCCCAGAGAAAAAAATTTTTTAAGCCCCCCTCAAAATTTGTTGGTTTACGTTTCAAGATACGTAGATTCAGAAAATCGAATTAAAAAAAATCCGTCCGTCACCGTACGCCGTACGCCGTCCCCCGTACGCCGTCCGTGGCACTTTGCCCAGTTAGCGTTGAGCTAAAATTACGAAATTCAGTACTGGTCTCTCAAGTGTTCCTACTAAATTCCAGGCCGACCTAACAATTAATAATCCGTATGAATTGAACGGCTTGCGGTACGAAGGGCATAAATGCCATTCTGATTATTTTACAATTTTGGTTTATCTTCGTTTCTATGTGCCTAAGCCGATAAACATTGAAAGGACCATGCCTTGTGATGTTCATTAGACTTTAAATCGGTGCCAAAACCTCTAAGCCCCAGGGGAAATGTTTCTTACCATGGGCCCATGTGCCGATCGTTTTTTGGGCAAAACTGCAAACGTTGCGAGTAGGATCTAGGTACTCTTGCTGATTTTTCTTGTGATGTTATGAGATAGTAAATCTCTCAAGATATCATTTTGGGTTGGATGTTCGGGTATTGGGTATCTTTCAAGATTTCGATAGTTTTTGAAGACTACCCCCCTATGCTACCAAATCTACTAGGACACTCGATGTCACAAAACCTTGTTGGTCTACTGCTTAAAAATGAAAATTGGGAGTGAACTTCTACGGTTTCATTCATATCTACTCTTATTGGTGGTGATTTTTCTCATCGACCTTGAACTCCTTATTGCGCACAGATGGAAGATCGTATAAATGCACCAGATGATCTTTAAAAAACTCCAAATGAAAGTACAATTAATCGTTAGTAAAAAATATATCGTCCCTGTCTAAGTTTATGATGTACGTCGTTCAGAAAAGTTTAACCCCAGTTTTCCACCCCTTTCTATTGACTTGGGGTTTTGAAAAGTTTTTAGGTTCATTCTAGGCCTGGTTGAAGGAAAATTCGCTAGTACTTGTATTCTTGTTCCTTTCGCATTAGAATATTATTCTTGAATCTACATAAATATCTGTAGGTATATGTTTACAGAATTATGTAACAGAACTCTTACACTTTAGCACAGGTTGAAGACCCCGTTCCTAGATCTCGGAGATTCATAAGGCTTCAGTTGGGGCTTGTGGGTACGGGTTACCTAATAACGGTTCAAAGGAATGTGTAATAGCACTACGGGGCTATGGGGGTTTCCCGATGTTCTGTCGCTATTTCACCGACCCCGAAAGGATCCAATCTGGGGGAATAGCTGGACGGAGGGATGGGTAGAAAAAAAATATATATAGAGGGTTGTTGACCGAGAATTTACTACCACTATGATACCGGATGGGATAATAAGGGCGTTATGTATATCATCGTTCGGGAAAGTCTTCAAAAGCTGTATTTATACCAGAGTGGCGCCCTAAAGTTTCCGACTTTGATGGAAAGGGGTTTAGTAAATGCCTAGAGAGAAATTAGATTCCCAAAAGCCGTTTCATATCATTGAACCAAATCCATACGACAACGAAATAAATTAAAAAATTCAGGTCCGAGGCATCGCAGTAAAAAGTGGCTAATAAGTAGTATGGTTATTATTCACGAAGTGTACTATAATTTTACTCAAATTTGTACAATTAACTGTTGTCGACGTTGAATTATGTATAATGAAAATACAAAACAATTAATAATAATCCAACATTCACATAAATAATAATTGAAGGGCTCACTGTAAAAATGGCGTAAGTGTTAAAAACCCCAAAAAAGATATCAAGAATTAAAGGTTTCACAAGTCCACAATTTTGTTACTTTTATTTTAAAACTCTTCAAACCTTTTTTGCACATAATATTATTCACCTGAAAGTATTAATATTTTTTACTGTCTAAATATCTATTTGCTTCAAGTGCGGCATTGCTGAGTAGAATATCATTTTTGTTTTTTATCCCCACATGAACATAATACATTTTTCGAAACTTGGATCCAAAAATCATAGTTTTTCAGTCAAAGTTAAATAGGTACATTCAAATTTTAAAATCGTATTCAACATTATCAAGAAGTGAGTCACGACTCGCTTAAAATTTCAAATTACATACCTAGTCTTCAAATACTATCGAAATCTTGATAGATACCCGATACCCGGACATCCACGTGCCGAAGTGTCGATGGATTCTCATGAAACGTTGTACTCGAGAGCTATATGTTACAAACGTTGAGATTTAACTATGTTATCCGTTATATATAGTTATATATCGGTTATATATCCTTGTTATTTATCATATAGATTTGTTGTTTATAATCTATATAACAAATAACCAGGATAAACAACAAATCTATATAATAAATAACAAGGATATATTACCGATATATACATGTATATCTATATATAACAGATATGATAGTAAAATCTCACACGTATGTAACAAATACAACAAGTAACAAATACTCGAGTACAACGTTTAATAAGAATCCATCGACTCTTTGACTCTTTTCTCACTGCGCATGCGCCTTACGGTGGCACCACCTACGAATTGCATAAATCTGAACGCGAATTCGTAATCAGCGACCTCGAAAACCCCCCAGTATGGATATTCGCAAAAAATAAGCCAGTGGATCGATTTCAATCGGTTTCAATCGATTTGGTAATATAGAAGGGGGTTTATGTTGTACCAATGAAGCGTTAACTCCACAATTCACCCTTATTCCCTTATTATAATTGGAAAACAGGATTCATTGAGATAATAATGCCTACTTCAAAGTTTCCCGAGGATTCACCCCATTCTGGGGATGTTTTTTGGCTATAAATTTTGTTTAGGGGTGTCTGGCTTTTTCTGACCCCGGATTCGGATTCAGTGACCAAAAATACATAGAGACATGCGTGTCCGGTTTAAGTATCTGAATATTTTTTTTTGTGGGGCTGTGTTATTTCTTATTTGACGCGGCCCTCTTGCCTTTTATATTTTAGCAGCTGCAATGTTCAAGTTGCATAATATTATTTTTCATGTTCATGATTGACTCGAGATAAAGTGGCAGATGAAGAAACGAATTCCTCAGATGAGCTTCATCTATATTTGAACTCTTCACTCGAAAACATTCATCAAAATGGATCGAGAGTCTCACGGCAACTTCCCACATTGTCATTTGGCAACTTTTCAGCAGATGGGTCTCACGGCATCGTCGTAGGTGGGTATTCGTAAGCTCCGGGCGGACCTCCGCACGGACGCAGAGTGAGCAGAGGGGTGAATCGATGTTTTCGATCGAGTCCTGGAAGATATTACTGTCGCAATGGTCATGTCGAAGTCTGCAGATCGTTCCGTGGAATGCCTTATGTTTCGTATCTACAAGCAGATGACACCAACTTAATTTCTTGGGTGGACAAATAATGGCCTAGTGTTGATTTCAGCATCTTAGCCATGACTGAATGTGGTGTGGTTCGGGTAGCATGGCAACTCGTTTCGTGTTTGTGTCAGTAACATCATTCCCTCTTATATTCGATTGACTTTATATTGCATGAGGACAAATTTTGTTGAACAGCGTTCAATCTCCGTGATAAAATCATGAAATTTACTTCTTCATCTAATGTGTTCTCTGTCCATAGTATTGGCAACTCCAGTCGCTCATAACTAGGTTCCCAAGAACAAAGGTTTCGTTTAGAATCAGATTTTTCCCTAGTCATTGAGACAAATGGGTGGCTACCTAGTAGGATGCAACGAGCTTGGTCATGGCAGTCCCTGGTTCTCTGTCAGTGGTCCGCTATATTCCTAAGGAACGCAGGCAATTGGACAACCTGTGTGATGCGCTGGCACGGTAAGGTATGGCACTGAGGATAAGGCACCTTTGTATTTCGATCGGCTGCAAATGCGATCTGTGAACCTTCCTGGGGCTTTGCTCTTACTACCGGCTGGTCATTCCTTACATGGCAATGAACAGAGGAGTGCGATAACAGATTTGGCGAGCTGATAACCCTTCTACAGTCAGCTCCTATTCTAGGACATGTGAAACCAGAGCTTAGTGTCATTATCGATCCTGATGCCAGTGACGTAGCTATTGGAGATTGCCTACTTTAGCAAATGCCTGTCTCGCTCAGGAGGGAACTACAACGCTACTCGCAAATAACATCTCAGCGTAGTGCAAGCTGTATGGGGGCATCCGAATGTTTGGCCCATATGGCATAGTTAATGGCAAATTACAGGTAAGAACGGACCATTCCTGTCAGCTGTGTCCGATGGGTTTCAAGATCCTGGATGGGCAAATGGCACGGTGTATGGAGCAAATCAGTCCATAAAAGCCCTCTATAGAGTATAGACCAGCCCAGGCACTTGTAAATGCGGATGCTCTGTCTTGAAGGCCATGCTCAGGAACTGGCTGCAGGTACTGTGACCTTCTGGAGTCACAGGAACAGCAGGAGTTTGAGGCGAGGGTGTATGCAGTTTCAAATAGTAGCTATGACCCAGTAGAACTCGAACTAGTCAGCGGGAGGACAACCATCTTCGACCAGTGCTACAGTGGTTAGAGAAGTCAGTTCGACCGCATTGGGGAGAAGTTACTGGGGATAGTTCAGAGACTAAATTAAGTTAATGAGCTCGTTTTGCTTCATTGAAGCTTCAAGGGACGGTCATTTGCAGGGTATGGGCAAGCCCTGATGCGAAAGTAAGACAATAACATGTCATCCTCCGAAGCAGTTTGAGGAAAGAATCCTTTGATCGAGCCCATCTCCGAAATGAGGACGTTGGAACAACTCCGGCCAACGGTGTATTGGGTTGGGATGCACAGGGATGTTCGGGATCGGTGTAATGGGTGTGTGACATTTGGGAATGATGTGGTTGGGGACCTAGAGTACGAGCACAACTTCAAATTTACCGTGTAGGGTCTCCTTTTCAACACGTAACATGGACATTCTATATACCCATACCAAACACTGATCATGACAAGGTGTAGGTACATCCTCTCAGTGGTGGATTATTTCACTAAGTGGCCAGAAACCATCCCTCAGCCCGATCAAAAACCAGGGAACATTGCAACAACTCTCCCCATCAAAAAGCACGGAAAGTTGCTATGCCCTGGGGACTATGATTCGTGGATTCTAGGTTGGAGACCAGTTTGAAGTAGTGAAGAAGGTCAACGACGAGGTCTATCAAGTATCAAGAATCATCGAGGAGGTTTGAAGGTGGTTCACATAGATAAACTGGCACGTTACCCAAAGGAGAAGTCGCTTACAGAGAGGGGAGAAGTGTTGGGCGACTCGAGTCGCTCATAAGTCATGAGCCATAACTACCCAAGGTTTTGTTGACGGGATAGAGTAGAACGTCCTAACTGCCGTAAAATATTTATATGCACCCAAATGTATATTATTCAGTTGTATTGAAACTTGGTTTATAAGCGGGAAGTAGTGAAATTTGAATTTCAAGGATCCTAGAATACGGATAATTGGGACGTCGGGGGTTTCATTAAGGGATTCGTGGAATTCAAACCAAGTTGTAATGAAACACACAGAGTGGTCCAATTGAAGAGAAAGTGATGAATAACTATCCAATTAATATGATGAATATTGAAATTAGATGGAAAGACTAATGAGTGAGCTGCGTCGAATTATGGGGAGAGGGAAGCTTAATTTTGTAATGGCTCATGCACCTCCCATGATGTCAATTCAGTTGAATGATATCAATTGAATGGCCTAAATCCCTGCACCGCAAGAGACATTCAGGTGGTGGTGGCGTGACATCAATAACATCACAACTAAACTACTGGGAAATCAGAAGAGAAGAAGTAGGGGTAGTAAATGGGGTTACATATTCCGAGGAATTTTCGCGGTCGTAAGTGCACCCCCAAATGAGAAGTCCTTCATTATGGGTGCGACGTGAAATTCGCGGTTGATGGGGTTACTCTCAACGCCCATTAGTCTGTCATAACCTTACTCCGTTTCGGTGAACCGCTAACGATTCCCGCAGTTCAATATTATCCGTCCGACCCCAGTGGTGACCTACTGTGGGCCTACGCTCTCTCGCCGACATCTCAACCAGCAGGTGGTGAGAGATGTTTCAACCGACAATTATAGTATATATCACCACTTGATCATGCTATCCATTCCCATGACCATGGTAGGATACGTACCAACGTAATGGGACATTTCCCACAAACGGAAGAGAAATGTTCACATTGGCTTCAAGTACCTTTCTATTGCGTTTCCATTCATATTTCGATTTATTTCTCAGAAAGATTCAAACTGATTCCAGAGATGATTTTACTTACATACGAAGCTTTATGTAAATTTTGAAATAACGCGTCCATTTTGCTCGTATTTATTATACCTATCTTACACGATATTGAAAGCAACTCCTTTTTCGTCTTTCCTGTTTTTGGATGAAATGTATCGGAAAAGTTCGGGGCCACAAGGATCTGACTTCTCGTATCCTTATGTTTTACTTTTTTTTGGAGGAGGACCGAATTATCCCATGTTACCCTACTGTACAGCCAAAAACCCGCAAGCTGGTATAATTATTTTATTCATGGAAATATTGGATATTTTTATTCAAAAGATCAGTATTTGCATAGTCAAAGGACCATAATGATTATACTAGAAAACAGGACGTAGATATTCTCAGTCTTTCTGAATTCGCATCATCCAAAACATTTCGATGGACTGTATCTTTTAAATTGTTCGCTTCAAACTCCCCTTGGGATGACGACTTCAGGGAATACGATTTATCAGGGTATCAACTTTGATCCTATGCTGGCTGTTGATAGGATGATCACCCGTGTTCCCATTGAACGTGGAAAGTTATGAAAGCAATGATTGGGATGTCTGATCCTCATTTTTAATTACTTTCTTTCCCTCAATACGTCTGGCCGGTAGGGGTGGATCAAACTCGTAGGCAGGTAGTTTCACGCACGAGTGAAGTCCTATTAAAGGTTCGGATGTTGTTTTATTCCCGTCTATAATCAGTTACCTTCGTATTTCAATGAATTGGTCATATAGACTGCCGTCAGCTAAATTATTGCGTTAGCCTTTGATTCGAACACTCTTTCCGCATTACACAAATATGTATACAGTTATTTTCTCTTTTCCCTCAGTATATAAATTAGTAAAACACAATACACGTGAATTCGTTTTTTTTTTTTTCAACTAAAAAAATCCGTCAACTATAGGAAACAATTGGATTATCTCACAATGATCTCAAGTTTGTTGAAGAGTAATTATGTATCAATTTATAATAAATTTTTAATCATACAGGGTGGGCCCAAACGAAACAAAGATACCTTGAGAAGATATACTACATTTCATGTTGATAACCCTAACTACTTTTTTCAAGAGGGGCCCTTAATATATGGTATATTCGAAATCAGCGTGTAATTTTCTATAACTCCGCCAAGTATCTTTGTTGCGTTTGGGCCCATCGTGTATAGTTCATGGGTTTTTACTTGTACATTTCTGCTTCGGCAATATTCTGTAACAAGAATAACCTATCAACAGATATTCGAAACGACTTTCTTTTATAGACACATTTTGCGCCCCTTCGTATTGACATAGGGTTATAAAAAGTTCCAAGTGTCATCCTCGGCCCGGTCGGAGCACCCATGCTGAATTTCAAATTTCGATCCGTCTAGTTGTGCACAACCGTAGTAGGAGGAGGGAATACTGAACTTCCTAAATACCGTCTATTCATGGGCGCTAAGATATTAAGTACGAGTTCGAGTATAAAGACATTTTAATGGTAAACCCTGTGGATTGTGGTGGACAATGTTCGTGTCTTTTGCACGACTCCGATGAGTAGTTGTTGGCTGGTAATTTTGGGTCTTACACCTCGCAATCCCGATATGAGACTATTCGGATCTCAGAAGTGCACACAGATACATTGCATATATACTAATATTTATATGCATAAGGAGAAGTAGCATTTTTTTAATTGGCAATACGCGAAATTACACAACGCAACAATGCGTTGCCCTTACTCAATGATGTGTTTCTTGTTTTTACGAGCAATCAACAGTGATCGATAAGAATCCATTAGACGTCCCTTCATATTCATGTCATTCACGATATGAAAACGCAGGCAGTTTTTTCAATTGATCGGTGTTGACTCTTCTTAATTCATCCAACTTATGAAGTTGTTAACATTTCGCATGAATATAACTAAGTTTCAAGGTATTTTCAACTTTATCCGGTTATTTTAAGTCACCAGGGCTCAGAGAATGCGTTTATAAGTCTTATCATACACTCATCACTCCGCCTTCATAAACTCCGTTCACAACTAGACACCTCGATGATGCAATGGAAGTCTGTTAAATGCGAAGGAGAATGGTCGTGACCGAAAGTCAAGAAATACCTCCTTTGAGGAATGTACGTTTTGAGTTGGCTGGTTCGGTTAGCAGTTATACTAACTCGCCTTGGCCAAGCAACAAGTCCCCGTCTAAAGAGAATGATCGCGAGTTTACCAAACCTTGCTAGTTCTATCATCTGCGTAATGTCTCCCCTCACTATCTCTTCCCATACCCATCCCTTTCTCCTTATCGTCGCTATCAACTCAACTGAGCCCTCATGTAGCAAAACTACTCAACATCAAAGTTTACTCGTTGTGAAAGTCTTCTCTAGTTACTATTCCAGAGTAATCCGAATAGATATTTACTGGATTGTATCTAACGAGTCTTCCGTCAAGTAGAATATTACCAGAAGTAGATATAATCTTTACTTATATTCTACAAACCTTTAATGAATTTTCAGTTTCTCGGAAGAGAATTCATCGAAAAGCTCCGAGGATAGTGTGATGGGAATCACATATGTTGACATTGTTGTCGAGTTGTTATCAAGAAAAAGGTTGTCGTGTTTGATGATTGATTTCGGGAAGTAAAGGAAAGGTATACAAGTGTTTCTGTTATACATATTTGGGGTAAATTTGTACAATGTCCACCCCGTACAAAGGCCGGCGGATCCGGAAGACCCTCAGGTGGGGGAGGATGGGAACACTCAATGTACCCCACTTGACCAGGAAGTGAATTCCCCAGAACCCGGAATGTGTCAATCGGATGACCAAGGCCAGTGTCAACTAAGGTCCATGGTAGACTGTCAAGACCGTGATAACAATATTAGAAAGAGGGAAGAAGCCAACTCAAGAAGAACTGACTCCGCTAAACCCCAAGACCAGACAGATATTGATGCGCTGGGATTCCCTCCAAACAAGAGATGGAGTGTTGTACCATCAGTGGGAAAGGCCACAAGGGAGATGTTACAATTCGTAGTGCCAGGCAGTCGAATCCCATATGTATTGCAACAGTGCCATAATAGTGCCACAGGGGGTAGACCCTTGACAAGGTTAGACAGCAGTACTTCCGGTTTGTTATGGCTTCCGACGTTAAAGCTTGGTGTAAGACATGTGTAGACTGTTAAAATATTAAAGGGCCTCGACAAACCAAACCTGCACCCCTACAACAGTTCATGGACGGTGGACCTTTTGAAAGGATAGGCATGGGCATACTAGGACCATTCCCACAAACAAAAGATGAGGAATGAGAAGAGGAAGGCTAGGGTGGATGCAGAGGGTGGTGCTCCTGAAGCTTTGGCGCTGCTCACCCTCAAAACCACAAAGCTCACCGAAGCCATTAAGGCTGCCAAGAGAGAGTGCTACTCCTCTTTCTTGAGGGGACTAGATTACAGGAGGGACGGTGCTAGGGTGCACAAATTTCTATCCAGGCTGAATAATGAGCCACCCAGTCCTAAAAATCCGATGTTGATTCGGGGTAAGGAAGTTACTGATGACAGAACAATTGCTACCAGCTTCTGTAAACATTATTCCACAGTCAGCAACTATTTCCCGCCCAAGAAAATCCATGCAGCAGCCCCCGAAATGCGCACTCTGTGCCTAGAGGATGGTCTTCATGAACTTTTTAATAGCCCCTTCACATTGAGCGAATTGGACAGTGCATTACGAGAGACCAAATCCGGTAAGAGTCCAGGCCCAGATGGGATCTTGCCAGAATTTCTGATAAACCTGGGTCCAAATGCCAAAGGTGTCATACTCTCATTGCTAAATGAAATCTGGAGACAAGGGACTATCCCTGACGAGTGGAAGAAGGCTGAGATAATCCCTATACATAAGAAAGGAAAACCAGCAAATAGGATACCAAGCTTCAGGCCAATAGCACTCACGTGTGTGATGAGTAAGGTGATGGAGAGGATGGCTCTAAGACGGCTAATTTGCTTCATAGAAGACAGAGGAATCCTTTCCCCGAATCAGGCTGGCTTCCGTAGAAATCGTGGGGCAATGGACCACATAGTTCATTTTACCCAGGCTATAAAGGATGGCTATCAGCATCAACAATCAACCATTGCAGTTCTGGTGGACTTCAGCACTGCCTTTGACAAGGTTTGGAGGAAAGGGGTGCTTTCGAAGATTGCACAGTGGGGAGTCCATGGAAATTTGTTTAAGTTCATAAGGAGCTTCCTTTCTCAGCGCTTCATCAGAGTCAGATATGGACAGAGTGTGTCGGGCTTCAGGCAAACCAGACAGGGGGTCCCCCAGGGTTCCGTCTTGAGCCCGACAATATTCAACATCATGATAGATGACCTGATATCAGCTATTGAGAGGGACATCCCTGGCATGAATGCACTCTTGTATGCTGATGATCTTCTTCTGTGGGCAACTAGTTCGTCAATTCCAGCACTGGAAACCTGTCTGAACCACTCCCTGGCCACACTGGCGGAATGGGCTGGCCAGAATTGCATGATTGTGAATCCCACCAAGACGGAATATCAGCTGTTCTCCCTCTCCAAAAATCCTTATCCAGTCCGACTTGAGTATCTTGGGAATGAGTTGGTAAAAACTGACTCAGCCGTATACTTGGGAGTGAGACTGGATAACCAAATGACGTGGAATGCTCATATAGAACAGGCTGCTGGTAAGGGGAGAGCAAGAATGAAACTGCTGAACCGTGTTGCAGGGGCCACCTGGGGTGCTTCGCAGGACTTATTAAAGATGACATACACTACATACGTAAGACCTGCAATGATGTATGGCTGCGAGGCTGCCGTCACTGCATCAGCAACTGCCAGGGATAAGCTAGAGAGATCGCAAAATATTGCATTGCGAAGTATTACTGGAGCGGCAAAATCTACTCCTGTTGCAGCAATGCAGGCCCATACAGGAATTGAACCCCTAACAGAAAGGATTGATGCTGCAGCAATAATGCTAAATGAAAAGCTTAGGCGATCCAGCATCCCATACTGGAGAAATTATAGCGCACCCCATACAAGGCTCATATCCCAGTTAAACTTCACACATGTCGTTGAAAATAAGGTGAGAGACCTGAACCTGAACCTTGGAAATCCTGAGCCTCTCCCACCCATTACAAATCACCAGTCCTTTTCTTACAACCTCGATCTTGTAGGAGGTGCATCCAAAAATTCCGCAACTCCAGCAGAACTCAAAGCAGCGTTCCTCGAGACTAGGCAGCTACGATACCCGTCTTCAAACTGGCTGCATGTCTACACAGATGGTTCAGCGGATGGAGCTGTGAGAAACGGGGGAGCTGGTGTCTTTTCGACAATATTCGAGCTGAGTGAGCCAGTTGGAGCGTGTGCCACAAATTTTGATGGCGAGATAGCTGCAGTATTGATGGCCTTGCGGGAGATACAAACACGAAGATTGCAGCAGACCGTTATATTTGTCGACTCCCAGGCTGCCATGCTCGCACTGGGCTCAGCTGCAACTCCTGCCCCCTCACGAGCAATTCATGAATCTTTAGAAGTGCTGGCCCAGATTAGGGAATATGGCGGGGTCGTCCACCTCCAGTGGACACCGAGCCACTGTGGTGTAAAAGGCAATGAAGAAGCAGACCGGCTGGCAAAAGCAGGTGCCTTGAAAGCTCAGCCGGATCCACCACAGTCACTGCACACTGCCAAAAGACAAATAGCAGCCGCCATAGCATGTCGCACCAAGGAAAGATTGGTGGCCGCGAGTGCAGGGAAAGACTGGGAGTCCCTCATGGCAGAGGATGGCCAGATTTCCCAAACCCTACCACGGCGAATGTCAGTAGCTCTGTTCAGAATGCTAACTGGCCACGACTACCTCCAAAAGCATCTAAATAGATTGAGGATAGTCGACTCGCCAATCTGCCCATTATGTAGTCAGGGGGAAATGGACGCCCGCCACCTCATGGAGTGCGCAGCACTGGAAGGGGTCAACGGGTCCACACCGGAGGAAACTGCGTGTGAGAGGTACTGGGCAGCAAGACGTCTAATGCAATCAAGGACGGGCGTAGGATAAAAAAAAAAAAAAAAAACAAACAAAAGATGGCAATAGGTTTGTCCTGGTAGTTTCTGGCTATTTTACCAAGTGGCCAGAAGCTATTGGCGTTCCAAACCAGGAAGCCAAAACTGTTGCTACTGCCCTTGTGGATCGTGGTTTCAGCCATCCCGAATGAAATCCATACTGACCAAGGGCGCAATTTGAATCCAAATTAATAAAAGAGATGAGTAAAATAATTGAAACAAGACACACCACCCGGACCACCCCGCTCCATCCACAATCGGGAGGTCTTGTGGAGCGCCTCAATCGAACAATCACCAAGTACTTGACGGCATTCATAAATTCCAAGCAGTACGATTGGGACAAATTGTTGCCATTATTCTTGTTGGAGTATAGGAGTGCCCCTCACGTCACCACAGCGTTTTCACCTGCATTAATGATGTATGGTCGTGAACTCCAACTTCCAGAAGAGTTAGTGAGGCCTGTGTTGCAATGAACAATGTTGCACTACTCCCTATACATTCAAGTTACCCAAGGACTTATTGGAGGTATGAGAATTCGCGCGTCAAAACATGGGCATCCAGATGAAATAACAAAAGTCCCGAGATACAAATGAGGTCTAGGATTTGACACATTTTTCTCCAGAACAAAACGTGTTGGGTATATTTGTTCCCTAGAGCGTGTTATAACATCAGGGTGTTTATGGAAATGAAGCAGTACGTTCTTTATAAACAATAATTGTTGTTGACCGCAACGGTATCCTTCCAGGTTCGTTTACAATGAGTCGCAAGTATTTAGTATAAGGCAATTATTGCCTTATACTAAATACTTGCGACTCATTGTAAACGAACCTGGAAGGATACCGTTGCGGTTTTCGCAGCATTATTTTCAATAATCTTCGCTGAAGTATATTAAGCTTATCTAATAAGCTAGATCAAGCCCCCCCCCCCCCACCCACCAAGTCAAGATACCAAATTGTAGTCGACCGTGAAGTAGGTATAAAATTTTTTAATTCTATTCTTAGAAGTAGATTTCGTATAGATCAATGTAAAATATGGCTACGAATTTCCTTAATTTAGAGTGTACGTAGTAGATAATATCGACTACGTACACTCTAAATTTTACATTGATCTATTATGATTTTTCCATATTGTGGTATGACGCCCAAATATTTATATGATGATACCCATTCAAGTTGGTTGCATAAACAATAAACAATGAGTTTCAGAGACAGATGGGCTACACGAGTGAATTTTGAGATTAAGGCAAGGTGAAATATTGAGTTGACAACCTACTAGCAAATACTTTGTCTTATTCATATTCAATGCTTGTTGCATCAGCTGGAAAACGTTTGACCACTCTGCACCTTACACCAAAATAGCTGCCTCATCCGCGATAAGAAAAACTTCCAAAATGATGTACAGAAGGCCACATGTTTGAGTAAATTTAATATAGAATAGGTCCTAAAGTACTTCCCTGAATTACCATATAGTTTATTTCTTCCTCATGACGGACAAAAGGCATTTTCATCTCGATGTACGTTAATTATCTTGTTTGTGTTCAATTATTATTGGGTACCTACATCATCCTCGTTCCAGCTCAACGGCACTCATCGGTATATACAAAACCCCTCAAAGGCGAACTTGATTGAAATTAGTGGTGGTTTAGATTAGCATAGTTAAGAGTAACGTGGGTAGAGAGTCTGAATTAAAAGTTATATGATCCGAAGTCTTCATTAGGATTGAACCGCTCCCCGATTACGCCGTTTTCACGAAACCTCTCGCCAGGACGGTAGTGAGCAATCTATTGATGGAAGTGATGAGGAATCAATTACCTTCCCAACTCCTTCTCATCACCTTCCTTCCTCCACTTCTCATCCTCTTCACCGCCTCGTCATGGTCGACGTACCTTCACAAATGGGTGGTTTCATTAAACGTCCGGAAACCTGTTTGAATCCCATGAGGATTAAGAGAAGGATATCGTTCGGGAAAATATCAGCCAGATCGATCTGCTCGCCAATAATCAAAAACTATACATTGCATTAGCTTTTTCCGAACCACAAACATTTGTTTTCGGTTCAATCAATTTCAATGGTTACTCATTTGCCCATTTAATTTTGCTACTGCGCTTCTCAGTCCTCAGGAAGAAAAACGATTCACAGGATCAAAGTATTCGGCAGTAGTTTATTATTGTAATGATTTTCGAATCATGAGCAGAAGGAAGCAGATGAAATCGTACTCCGTGGCATCTAAACTACACAATCAGAAGTGAATAGGGAGGATCGATATGATTCAAATTTAATGTACCAGCATCAGCAACAGAGCATGAGTCCGAGTAAGGATATGCTTGTATTATTTCTACGAGAGCATCCATGACGTATCCAATCATAGTATAATTTATACTATATTAAAGATAGCAATGGATTACTAGGAGAAATCTGATGAAAATAACTTTGACATTCAGAGAACAATAAATTGAAAAGAAAAATATTTTGTCAGTACAAATGTAGTACCTAGATGGGCAGACACGCCTACGACACAAATAGCGAAGGAAATGAGTGCACGACGTGGCATCACAAAATCATAGCCATATCATTGCCTGGAGAGTAGAAATGATCAAAGACAGCAGATCTATTTATGGGGAGCCTGTGGACGTAGCTGATTTCTGATCAGGTACTGAGAAACAATTTGCCTACAATCGGAAGATACATTCAATATATGACATCATTGATTGTCTACAACATCACCAATTGACTTGACATTTTGCACAGAGCTTCATTACAGCTTCAGACAGAGCCTTTCAAAAGATTTACTGTATTATATCAACCCAAAAAAGTATTAGAAACAAATAACATAAATTGTAGTCTAACATTGTGCACTTAGATGAGATACCGCCTGGGTACCAGAGCCAATCGATTTGAAATTTTGTACAGACCTTCTTTCCAACATAATATCTTAATTTGAAAGATGTCACCCATTATCTCAATCCAAAAATACTTTAGGAACAAAAACATGAAATTCAGGTTGATTTTGGCCACTTTGGCCACGATCAATTTGAAATTTGGTGAGGATCTTCTTGGTGTGGATGATAGAAAAAAGCCCTGAAAGTTTCAAGTCGGTAGGTCTAAAGGGTCTTATATCACCACAAAAAACCCCTCACCATGTTTTTCTTCTTATTCAGTTAGCCAAGGCTGCAGCCTCTCCACATTTGCTGATTGACTTGGAGTTTTGCACAGGGCTGCGTTTCAACTTCAGCCTTTTCAACAAAAAGGTGTGATATACCCCAATAAATACTCCGTGTAAAACATCTGGAAACACGTAAACCTTTTTGAAATCGGAGGCTTTTAAAACAATTTTAGTTTTTATATTATGGCAAACTATCTTCTCATCATGGTGCCAAGGGGAAATTTCGAAACAGATACGGTGGTCTTGAACTGGTTTGGACTTATCTTTAAGACGGGCGGGAAAAGTGGATACCATAACTGTTTCCGACTGCTGTAGAGTGATATTTGCGAGGCGATAAAACACGGAGTGTTTCTTGGGTTAAGTTATTTCCAAAATGGGAATGGCCCTTCTTAGCTGAGGTGAAAGCGGTAATAAAGACGGTGGAAGCAGGGATGAAATATAGGGAATAATGTTTGAGTGATCTTGGGTGGGAACTTGTATTAACTATAATAATGATATATTTCGTTGGTATCCAACGATTGATAATCAATTTCTTTCGAACGTTGTGAGTAAATGTGGAGGATAGTTTTTAGGCTGGTTGCACGTTCTACGCACTGCTCCAAGCGTCATTTCGACTAATTACATACGAATACATTTACGCACTGTACACATCTGTGTGTGAAACCATGACCACTCAGCGGAAAAGCTCCATATCAATTGGAAGAGGTTGCGGGTACTAATCTAGGCAGCTGCCTAGTGCCTTAATTGTCCATCTCTTGCTAACTAATATATAGGCCTCTCTCTTCGTATTCATAGTCCATTGCGCATCTTTGCCCTCCGGAGAGGAGTAATAAGGTGCTGCGGTCTCGCGTTAGGGTTCTGTCCGAGGAAGACGCCTTAGGGAGTGATCAGTAGCCGTTTGGCCCATGGTAATACATTTCAACATTTTTTTTTTAAAATCTGGTTCACTAACTTGACTACAGATTTCATATTTCAGTGGGAGGAAAATGTACCTGAACGCTTTCTATATTTCAATTTAGCAGAGTGTCATTGAGCAGCTAGGCTGCTCAGATTACTTCTCAATTAACATTCCACATTGGAGGATTAATGTGACAACCTGAATTCCGCCAATTCAAGTGTAGTAGCTCCCTCCTTTATTA
Organism: Stenodema calcarata; assembly: GCA_963920205.1. Taxonomy (NCBI): domain Eukaryota; kingdom Metazoa; phylum Arthropoda; class Insecta; order Hemiptera; family Miridae; genus Stenodema; species Stenodema calcarata. The sequence continues at coordinate 14,325,573 of OY986048.1, read as the reverse complement.
TTTTCACCCCTTTTCCTCTTCTAAAAACAAGTGGACAACGATAATTACGGTATAAGCGGAGAAAAGTTGGCAAGACCTTGTCCTGTCCTATCATTAGCTCTATCGCCCATTCCGTCAAAGCGGTACTAATAACAGTTTTTGCCGCTTTTTCTTGAAGTACATGCCATTATTGTACGGCTCATCGGACTTGAAGTTGCACTACCACTATTCCTTCCTCCATCCTGTGCACCCTCGCAAATGACGCACGTTTAACCGATTCCCCGGGGTCAAAAATAGTCTCTCCGTCCAATGAGTGCTTCTCAGAGACTGAGACTCATAACCACGACCAACCTCTCATCCGTAGCGTGGCCAACCAACGATGGTGGGATCCCATACGGAAGTACGAGTATTAAATCAGACAAATATTTCCGTCAATGCTCTGTTACTTTTTGTTTATTATCGAAGACAACGGCAATTGGAATCGCCCAAGAAAAAAATAAACATGAAAATTACCCCCCCCCCTCGAGATATGAGGGTTTACGTTTCAAGATAAATAGATTCATGACTCTGGATTTTCTAAATTGGTTATCTGCAGTTTGATCACCAGGCACTTTGGTAGGCTGAATTTGATTGAATCTTTGAGCTCACTTCGTTCTCTGCACCATCGTTATGCATCGTCGATATCAATGTCTCCAGTTTGTTCTTCTTAAGTGGGTATGTGACGGCTGGCATACGTTTATGAAACAGCAACAACATGTCTCGCAACATATGCCTGTTATTGCTAACGAAAATCCTAGCAGAAATGCCAACAATTCACGTGAAATACTAAAAACATGCTTCTTGGGTGTGTAAGATTCCATGAAACTTAATATCCTCACCTTCAGCTATGCAGATGGCCGCTCGTCATTGACTGATCGGTAGGAATGCTAACGTTAATTGAACTACTTATTCTATTGATCTATTTATTATCATTGAAATGAATAAATCACAATGAATAAATGACATCAGTAATGAGTTGAAATATCGAACCCATCTGCAGATGTTCATCACCGAGAACCGAGTGTATGAGGGATTTAGTAATTCCGGCGTGACCTCATAATAATTAGTTTATATGAAATATGGGTTAAGTAATAAATAAATTATGAATTATTTATAATATTGTGATGGGAATCACATATGTTGACACTTTTGTCGAGTTGTTATAAAAAAATAGGTTGTTAGGAAAAATGAGGTGTTTTTGTTTTACATATTTGGGGTTACCTTGTACAATATATTTCAATTAAAATACTCTTGGGGATTTTACCCCCGCCATTGTTTGTTGGCGGAAAATTGTGACAAGGGGAACTTACCAACAAATATCCAAAATAATCTCCTTTCCGTAGACACGAGAAGTATCCCAGATCATGAAACACCCAACTTGATACCGTTTATATTTGAATAGATATTGATTCAGATAATTTTCCGAGACGGTCTTGAGCTTCGTACGATCTGTCAACGCTCACGATGAGGGGTTGCGGGTAGAGCCGAACGAAAGTCGTGAACATGAGCGTGAATCGTACATGGAAACAGCTAATTCAAACAACACGTGGTTTTGTGGTACGGAGGTTCTTGTTCTGAGATACTTTTGACAACCAGCGAGCTAGTTACTCCCTCCCCCCCCCCCCCTGCCCATTTGAAGATGGCCACCTGGTCACCTATTCAAACAATAGTTTAGCCCATTCCTCCAGTTATTTCGTATATTTATAGGACTCATAAGGCTATTGTATACAGAATTGTGAACAGAAGGGTAATTTGAGCAGAAAAGAATAAACCGTTGGGGGAAATTTCAGCATTTTTAGGATACTTTGGTCCCAATAGTGGTGCTGTTTGTGGAAACAATTCTTCTTAAATTCAGGTCGGATTGGCCCTAAATCCGATTTTCGATGTCGCCGGCTTTTAGTGGAAAGGAACTCTGGAAAGGATCCTCTCAGCTTGAAAAACTCATCGAAGGTTGCCTGATAAGAAGCATTATGGTTGCTAAATCGAGCTCCCTGGTGACAGATGTTGCGTGCTGGTTCATTCGTCGATTAAGAGGATTAATGTATTTTCCCAAGTGAGAGGCAAGTCACTTTTCGGATAATTGCTTATATATCTATTATATATTAATGTTAACATCTTATTTTTCATGAAACTCATTGTCCTACACATTATCCTCTGATTGAAGATAAATTAAAAATAACGTTGCAGAATATAAACGACCAACCATCCCTTTATGGACACAACCAAGGATGAAATAGATGCGATAACTGCTACATGAAACTCTGAGGAAAACAGCGGAATTTTCAAGTGTGTTGAGATGTGAAGAAGACGTTGTATGTATACAATAGTGAAGAGTTCAGTTTGGTTTCTTGACAAGACCAATACTTGCGCTTGTATTGTTGGTCTTCATTCGCTCTACTGACATTTATGGGAAATGATTAGAACCTGGATACCACTGAATTTTTTGCCATCCACTCGTATTTGTCACGAAGTACCGAACGAGATTCTCAGAAATATTGGTAACAAGAGCTATTATTATAGTAACGAATTTGTAACCGATCCCCCCCCGCCCCCTGCCGCATTGTGGTTCCGTCCGCCTTCCGACTAGTCAATGACTATCACAAGCTTCATCAATTGCGGGACCCGGCTCAAGAGAACGAATTCCTACATTGGGAGATCGACCTGTTGTAGTATCCTATATTTTTCACTCAATCGAACAAATACACAAAATAATAAACCAAGCATATGCTTGGTTTATTATTTTGTGTATTTGTTCGATTGAGTGAAAAATATCGGATTCTCTCTTCAACTTGTTTTGGTTTATAACCTTCGATAATGAACCTCTGGAATCGCCCAAGAAGAAAAAAAACGCCCCCCTCCCTCCCCCTCAAAATGTAAAGGTTCACGTTTCAAAATACGTACCTAGATTCGGAAAATCGAATTTAAAAAAATCCGTCCGTACGAAATTTGGTTTACAGGTTTGAACTACAACCACGATGACCTTGAAACTTTTAATAACCCTTGGTCGAGGGGAAAGGGTTCAAAACGATTTTGAAATTTTAGTTCAAGTTTGAACAAAGTTTTTTTTTTCAACTTCCCGATTAGCTAGAGACTTGAAATTTTAAACATAGGTCAGAACTGGATGACAATGCAATATTCAATCGGTTCCTTGTCTGTAAAATTATTTAAACAATACCTATTTGTTAAGGGCCGGTTCATCAATGGCATTTATTCGACGAATAGCGCCATCTTATTCGGCGAGTAGCCGTATTCTACGAATAGATCTCATATGACTGTTCATCAAGTTGAGTTATTGGGAGAATAGGATGTATTCGGAGTATAAAGTTATTGGACCGTTGAAACCTCCGAACAAGGCTTTATTCGGCGAACAGACGAGTCAAAATGGCGGCACTTTGAGTGCAAATAATGTAATAATTATGCTTATGCCTATTATGTATAGGGTTATTTGTATATTATGTAATAAAAAGTACTAAAACATCATGGCTTGAAAGAATATTGGAAACTTTATTCATTTTAAACTTCTCCTCCTGTAACAATTTGATGCGAAGATCGGCTTCAGCAGCGAGGAGCTGGCTTTCGATTTGTTCGTTTGCGCGTCCGTTTTTGGTTTATTATCTTCGATAATGAACCATTGGAATCGCCCAAAGAAAAAATTTTTTTAACCCCCCCTCAAAATTTGTTGGTTTACGTTTCAAGATACGTAGATTCAGAAAATCGAATAAAAAAACTCTGCAAATTCTTGACACAACGGTTCATTATCTTCTTTGTACAGATCACCCTTCTGTCTAGATCACTAGGTCTAAATGTCTAGATCCTAAATGTTAGATTAATTATTATTATCAATTATCACTAATTATTAACAATTTCATCAAGTACCTAGTGAAAATTATTATAATTTATTGTTAGGTATTAATAATTCGTATTTATTATTAATAATAATTATTATTAATTATGATTAATTAATACGATATAATTCTGGGGTTTTTAATACTACGTCGGTAATGATTTTTCTATAAAAGAAGTACCTACCAACAAACATTCGAAATTACCTTCATTTCCGTAGCACGAAACGCACCTCAGAACAACAAACTCGACATCACTTAAGCCATATGATGTTCCAAAGAGCTTGTTAGTATGAAAATGGACCTGTATTTCAACAGTTTGATTCACGATCGTGTTGTGAGGCACAATCTTTGAGCCGTCATTGTGAACGAACGGCTGGTCGTACAAAGCTGCGGATGGTCTTAAAAAATTCTACGGAACAAACTCTATCTAAATATGAAATAAAAAACATACTGTTCAATATGAATTTTTCGAGATATGGAATTTTCAACATTTCAAAATTCGTTTTGAACCCCTTCCCCTTGACCTAGGGTTATGAAAAGTTTCGTGGATCATTGTGGGGCTGGTCCAAACCCAGAAACCAAATTGCGTAATTTTAACTCAACGCTAACTGGGCAAAGTGCCGCGGACGGCGGACGGACGGATTTTTTTTAATTCGATTTTCTGAATCTACGTATCTTGAAACGTAAACCAACAAATTTTGAGGGGGGGTTAAAAAAAATTTTTCTTTGGGCGTACCCTTCTGCAATACAGTCTGGTATAGACTTTGGGCGTTTCTTTAACCCCCCCTCAAAATTTGTTGGTTTACGTTTCAAGATACGTAGATTCAGAAAATCGAATAAAAAAACAACGGTTCATTATCTTCTTTGTACAGATCACCCTTCTGTCTAGATCACTAGGTCTAAATGTCTAGATCCTAAATGTTAGATTAATTATTATTATCAATTATCACTAATTATTAACAATTTTATCAAGTACCTAGTGAAAATTATTATAATTTATTGTTAGGTATTAATAATTCGTATTTATTATTAATAATAATTATTATTAATTATGATTAATTAATACGATATAATTCTGGGGTTTTTAATACTACGTCGGTAATAATTTTTCTATAAAAGAAGTACCTACCAACAAACATTCGAAATTACCTTCATTTCCGTAGCACGAAACGCACCTCAGAACAACAAACTCGACATCACTCAAGCCATATGATGTTCCAAAGAGCTTGTTAGTATGAAAATGGACTTGTATTTCAACAGTTTGATTCACGATCGTGTTGTGAGGCACAATCTTTGGGCCGTCATTGTGAACGAACGGCTGGTCGTACAAAGCTGCGGATGGTCTTAAAAAATTCTACGGAACAAACTCTATCTAAATATGAAATAAAAAACATACCGTTCTATATGAATTTTTCGAGATATGAAATTTTCAAAATTTCAAAATTCGTTTTGAACCCCTTCCCCTTGACCTAGGGTTATGAAAAGTTTCGTGGATCATTGTGGGGCTGGTCCAAACCCAGAAACCAAATTTCGTAATTTTAACTCAACGCTAACTGGGCAAAGTGCCTCGGACGGCGGACGGCGGACGGCGGACGGCGGACGGCGTACGGCGTACGGCGTACGGCGGACGGACGGATTTTTTTTTATTCGATTTTCTGAATCTACGTATCTTGAAACGTAAACCAACAAATTTTGAGGGGGGGTTAAAATTTTTTTTTCTTTGGGCGATTCCAATGGTTCATTATCGAAGATAATAAACCAAAAATCCGTCCGTCACCCGTACGCCGTACGCCGTCCCCCGTACGCCGTCCGCCGTCCGTGCCACTTTGCCCAGTTAGCGTTGAGCTAAAATTACAAAATTTGGTTTCTGGGTTTGGACCAGCCCCACGATGATCCTCGAAACTTTTCATAACCCTAGGTCAAGGGGAAGGGGTTCAAAACGAACTTTGAAATTTCGACAATGTCATATCTCTAAAAATTCTCATGAAACGGTGTAAGTTTTAGTTCACTTTTGAATGACCTGAAAAATTACGAATCTTTTAAGACCAATTGGATTTTTTTGCGACCTGCCGTTCGTTCACAGTGACCGCGCAAAGGTTTAGGAAAAACACTAAACTTTCGCGTCGAAAACGGCCGTTATGTGACCCAACCCCCAGACGCCCAGAATAAAACTACCTTTTTTCATCTTCCCGGTAAACTACAGTCTAGAAATTTTAACCGTGAGTCGGGGATAGACCACATTGCAATATTCACTCGGTTTCTCATCTGTAAAATTGTTTAAATAATACCTTTTTGTAATAATACAAATTAAATTTTGATGATGAGCTATTGACTTGAAATTTTACAAATAGGTCAGAACTGGATAACAATGCAATATTCACTCGGTTTCTTGTCTGTAAAATTGTTTAAATAATACCTATTTGTTTAAACAAATTAAATTTTGATGATGAGCTTGATACTTACTTGAAATTTTAAATATAGGTCAGAAATGGATGACATTTCAATATTCACTCGGTTTGTATGACATGGTATGAGTATGGTAAGGTATATTATTGTATGTATGATTTAGTACAGTATGATAAGACAGAAAAGAAATTCGTATGGTATGGTATGAGTACGGTGAGAATATGGTATGGTGCCGATTCGCAACACAGTCTGGTATAGACAGAAGGGTGATCTGCACAAGGAAGATAATAAACCGTTGCGTCAAGAATTTGCAGAGTTTTTTATTTTCAAGGATAAAAGTGGTGGTTTATTTTCGTTTGGTGGTTAGTTCGTCGCGAATAAGTTTTAATTTGAAGGAAGAGAACGAGAACACCATGGACAAAGGTAAGTAAATTGATGTTATCCTGGTCGAGTCGCCCTGCTCCGTGTACAATTACCTACGTAATATTTCAATAAATAGGTATTCTGCTTGGCTTTATTCTAGCGAAGTGGCAGAGATCGGCAATGTTTCAGAGGCTGATTCGAAGCTATGCTTGAACTGGTTCGCCAATTTAACTAATAGCTTCGAATCAGCCTCTGAAAAATTTGCCGATCTCTGCCGCTTCGCTAGAATAAAGCCAAACAGAATATTTATTGAAATATTACGTAGGTAATTGTACACGGAGCAGGGCGATTCGACCAGGATAACATCAATTTACATACCTTTGTCCATGGTGTTCTCGTTCTCTTCCTTCAAATTAAAACTTTTTCGTAGCAACGAACTAACCACCGAACGTAGAAAGTAAACAACAATCTACTCAGAATTCACAGAAACTGGAAGGTAACACTATGGTTACAGCACCTTCTCGATAAAAAAAATCGATTCTGACCTTATTCGACAAACACTTATTCGTTCAATAAACTTCGTTGGATGAACAGTTATAAACACTGCTACTATTTTATTCGTCGAACAGTGTTATTCGGCGAATTGTTACCCACCGGTTTATACGGCTGATTGATGAACCGGCCCTAAAACAAATTAAATTTTGATGAGCTAGTCTTTAGATTTTAATCATGGGTCGAGGAAGGGTGACAATGCAATTTTCACTCGGTTTCTTGTCTGTAAAATTGTTTAAATACCAATTTGCTCGAACAAATTAAATTTGGATGATGAGCTAGATACTTGAAATTTTAAACATAAGTCGAAAAAGGATGACAATGCAATATTTACTCGGTTTCACCTATCTTTTCGGGAATAGAGAAGGCTGATCTGCACAAAAAAGATAATAAACCGTTGTGTCCAGAATTTTAGAGTTTTTTAAATTCATAGTTATCAATATTTCACGTTGTAGGAGGTGATTTCACTCATTTATACCTGCTGTACACACTCGACGCACTACTTCTAAAAATATATGTATTTGATTTATTGCATTGAACTAGTTACCTCTCCCTACATGGAGAGGACCATTTGGTGGCATTCTCGGAACAAACAATATTTTAGCTTATTTGGCTAGTTTAGCTTGATTTCAGCTCATTGCTCCAATTTGTTAGCATAGTTATGAGACTCAAAAGGAATGGGGAATATCACGAATACACGAGATTGAGGTTCAATGACTACATTGCTAGGTCAATATTTACCCATGGCAGGAGCGGACATGCTGATGATTCAGAGAGAAAAAACCGTATTTCAACGAATACCAACATTCCTTGAGCATATATCCCCGTTGTGGATCTCCTTGTAATAACATAGTTGATCGAACCGCTTTATTCTGTGGTCTACTCAGGTAGAAGAGTGAAGCATCGAACATCTGGGTGATGGATTTCGTGATATTTTACTGTAGTTTGCACGTAAATTGATTCCCGGACGTTACCGCAGGCCATGACATGAGTTGCGGTGTAGGAGCAGGTACCTATTTACAATGTTACGACGAGATTTAGTATAAAAGGAGAGTGTAGGTGAAAATAAATAGCCACTACTTTCTCAGTGAAGGCCTCCGTTCCTTTCACCTTCTACATCGACCTTCGGCCTTCAACCCGGGTTTTCAACCCTTATTGGAAAAGTTCTCCCCTCAGGAAGGTTCCTGAAAGCCTGTTTACCTTGTAGTGCATGCGGATAATGGCCTGGGAGCGGTTACGTGAATTAACATCCATATAATACCAAAGGCTGAAGGATAATTAAAAGGCTCTCCGAACCGGTTTTTTGAAGTGTTGGAAGGTGGATGGCGTGTATGGCATGGTGGCCACTTGTATCGATTTCTACCTAAAAGGGGGTCAATGAGATCTTCCAGAACCTATTCAAAACGTAAATCTTTGCTTTTCCCATTGTTTGAGCTCCAACCACCGTTCACACGACCGCACAATTGTGCCGCTCGTTCCCCAAACCGTTTAAACTAAAATCAGACCGTTTAATTTGTCAGCGTAATGGGAGATGGTTCTCTTTCTTGTAGGATCGAGTTCTAATGCGCATTCTTTCAACTTTCATCAATATTCTCACCTTGACCATCAAATTTTCTAACGAGGCTTGCACATGGCAACATAAGTTCAAGTACATAATTATTTTAGAATGCACAATATTACCTTACTGCCTGTCAAAATGGGTGAGATCGGCTAATGTAATCACCAATTGAATTTCGAGTTAGCTAATGGGCGATCGTGATTCTGCAGAATCCCATCAAATTGAGACGCCGTATTATCGAAACCTGTATCGAAATGGCAACAAGAATTTCATCAGAATCGGTAAAATGGAACCAGTGATATGAGCATTTATATGGTTAAGTTTCAGCGCGAAAGCTGAAGCTACTCTTCTGTTCGCAGAACGAGGGTCCCAACCTGTTATATTCCTGGAATTTCCTTCAATACGATTCTGTTATTCCAGAGTTACGAGTTCCGGAGAAATTTGACGTTTGCAAATGCGCAGGCAGAACTTTGGACATCTGACGCGTGTATTTGAAATGATCTCCGTCGGTCCTTCACATTTCTGCTCGTTCGCTGGTATATCATGGAAGTTGGAAGGAATTGAGTATGTTTTCAACGTCTGATTCGCAGTATACGATTTTTGTTTGCTCCAAGTTCATGCTCAGAAACAAAGCTTTCTCCATCAACTTTTCCCAACTTTTGACTTCCCTTTCTTTTTAAATGTTTCCTAGTCCGTTTTTAGTCAAAACATCTCTACGGACGATTGCAACAGTCCATTTTACGTATCGGTTTAACTTCTCTTCAGTTGCGTCGAACGCATCGCTTTGTAAGGTACCTGCATGAAGGATTGCAGGCATCTACTGTGCAGTGAAGTTCCCTTTGACATTATTCTATCGAACACTTCTCCAACCAACTCTTTTTCTTCCATTCGACACCCCAGTTGGGCGAGGGCGAGATTAAACGGTCGTAAGTTTCCACACCAACACATTAAACGGGGGTTCCCAAGGAAAAACAGAAGGCATTTCTTCTGCATCATTTCCTCTAAAGATCTTCAACCTGTTGAGTTCGGTTGGCAGCCTGAGGCCCAAAGAATAAAACGAACAGCTCCCGGAAAATTCAACGATCTGGAGAGGTTTATCGCTTGAAACAAGATGGATTTATATTAGAAAGCAATGACTGGATCGTTATTCATTATTCCGTTGAATGTATCTCATAAGTTTTGGCAATGCATATTAGATAAGAAAGTGGTATATTCTCATCTGCTAGATTTTCTGGAAGACTAACATCAGAGTTGTCCGGCGGTGACGGGTGAAGGTGGTCAAGAATCGCTCCGGTATCATACAGCGCAAGGAGAAGTATGATCTATGAAATGTGTTGAATAGGTGAAGGATGTGTGTGAAATATGTTATTTAGTTATAAATGTAATTTTTTTAATTTTTTGAGGGGGCACCAAAACCACTTTTCAGTAGGTATGCAATATAATTTTTATGCTTAACATCGAAGGAAACAGTGAATAATGTCACACCTTCCGTTGGCAATTATTCGATTACAGACGTTTCAAATGTAGATATTATCTAGTGGCTGATATAAACTATGATTATTACTGAATTATAATGCGTAACTGTTGGTGTTGAATTTATTATTTGTCACTCAAATTTGATCATATTAGGTAACTCACCGTATTCAGTAAGTTCTCGTAGTGATTCCAAGTTAATCCTCACCCTCGGGACTGCAGTATTATAGGATTTTAGTGTTTTATCTAACGGAAAGGCATTTCAGGGTAAAACACGAAGAAGAATACTCCCAATTGCGGGACATAAAAGGAGGAGTACCTCAGGGTAGCGTCCATGGGCCTGTACTCTATCTAATATACACAAGGGATCTCCCAAAACCAACAGAAGCTGTGACAGCGACGTTCGCAGATGACACAGCAATCCCGGCAGTTGGCCCCACAGTTGAGGCGTCGAGAGTATCACAGTAGTCCGTGAATAGTACCCATCAATGGACCAAAAAATGGAGAGTAAAACACAACGAAGCAAAGTCAACACACATTAACTTTACATACAGGAAAGTGAGCCCAATAGCTATAGAAATAAACTCCCGAATCTCCCATATATGCTGATATTTATTTATTTTATATTTTATATTTATTTATTTTATATGATATTTGTTTATTTCCAAAGTACGTAGCAGTATCAGTATATATACTGATACTGCTACGTACTTTGGAATGACTCTGGACGCCAAGCTCCGCTGGAAGGAGCACGTAAAGAAGAGGAAAAAAGGAATCAGCCTGAAATTCTAGAAGATGTACTGGCTCATTGGGAGAAAATCCCAACTACCTATACATAACAAAATGATACTGTACGAGCAAGTGATGAAACCAATTTGGGCGTACAGCTGCCCGTTATGGGGCTGCACTAAGAGGAGCAACTTGAAAATAATCCAAATGACGCAAAACAAAGTTCTCAGGAGCATAGGTAATGCCCCCTGGTATGTTCGAACGAATGATCCCCATCGCGACCGTAAAGTAGAGATGGTGAACGAAGTTATTGCACCCCATCTCCACAAGCACAGGAATGCTGAAGTACGGTCCCTCCTGGACGACAGCGGCGATGTACGAAGGCTGAAAAGGACCAAACCCTTGGACCTAGATACATCTCACAAAGTGATATGATGAGTGGCAGTAGGTATTGATCTATTGTGAAGTTACAATATACAATTGTAACAATAAAGATGATTTAAAAAAAAATAATAAAATTTAAAAAAAACCTCGGGACTGTCGGTATACATATAATACCAAGTAGGTAGGTACCGACCGACATTCCATTAATTTTTTCCCGTCTAAATTTTCCATGGAATCGAGATAGTTATCACCTACCACTAAACTATCAGATGTGGAGAATCGAAATTAGTCTCATTCAAATCGAAAAAGAATTTATTGAATTGGTTACAAGAAATCCTACGAAATTTCAACAGTAGGTATAATTTTGATTCTTTGGGATCGACTTATTGGGTCGCCGAAGAAAATTGGGCTATTTCACACCCACATCGTTCTGGCATTTCATGTTACAAGAGCGACCACCTACAAGTCCCTCTGCTACTTTTTACGTTCAAATGCCACCACTCCCCTAATATCTAGGGCAACTCAGCTTGTGTACCACCTACAAAATATATTTCATTTCATAATTTCTCATTCAGCTTTTTATTCATTTTTCTTTCATCACTTATTTTTCCTTACAGCTCTTTTCAACTTTAAATCCGTTTCGTTTCTTATTACGAGTATTTTCTAGCTCGGGCGAGTTTCTTGGATAGAAAGTTTTCGTTTGATCATTATTCGTTTCTCAGGTTATATGTTTTGTACTCTTCGTCCTAATTTTCTCCTGAAGAAAACTTTTCTCTTGGGACTAGCTTTGTAGTTTGTCTTGTTTGTATTCACCAGACACGGAACGTGTGAGTACGGCATCAGTTTTCAGATTTTTCAGGAGCCCCTCTTCTCTAGTGGCCTTATTTCTGAAGTTCCTATCACAGATTTGAAATTCCCAGATCTCATATTCGCAGTTCTTGGAGAACATAAGAGGGTTCATTCTGACTGAACCATAAGACTTAGTCTCCTGTGCGTCACGTCAATCTGGCCCGTTACTTTCGATCACCCGAGAATTCGATTTTATCTGCACCCAATATACGAGTACATTAATCAATGCTAGATGGATGTTAGGAATTTCACTGTATTAGGCAGTTTTCCTTATCCTGGTCTCCTAAACCAACTACCCTAGACATAATCTTCAAGTTCCAATAACATTGGAAATAATAATTCATTTAATGCGATGAGCAAAAGACATAATATAATATATTATTATTATATTGTTGACGGAAGAGAGATAGATCGATAATACTGTAATAATTAATCGCAATTTGGTGTGTCTGATAGGCTGATTGATACAATGAAATCTTTATTGGCCATATATTGCATTTTCCGAGAAGCCAGTTGGTATTCAGTAGTAACCCATATTTTTCTAAGTATATTCCTCCGCCCCATTGAATCGACGGATGATGACATGTAGTTCAACCAGAGGATAACTATCTGGTCAAATATTGTCTAATCGCACCCATTTGAGAGAATAGATTGAAACCGAAATGTCGAGGGAGCGATATTGCGGATATGTTGGGATTCGGGAGCCGTAATCTTGATTTACTGTCGGCCATTAAAAAACCCATTAGCTCACAACACCCTGTGAAACAGAACAAGGTTCGATGAGCGATCACTTGAACTGAAATATACAAGCAGTTAGCAGCGATTTATGGTATAATGATTACCGAGGTTATTTCCTCAGTAGCTGCAGTGTTGTCTCGTGTGTAACCGTACACATTCAGTACTGGATCTACCTGTAACATAATTTATTATCTCTAAGGGAGATTCCACCACCACGCAGATTAATCCTTGTAGTGATCAATCTTTATCACAACCTCACCTCAGTCACAGGATGCCTCCTTATTCAAATGGATAAATTAGTTGCAGTTTATAATTGTTCTTTCGAGTGCTATGAGCAGTTCACATAATATTATTATTCTTCATCACATATAAATATGTGATGAAGAATGATATTGGTTTCTATTGGTTTCTGGAATGATAGTGGTGAATAGGTAGATAAAAAATGATTTATTGATCGAATTACGGAAGAGGCAATGGCACTATGGCTTCTACCAAATTTTTATCTTCAGAATTCTTTATTTAATAAAGAATAAAATAAAAACTGAGCCATACAGCCCATTTAGCTACTTCACTTGGATACATAAATCACATGTTATTGGAGTGGCAGCTCATTAGCTGACCCAATTACAAGCACACTGGTACATTTACTTTGATCCTAAATTTCGCGAAATACACAATTCTAATGGTTTGATCCGATCCAAACGCCGCATCGTTTCATTGTTGTCTAAGATCCGGATCATTTCCAGATTTACATGTCTGTGAAGTCTTTATTCGTGCATTCACCACGCGTCAGCTGAGTTCTCGGTGAATGGGGCCACACAACACCGTTATCAATAATTGTGTGGATAATAACTGTTAAGCAACAACTTAGAGACATCGTCTGCTGACATTGGTGATGACCACCATGTGTCCGAGGCCGTGCCAAGTTTTCTTCGTCTGCCAATCAGTGATTATTACAACTTCGGGCCGTTATCTTTTAGCCAATGAAATTTGTTGGGTAATATTTGAGGCTTCCAGCGAGTGCAGCGGTATTTAGCGAAGCGTGGTTCCAAGGAAATTTGACGGCGGTCGAATTGGTATTTTGCGGAGAACCATACAAATCAGCGATCAAAAACAGAAGTTTGGTTTCATACGAGTTGTGTCTGGATGTTGAAAAAATAATTTTCAATTGTCCGGTACGAGAATGTTTTTCGTACCTGATGAGAACTCAAAAAGCTAACTTAAATTTCGCCTTGGATTAACCAGTTCAAGAGACCCAAACCCCAGCTCATAAGCTTTTTATGAGTAATCACGACCTTTCTTACAGTTCTAAGTTTCCATATTTGAAGGAGAAAAAAAGATTCGCGAGGCCAATCGCAAATCTAGATCATAAAGTGAACCAATTACCAAAAGCAAGAACGAAAAGATTGGGCCATAGTTACGTGCCTCTCCAGAGGTTAATGATACAGTAATAGTTATTATTGTATAATTATTATCTCATTCAAACCAGTTGAGCGTGATAACGCAAATTTCCTTAGCCGTAATGATAGCCATATCGCTCATTTCATCGAAGTGTACTTATCCGTTTTATTGGGAGGCTATCAAAATATTGCATAGCTATGCAAGGAACTGATTTATGTCAGGTCGAATGAGTGAAGGAACAGTTTAGTTAACAAATCATTTATGATTCTCAGTAACAAACAATTGGAGCCTACCAAAAAAAAAAAAAAAAAAAAAAAAAAAAAAAAAAAAAAAAACATTTGTCAATCAATTCCCATCAAAGTTGATGCGGAAAATCCGAATGATGGACGAAAACTCTGAAAATTATATTACAGCGGTTCATGATTTTCTATTATCGGTTAGATCACTGTCTAGATCACCCTTCTGTCTGAACACAATAACCTTGTGAGTCCCATAATTATATTTAAAAAATTACAAATAATTAGATTTATCTAAGGTAAAAGCAAATAACAATACAATACAATACCTTAACTTTCAGCCTAATCCAAAGTGTGCTCAGCTCAATTTCCCGTCGTTGTTTTGTTGAACGCATTTTATAAACTTGTTGAAACAATCGCTCACAGTCGCTATTTTACCGCTCTTACAAATGTATGTTTTAAAACAGTTCGAAAAAAAAATCAATCTAATCGTTAGAAACTGTCCAATTAAAATCATTTTTAAATAACCAACTGAAATTTTTATTCGTTCTGTTGAATATTATATGTGTATTCGTGATGCGCAAAAACGACTATTATCAGAAAAAGTTTAGGAGTTTGGTTTGGTTTGAGTCAAATCAAATCATTTGATCAAATTTGCTCCTCTATTAGATTTACATCAATGTACCGTCGATTCATTTTTCAAGGTGGAACCTCATTTTGAAAATTATCTACTTCTATGTATTACATCATGAAACGTTTTCCTTCAATGATAGTGCTATTGAGGTAGTAAGTAGATACAAGTACCTTGGCAATATCATTGACCCCGAATCGGCATATCATTACCCGGTATTTGGTAGAAAGATCCTCAGCAGCTAAACTTGTCATTAATAATGTTTATTTAATGCTGTTGTAAGGGCAATTTCATGTTATAGGGCGCAGATAAAAGGGTGGAACTCATTGGAACTAGTCCTGAGGTAGGTACTTCGGAAAAATTATATTTGGACTGCTACTTTGTTTATCTGGAGTCTGGTGCTGATCTCATCTATGTTTACTCCCTCTCGAAGGCCTGTCGTTACACTGTCAAAGCACTCATGGTGCCGGATGGCCGTTACCCGCGCCTGGTGGCACATGAGGTCATCCGGAGGGAGATATCTCGGTTTGCCCAGGAGCTATGACTGCATCTTTGAGGAAAATGTGGCAGACTTGGATCTGTGGCCGCTTCAGCTGGAGGCGCTTATGGAGGCGGTCTGGGGATTATGGGTCGAAGACATGCTAGCTGCTGCCTTATAGTCGAAACCCAATCTACCCCTTGCTGGATCTAGACGAAAGACCTGCTGATCTGCGGAGGCGGAATGTGAGTCACCCACTCTGGGTTTGCTGTTGGATTTTGAGGTTCAGGGGCGCTTGCCTGGCGCTGAACGACGGGGTGTATATTTGCTCGGATAGCCCAAGTCGAATTTTCTCTATGTGCAACTTGTCGGCCCAAAAGGACGTGGTCCACTTTCTTGGTAGTTGCCCAGTGCGGTTTTAATTCCTGGGTACTGGGGTGCTGAGCATGGGAGAGATGGCGGCATTTTTAAATGAAAGGCAATGCTGGCTCAGAGTGGCAATGTTTGGCCACTATACCTGGACATAAAGATCTATATTGGTGGAGGCCAATAGACCTTAGATGTAGGTGGTTGAAGCAGGCAAGAATTAGTGATCGCACCATAAGAAATAAATATGTATATAATAAAAATATAAATATAAATCCAAATTAACGTAGACATTAACATGGCAGGCGGACGACACGTCCATGCCTATCATGTTTTTGTTTTCAATAGTAGTGTGATTGTTTTTTTGTAATATGTACAGAATATGTGACCGTCCCAGGGAAAAGGGATCTTATCTTCACCAAGCAAATTTTTCAGGAGAGCTGAAAAACGAGAAAATGGTCAAAAATACCGAATTTCTGTTTTTTATCGATTTTACTTTCAATACTATCTCTTTACGAGTTAGTATCGATATTTTAGTACAAATCCAATTGGAAACAATTGATTTTTCAAAAAAATGTCACCCGTGTCTAATATGCAAGATTTAATACCACAAACTTTGAGGTTCTTTTTCTGAAAACTAGTGTTGTCGGAAGCCTAATTTCAAAAAATGATCATATCTTTGGAACAATAAAAAGATAAATCAAATCTGAAAAAACCAGTGTGTTCAGCAACATCTCGTATTAAGAAACTGCTGAAATCTTATTTTGGACTTGGGTGAAGTTAAGGTCCCTTCTCCCTGGGACGGTCACATATTGTAAATATTGTACCTAGGCACTTTCTGACAGTATAATTTACATTTATTCTACACTTAATTATATTCATATTCATGTAGGTTACATTGATGTATTTTCATTCACTTGATTTTTCACAAGTTAGGTACATGTCAATAAACATGTTTTCTTCTTCATATTCTTCTATTTTATAATATATTTGGTACTTGTACTTCATTCACGTGATATATCTTTCTCATGAAATACTACCCACGCTAAAATGACAAAGTAATTCCAACCACGATTAACTACTCGAATTTTTGAAGAAATTCCTGTCTGATAAAAATAACGACAGTGGATTAAAGCCCCTATTTGTTACACTAAGGTACCATGTGCTATAAAGGTTATTTAACAGGTGTGTCCCAAGTTTTCGGTGCGGATAAATTGTAACCCTAAGCACGAATGTGAAGGTTGTGTAATCAATACGTTAGGGGACCCCTCCAGAAACAAACCTCCCTTCACTTGATTTATGCTCATTCCTTAATTTACATTCAAAGCGGCTCATTAAGCAGTTACCTACATCTTGCAGCCAGACGATGCTGGTTTCGCATACCGAAGTCTGCCAGTGTCATGCTTCGAAATGGATCCGCTCCATTCACGTTCAGTTTTGTAAGCTGGGATTACTCAAGTCGTTCCGATTTGAATGGCGGTGAAGAGGATGCTTGGTGGCTCTCCGACCAGTTATATTATGGTACGTGAATGACGAAGGAAAATTTACATAAAAGGAAGCGGTGGAACGAAGCGGTCATCAATGGAATGAGAAGGTTATTGGAATAAAGTGAAATAAAAGCTCTCTGGGTTCAGGAATAAATACAGGAGCGGTTTTTTATTTTATTTGAGCTGAAGGTAAAACGAGTTCTTTTTTTCAGAGGACCGGGTGGGAGAGAAATCCCTCTTCCAAGAGAAATTTTTTTCTCGATAGACCGAAATGTTTAAAACGAATAGAATAACGAAGACTAGGGTTGATGTGGACGTCTGTCGCAGAAAAATATTATGAAGCAGACGTTTTTATTACTACACATCTAATACATGGATGTGTAGTATTAAATACTCTGCGATTTCTTGACACAACGGTTTATTATCTTCTTTGTACACATCACCCCTCTGTCTAGATTACTGAATTATAGATTAATAATTAATCTATAATTCAGTAATCTAGACAGAGGGGTGATGTGTACAAAGAAGATAATAATAATAATAAATTATTATTATTATGAATTATCAAGTAGTGTAAATTATTAATATTTATTGTTGGTTATTAATAATTTGTATGCTTCATTATTAATAATTATTATTAAATATTATTTATTAACTCGATATTTGCTCTTTGAATCAGCTGGGCTAGTTTGAAAATGGACCCGACAGGCTGCCTCTCGATTCACTATCATGTTGACGATTGACGGTCTCAAAAAATTCTAAAAAATAAACTCTATTTAAATATGAAATGTTTCAAGGATCACTGTGGGGTTGGTCGGAACCCGTAAAAAAATTTCGAAATTTTAGCTCAACGCTAACTGGGCAAAGTGCCGCGGACGGCGTACGGCGTACAGACTGATTTTGGTTTATCATCTTCGATAATGAACCATTGGAATGGACCAAAGAAAACAAAGTTCCACCTGATCGAAAATCGTTAACATGAGAGTGAATCGTGAGGCTGCTTGCCAGGTCAATTTTCAAACTGGCTCAGCTGATTCAAACAACACATGCTTTTCAAATATCGAGTTAAATGAAGCATAAAAATTATTAATAACCAACAATAAATATTAATAATTTACAGTACATGATAATAATTAAGGGTGATCGGTGCAAAGAAGATAATAAACCATTGTGTCAAGAATTTGCAGAGTTTTTGTAATAATACAAATTAAATTTTGATGATGACCTATTGACTTGAAATTTTAAAAATAGGTCAGAACTGGATCACAATGCCATATTCACTCGGTTTCTTGTCTGTAAAATTGTTTAAATAATACCTTTTAGTTTAAACAAATTAAATTTTGATGATGAGCTAGAGACTTGATATTTTAAATATAGGACAAAACTGAGCTAGAGTTTAACTAACAGTTCGTTAATTAGATTAGGGTGATCTACTCAAAGAAGATAATAAATCGTTGTCAAGAATTTGCAGAGTTTTTTTATTCGATTTTCTGAATCTACGTATCTTGAAACGTAAACCAACAAATTTTGAGGGGGGGTTAACAATTAATTTTCTTTGGTCGATTCCAATGGTTCATTATCAAAGATAATAAACCAAAAAGGGGTCTCTCAACTATGCTCACCAAACCTAATACCCAGGCCTAATACCATCAATATTACGAGTTGTCTACCATCATCAAGTAGTGATGTGAGGGATGGTCTTCCGGAACCTGATGGCGGTGAAGACAAAGGTGATTAAATTTCATGTTTTTAATGAATTAATTCAAACTTAAACGTTCCCATTATTTTTATCATGAGTACTACAGGTATCTACGAGTTGAATTTCGTTTGTCTACTATTTTTCTTTTCTCTTCCAGTTGAAACAAATATTTTTTTATGTATTGTTATAAGATCTTTTTAAATAATAGTTTTGCTGTTTTCAATATTATTTGATATAATATTTAGTGGGTTTTCCTATTCGTTGTAATAGTTTTGATGAACTTTTTTTTTTTTTCCAAAATCATTCATTTCTAAATTTTTATTGAAACCTTTTATTTTTACTAATAATAATTATTATTAAATTGTATTTTGTGGTAAAAAATCAGTTCAATATTCCATCTTTTCAATGTCAAATGAAATTCTTGAAATTATAGCAAGTGAAACTAACGAAATTACCATATTCGCAATTTTGATTTTCTCGAAAAAAGGAAAATCGCTGATTTGCACTAAGATAAAAAGTGACGAATGTGATTTTTCGGTATGTAAAAATCTGTAAACAGATGAATCTTAATATCATTCAAACAAGCTTTGAAAAATGCACATGAGACATATAAAAACGTATCCTTTCGTTATAACTAAGCAATCATCAAGGAAGGTGGAGGTTCGAATAACGTTCGAATGTTGACCTGGGGACAGGCCACGACAATGAGATTTGAGGTATATATGTATAAATTAAAGGCATTTGAAATGACGAAAAACGACTAGATATTATTGGGATAAGTAGGCCAGGTAACCACACTGATATCGCAAAAAGAAAAATTTGGAAAAGTTGGACTGCCACTTTTTAATCAACGAAGGACAGCGATTGTCCCGTAAACTGAGAACCAACCTTATGGCGCCAATTTTGGAGTTACTGTCAAAGGGTTTTTTCGCTGTCCTGAAAAGTAGTGATTTTCACATTCGATAGCTTGTAATCGTGGGGACGATATACATTTTTACGTTGATGTATGTGCGTTTAAGACAATATCCTTCGATTTTTTTGAAATTCGATATTAAATTTGTCATCTATTGTAATCTATCTATCTTGAAACGTATAGCCTCAAATTTTGAGGGGTGGTAATTTTTTTTCTATGGGCGAATCCAATGGTTCATTATTGAAGATAATACGCCAAATATCCACACAAAGGTATGAAACAAGGACTTAAATTATATTCCAGGTTTTAAGGATCGGTTGGTGCGGAACGGTTCAATTAATTAAAATTACTACCTATTCAATTTTTATCATCGAAAAAATATTTTTTTAAAACAACACTACAAATCTATCACAGACCTTCCCACATACTTTACAACAGCTGATGTCGCTGAACATACGCCTACACCCTTGCTCTTGCTTTGACCTTTTCTTCTTCAACGTGGTATTATACACCATTCTCCATGTTAAACCTCCATTGCTCATTTCCATATTGAAATATCCATAAAATACAGGTTGGTCGTGTTCTAGCTGTTATTAAATGTGTAAATATAATTTATTTCTCCCCTCCATCCAGATTTATTCAAATCGGTTGTCACCTTCGACGGATTGTTGTGGGTGAAAACAGAGGAGGAATTGCATATTCAGCAATTCATAACCCAGTCACTCTCTCTTCTAAAAATCGAGACTACACCAGAAAGGGTCAATCCAAAATATATATACAATGTTCTGTGATAATGATATGATTGATTTCACTCTCTCCCTCCCTTCCATACACGAAGGTAATTTATGCTAGGGTTTCATAGCGACAATTTGAAAAAATATATAGTTTGTTTGTTTTTTGGCAGTTGATATTATAGTACAAAGTGAAGTGAAGATATTCACGGTTGAGACGACGAGTAGGGGATGTTTGGACAAGTTTTGGATGGTTTTGGGCAACTCAAATATGTATATCTACCAACTTCTTGATTGGATGTTAATACACCGTGTAGAGGTAGTAACCCTTGTTGAACTGGATGTCTACAGGGCTCAAGCGCCCCAGCGGAGCTTGAATCCAAACAATGACAGTAACAAGTTGTGGGTATATGGAATTAAGAACCTTAGGATGGCTACAAGTGACTTTTGATGTTTTCCAACCACAAGAGGATAATATTTGTCTATTCAAATGGTTCATTATTGAAGATATTATCTTCAATAATGAACCATTTGAATAGACAAAATATAAATTTTCAAACTGTCATATGACTCGTATGACAGTTTGTCCAAAATATCCAAGATATTATCTTGGATATTTTGGACAAAACGGTAACGTTTTCCGTTCATATTCGAATAGATCTTGAAAAATCTAGATTTTTACATAGGGAGAAATATAAATATCGGATTAAAGGGAAGTTCATCCGTCTGCCGTAACCCAGCTATGGCCCTTTGGCCATTTAAAATTAACGATGAACTATGGAAAAAGGTGCTGCGTTTTTTCACTACTACGTTATGCTACTTCCAATGGATGCAAATTCGACTAAACTCTGGCGCTATCTCATTGTATTCAAGATTTCATTTTATAAACTCGGGTAGTTTCAAATAGACAAGGTGAGTTCCAAACTGTTCCATTCACAGCACTCAACTGCTACATAGTCTATTGATTGTTACAATTTTAATGTTTGCAATTCTTGACGTTAAGGTATTTTCTTTGTTCACAGGTTTGTTGGACGATTTGCTCAAAATATCCAACTGCAAGCGAATGTAGGGACAGGTAAGTTGTTAATTGATAATGTAGCCATTGATTCGGGTCAAGGTCTAACTGTTTGGTACATTGATTCCGTCCGAATCGCTGCCGCGCAGTTGACCAGTGAGGTTTCATGACCACGGTGAGCTCACTCCGAGGTTAAGCCCCCCCCCCCCCCCCACCAGAGACCATTTGCCAAACCTCCATTCTATGCATTCCCATTCTCACCACCATCCTAATTAACGAACACAGCCCAGAAGATTTACTGATTAAATATCTTCAGCATGGAGCCGCAACTGCTAGGCTTAACGCACCTAATTGCAGCTGTCACAGTAGAATATTCAGGGGTGAATAAACTGTTGATACAATCAATTAATCAGACGTGTGGAAGGGCCTACATCTTTAAGAGCTGCACTTTTAATGAGACGGCTATTTAGGTTCGGCAGTTACAAAAAGCCGCTTGGTTATCCGGACGAAATGAAAATAATACTACACAAGTTAAATATGTGAAAATTCAACTAATAATAATTGAACTAATCTCGTACGAAGTTTGAAATGAAATGTGGTATGGAGAAAAATGATTGGAACTCAGAAATGTTAATGCTACATTGAATCCAATGTCTCCCCGTTTCTCCTCCAAGACTCTGTGATATACTACCGAGTGTTTCTAGACTTGACACATGAGCACTAATATGGGTGACGACATAGGATCTCACGGGTGAGACAAAATGTGCTGTCACCTACCAAATGGTAAGCTCCATCCGCTATAATGCACGAACTGAATTGGGGAGGTGAAGCCGCTTGATGTGTGATACAAGTGACCTGATGACACTAATTTATTTTCTGTTCGACTTGAAAATACTGTCTTCACATTTGATGTAATCGTTTGAAACATGCTTCAGTTGATGTGTGGATGGCGTACTTTACAGTTCGTTATACAATATTGACCGTACGCTGGTGAAAATAATTACCTAAGTTTCAGGTCTAACCATTATTGACATAGTTTATTCACTGGGACTGTAGGAAATAATAATTGAGTCCAACAGATCAGAACAGTGAAAGAACAATTTCATGCATGCAAACTCATACCTAATGAGCAAAAATTGGAGTCAAGACTCCTCACAACCAATCGCCAATTCGTTACACACAAAAACTAAAACTTGAACCCACTCATTATTTAGGTTATGCGTTAACATACTGTCTGTGAAGTTCACGCTGGGGTACATAATGCAAAGTATTTGCGAGTAAATATTGCTTTGAAGTAATTCAAGAGGATATCTCTCGACATTCAGAGTCAATGACAGTTATATGGAGTTTGTAGGAGGTTCATTGTGAAAGAAGGAACGTTGTCTCCGAGCTTTCGGCTTTATTAAGCCATCTTCAGGGGTTGTTAGATATTTTCTTCTCGTCCCAGTCTCTGCCTCTTTCAGTCCACTCGTCAGGTTAGGTTTAGACAAAATAATATAAATGAAAAGAATAAAGACTCTTGGGTGATAAGGGGGGTTTGGCAATTTCAAGTGGAGTTTGGCCATTTCCACAAAATTTGCTAAATCAACTTTAATGCTAAATATCCTTCAACCCTCAGGACCTTTCGTATTCACTCGCGCCGCGTTCATGCTACCTCTAAAACAAACCTTTAGCAACCAACTACCACTATCTTGGGTGATGCTGACTTCACAAAGACTGATTTCCAATCTTTTGTACCTTCGTGAATATTAATAACACCGAAATATTTATAAGGAACTTTGATTTCAAATAGACTCTTCGCATCTACTTAAGGTTTACAAAATGTCAAGACAGATACATATATCGATATATACAGAGGTTACAAGCAAGTGTTGGATTTAGTATGCCCTCAACCGACTTTGGATGAGGCAACTTTTGTCAGAAATCATGTTTTAATAGCACTTTGATCGAATATAAAAACCCGCGAATGCCTATAAAATTAAAATGTGAGCCGGAAAATCTGATGACGGATTGCGATATCGAAATTCTGACTTCACCGTCGTGTTGAGAGTTGGAATATCGAAAAGCTGAGCGGGGTTTGGGGAGTATGGGGAGGAGTGGGGTTTCATCCGAAATCTGACACGTGACAAGTGACACCTAATTTTGAAGGTTTTTACACGCTGAATACGATCGTGAATTAGAATTGCGATACCTAATTTCGTTCGCGAACCTGAGTTAAAGATGAAGAATTCGTTCTTCATGGTTAATCTGCTCTAATCTGATGACGGATTGCGATATCGCAATTCTGACTTCTCCGTCGTGTTCGGCGTTGTAATGTCCAAAAGCTGAGGGGAGTTCGGTGGATGTTGGGGGAGGGGGGTCTGTCAAGTAATACCACATTTTTAAGGTTTTTACACGCTGAATAAGATGGGGAAATCAGTATTGCTTTATCTTATTCCGCTCTCAAACTGACGCACGTTGAAGATGAAGAAACGTGGTTGTGACATGTTCTTCATGGACATCATGTTCTTTAATAAAGACCATTCACATAAAACTAATTGTTCCTTTGAAAATTCGCTCTTATAGTCATGCTGCATGACTGGTTTTGTTTTATTACTGGCAACCCGCTCAACGAGCGCTCAAAAATGCGCAACCCCACGGTTGCAGGTGTACGAAGTACCCAAGTGTGGCACATGATTTTTTATTATTTTCACGCTGAATATCGTGGTGGAGTTCGTTCTCTGATTTGAAT
Source organism: Stenodema calcarata (assembly GCA_963920205.1). Classification (NCBI taxonomy): domain Eukaryota; kingdom Metazoa; phylum Arthropoda; class Insecta; order Hemiptera; family Miridae; genus Stenodema; species Stenodema calcarata. The sequence continues at coordinate 14,300,970 of OY986048.1, read as the reverse complement.
GCATTTTGATCAAATTTCAACGAAAAATCCATTTTTTGAAGGGAAAAATGCATTTTTTAAGGGCAAAACCAGCGTGTCTACTTGGAGACCTCTTCCCAAGATAATGGGTCTTCTATTGGATAGTTTCGTCTACGAGAAATCAGAGATTGAGGAGAAGGTAAACAGTCATCTGCTCTTTTTTTGTACCGGCCGAACTCCTGGTAGGGACAAAAGGTCGCGTAAGCCCATGATAAATCGAAGGTTGCGCTTGTCGGCACACTTTATTCAGAAACGCTGGTTTCACCATTAAAAAATGCATTTTTCCTTTTAAAAAGATGATTTTTCTTTGAAAATTTGATCAAAATGCATTCAAATCAGAGAACGGACTCTACCACGTGATTCAGCGTAAAACAAAATGATAAAAAATCATGTGCCACACTTGGGTACTTCGTACATCTACAACCGAGGGGTTGCGCATCTTTGAGCGGGTTGCGCGCAATAAAAAAAAAAAAGTTGTCGGAGTAAAGTTCATGAAATTTGACGTAAAATCCGAATCTAAAATGAAAAACTCTGCAAATTCTTGACACAACGGTTTATTATCTTCCTTGTGCAGATCACCCTTCTGTCTATACCAGACTGTATTGCAAATCGGCACCATACCATATTCTCACCGTACTCATACCATACCATACGAATTTCTTTCCTATCATACCATACTGTATTATACCAAATCATACATACAATAATATACCATACCATACTCATACCATGTCATACAAACCGAGTGAATATTGAAATGTCATCCATTTCTGACCTATATTTAAAATTTCAAGTATCTAGCTCATCATCAAAATTTAATTTGTTTAAACAAATAGGTATTATTTAAACAATTTTACAGACAAGAAACCGAGTGAATCTAGTTCTGTGATCCAGTTCTGACCTATTTTGGTTTATTATCTTCGATAATGAACCATTGGAATCGCCCAAAGAAAAAATTTTTTTAACCCCCCCTCAAAATTTGTTGGTTTACGTTTCAAGATACGTAGATTCAGAAAATCGAATAAAAAAAAATCCGTCCGTCACCCGTACGCCGTACGCCGTCCCCCGTACGCCGTCCGCCGTCCGTGCCACTTTGCCCAGTTAGCGTTGAGCTAAAATTACAAAATTTGGTTTCTGGGTTTGGACCAGCCCCACAATGATCCTCGAAACTTTTCATAACCCTAGGTCAAGGGGAAGGGGTTCAAAACGAACTTTGAAATTTCGACAATGTCATATCTCTAAAAATTCTCATGGAAGGGTGTAGTTTTTAGTTCACTTTTGAATGACCTGAAAAATTACGAATCTTTTAAGACCAATTGGATTTTTGTGCGACCAGCCGTTCGTTCACAGTGACCGCGCAAAGGTTTAGGAAAAACACTAAACTTTCGCGTCGAAAACGGCCGTTATGTGACCCAACCTCCAGACGCCCAGAATAAAACTACCTTTTTTCATCTTCCCGGTAAACTACAGTCTAGAAATTTTAACCGTGAGTCGGGGATAGACCACATTGCAATATTCACTCGGTTTCTCATCTGTAAAATTGTTTAAATAATACCTCTTTGTAATAATACAAATTAAATTTTGATGATGAGCTATTGACTTGAAATTTTACAAATAGGTCAGAACTGGATCACAATTCAATATTCACTCGGTTTCTTGTCTGTAAAATTGTTTAAATAATACCTATTTGTTTAAACAAATTAAATTTTGATGATGAGCTAGATACTTGAAATTTCAAATATAGGTCAGAAATGGATGACATTTCAATATTCACTCGGTTTGTATGACATGGTATGAGTATGGTATGGTATATTATTGTATGTATGATTTGGTATAATACCGTATGGTATGATAGGAAAGAAATTCGTATGGTATGGTATGAGTACGGTGAGAATATGGTATGGTGCCGATTTGCAATACAGTCTGGTATAGACAGAAGGGTGATCTGCACAAGGAAGATAATAAACCGTTGTGTCAAGAATTTGCAGAGTTTTTAAAATTTCAAGTCAATAGCTCATCATCAAAATTTAATTTGTATTATTACAAAAAGGTATTATTTAAACAATTTTACAGATGAGAAACCGAGTAAATATTGCAATGTGGTCTATCCCCGACTCACGGTTAAAATTTCTAGACTATACCGTTTACCGGGAAGATGACAAAAGGTAGTTTTATTCTGGGCGTCTGAGGGTTGGGTCACATAACGGCCGTTTTCGACGCGAAAGATTAGTGTTTTTCCTAAACCTTTGCGCGCTCACTGTGAACGAACGGCTGGTCGCACTAAAATCCAATTGGTCTTAAAAGATTCGTAATTTTTCAGGTCATTCAAAAGTGAACTGAAAATTACACGTTTCAGTTAAATATTTTGAGATATGACATTGTCGAAATTTTAAATTTCGTTTTGAACCCCTTCCCCTTGACCTAGGGTTATGAAAAGTTTCGAGGACCATTGTGGGGCTGGTCCAAACCCAGAAACCGAATTTCGTAATTTTAACTCAACGCTAACTGGGCAAAGTGGCGCGGACGGCGGACGGCGTACGGCGTACGGCGTACGGGGGACGGCGTACGGCGGACGGACGGATTTTTTTTTATTCGATTTTCTGAATCTACGTGTCTTGAAACTTAAACCAACAAATTTTGAGGGGGGGTTAAAATTTTTTTTTGTTTGGGCGATTCCAATGGTTCATTATCGAAGATCGAAGAAACCAAAATGGGGGTTCCCATTTGAAAAAAAAAAAAAACAAAAAACAAAGTTGATGTAGGTTGCGCATGTTTGTGCAACTGCGAGATCCCTACAGAAGTTCATTAAGTTTGAAACAAAATTTTTTTTTAGCCCTAAAATAACGATTTTAGCAGGGGGGGGGGGGGGGGGGCGTTTTTGGGGACACCCTGTATAAGACAGCCTAGTCCACGAGTGGTTATTCGTGCCGCTCTACATCCAAGTTAATTATCAGTTTTGTGTGGCTTGAGGATCTGTGGGGTAACTGATATAAATAGGATGTCGCCCTCAACTAACGGAACGGTACAAAGGAAGCCTGAATGTGCGTGTTAGTTGTCTGGAGAATCGATGCAGAAGGAGAGAAACGGATCTCGCGGGTTCGGAGCACGTTTGATCAAGTAGTACCTAGTTGCATATTCGATATTATATCTCCCTATAAATTTCCCTTCATTGCAGTTCCTTTGAAGTACGTCTGCATCATTAACTCCAAAATATATTATGCCCGTTTCACATGACACGTAATTATTTTGGATGGTGGCTATCATCCAATTCATCATGTTTTTGAACCTTCTATTAAACATCATTTCATTATGAAACGTATATAATTATTATACAAGTTTGTATAATAATTATATACGACGCTCCAGTTGGTCTTGAGAAATTCTTTGAATCGAAATCTATGTAAATTTGAACATAAAACCATACCATGTCATCTAAAAGTCCCGAGATATGGCGTTTTGAGACTAGAGGTAGTGTAGATTATAAACTGCCCGATTCACACACAATAAAACACATTCTTTTGATGTATGTTTTATCATGAATTACGACTTTTCCGGCGAATATAGCTACCTCGAACACTGTGGGCGTTTGCAGATTCTCATCGATTTTTCAGTAATTGACCTGCCCTGAGGGATATGTAGCTGTACATCAAACGTCAAACATTTCGTTATTCCTGTATGGGAGATGGACTGATAAAAACCGTCCTATTTATAAAATATTTGGAAAAGTTTATTATTGCTCTCTTTTCAAAATTGCAAAGTTCATTAACGAAACGCTTTTCCAACGTGTTTCTTCCAAATTAGGTCTTTGTCACTTCACCACTTCCACAATGTACATCAACACACTGAGAGTCTCAGGAAAAATGTTGAAGATTATAAAATTCCGTTGAATATGATTTTTATATTCTATCTTCCACCAAAAGCATTTGGATTCATCCAAATCATCAATTAATTAATTTGATTATCATCATAAATTTTCCCTTCATTCCACCTTCACATAGGTATAATATTCTATGTAGGTAATCGGGCGATTCCCAGTATCTACTCTTCAACATACCTGAAAACATGAAAACATTGGAAATGTTGGTCAATGGCGAGTCCAATGCACCCTGGAGTGAGTGAGAGAGAGAGAGAGTGAGGGAGACACAGTGACGGAGAGTGAGACAGAGAACTGCCTGGCTCGATACAATAAATAAGGGAAGCTCTCCGGTCTAAGTAAAGTAGAGTAGATAGCTCAGTTCTCTCTTCGTCGGCGATACTCACACCGGTTACCGTTGATATCCGCCAAGGATAGTGAAAAGGGATGGTCATACTTTGAGAACGGAAGAAAGGGCTGTAGAGCGACGCTCCTTGGATATCTCAGCAGAGGATGACTAAGAGTGACGCGAAGAAGATAGAGGGAAAGGTGAATGGTGTCGTCGGAACGACGTGGCAAGAAGCTCTGACCAATGGATGGGACGGATGACGCATCTTTATCTTGGTCCTATACCCGAAGAGAATCAGAGTTATTTAGAAAGACGAAACGGAAACCTGCACAATAAGGCTAGTATAGTATATAGACTAATAATTTTTTGAGCATCTCCGTGGATGAAAAAACTTCTGGGTAGAAGAATGAGTTCCCCCTAACCTAGTTTTTAAACGCAATTTTGGAGTGACAAGAGAGGGGTGACACGACCGTAGCTTGACTGTTCATTAGAAGTCTACGGGGCTCGAGTACTTGCTCAAACAGGTCGATGCTCCATGAGGAGTCGTTCCTACCTACGTCGTATCTCTTTCTTTTAACCGTCTGGAGCCTCTTTGAGGTATATGCCAAAGTACGGCAAAGACGCTCACGCCATAGGCCAATCAATAGTTTTTGTTCCTTTACATGATTTGTTTGTTTGACCTTGTAGTAGAAAAAATATTGTGATTTATCAAATTAATGTTTTGAGGTATTATTCATTAGTTTAGACGGTGGAACTCATTTTAGTTCAAGGTGTGTGTAAGGAAGTTAAATGTCTAATTCCTCCTTCAAAACTCGACAGCACTTTGCACTTCTGAAATCAACCTAAGTACAACTTTGAAATTCGCTATTCATTACCCTGGGCCAATGAGAAAATAATGGAAATTTTGTTTCAACTTTTTCGAAATGCTATACGACAATAAACAAATTAGGTAGGTACTTCACAATATGTTTTCAAGTCCGTTCAAGAATCTCATGGGTAGAATGGATTGATCACGAAACAGGTACTATAAAAAAACGCTAAACCATCGTCTGTATAGTGAATGGATGGACTCTGGAAAAGTAGAATCGGGAGTCCACCCGAAACCGAATACCCTGAGGTATAAGTGGCAAAGCTAGAATAATCATAATAGTTACATAAATTCCATGCAAAAATGGTGCAACACGGTTCGCACAATTACACAATGACCCTCATGAACACGATGATTATGTCTTTTCTTCACAACTTACGATTCATAAAGTATTGCAAGTCCACTTCTTCTCATCCAAGAACCATGTTGCACAACTCATCCTATAATTTTGGATTGCCTATCAAATCAATAAATTAAATCAAAAATGAAATAATAATGTAAATCAGGGATTTCACATTGATAAAACGTATGGTATGATAAATAGATGTCTTTGAAAATGATTATATAAATCTTGTGAACAAACTCAATAATTATGACTAGGAAAGCTCGTAAAGTAAAGCTCGTGGAGGTTTGACCTTCCAGCAAAAGCTGCTTTTGGCATCTCGACTTAACTTCCAGATCTGGTGAACGATTTGGATTTCACATTTTAAAGTGAATTCTTCCTTGGAATGTACCGGAGATAGGAGATGATCGGCTGAGGTCGAAAGTGCGGGGGTAGGCTCTTGAGAGAAATCATTACATTGCGGGGTGTTTTCCTGAGATTGAATTTCCTCCACTCCTCAGTCCTTGTCCGCCTTGAATCGAACCGCTCCCGAACGGAAAATCCCTCTCCCACCGCCACTCAAGTCGATTTCTTCAACTACTACTGTGACATAAACACCTTCAATTACCTCGGGACTCGGCAGGTCTAATGAGATTCTGAGCTCTGGTTCCCCGACCTCTCAACAAGTGTTGTGTAATAGAGTTAGGCCACCCTTCTGCTCGCAAGTCAACCGAAACCCACCTCGGGTCAAAATTAACTTCAACGTCAACGACAGCGTGGAAGAGTTGTCAATATACTAATTTACAGCAAGGCTGTGGTGCAACGATTCATGGCCGGGATATAGACCTTGCTTAATCTTTCGGATAATATTGTTACAATGTTTGACGCCAGATGATGGTGAAAATTCTCTGCAAGCCAACAGCCCATAACTTGGGAAACGTAAAAAAGGGCAAACGGAACAACTCAGTATATTTCCTATGAATGTTTGCACTAATAATTATTATTTTAGCTAGCGACTCCGCTCCTCAGCACAAGTGTTTCACTTAAGGAGGGGCGTACGCTATAATTCTGTAATGTATTTATCTTTTTTTGTTTCTCAATAAAAAGCGATACAAAAAGAAGAAAAAAAAATTAATACGAGTTAAGGGCATGCAGGACGTAGGCCGGGAAGTTGTTGAAGGATATCTCGGGCTGTGATTAACTTAGAGTTTTGAAATAAATTTCTAAATTCGCTGTTGTACGCGCTGAATGAGGCGCTAAGTCAGTGTGGTCCGGGAAGTGCTGCTCTCTACCGGAACACAGGTGAAACCTGCTTCCCCTCGCGATTAGGTAGTCTGCATTCTCCTCGTCCGTTATCGGCAACCCTCTCGCGTCATCGCATTTTCTCCCTTTTGTGCCATCACATTTTCTTTCTTTATCGTAGTGAACTATTGTTCAAAGTAAGCTCTAGTACTCGGCTGTCTAATTACAATTTACATAAGTACATCCCCCCTTTCTGCTCGTAAACGTGTACGATCTTCGTCGAAGCTCAACTCTTCTCTTCACGCCGGCCGGCGGTCTCCTGCAGCGCTGCAAACTTCGTGAGTACCGATTTCTTACGTACATATGTTTACAAGAGCAGTTTACCCCCTCTTTTAAAACGCATAATTTAAATTCACTCTCAAATATACAGTCCATTTCGCCCCTGAGCTTAGTACAGCCAGCGCAATCCCCAACAGCTGTATTAGTAAGAAATTGCCCCTACGTTTTCCGATTTTTGAAATTCATAAAATAAATTTTTTTAAATTGTGGCTAAATTGTTTTATTGAAAAAACGAGACGAGGGGGCATTTTTGGAAGGCTTTGAGAAGGCCTTTGACTCCATAAATAGAGACATGATGTGGAGCATCCTGGAGAAATATGGTATCCCCCCCAAAATCCTAGGGATTATCAAAGCCATGTATGAAGACTACGAGTGCCAGGTAGTCCATGAAGGGATTCTTTCCGAGCCAATCAAGATCAGGACTGGCGTCAAACAGGGTCGTGTGCTCTCGCCGACGCTTTTTATTGTTGTCCTTGATGCGGTGATGAGGGGAATGACTGGGGGTCGGAAGTTGGGAATCCGGTGGTCACTGCGGGATCGACTGGGGGACCTCGACTTTGCGGACGACCTCTGTCTGTTATCCCGACGTTTCGGTGACCTCCAGGCGAAGCTGTCAGCTCTTGACAATATTGCAAAGGGGGTTGGCCTGAAGATCAACACAAAGAAAACGAAAGCGATGCGAATTAAGCCACGTGTTGATGATGCATTGAAGCTGTGTGGGGATGACGTGGAGAGTGTCGACTCCTTTGTGTATCTGGGCAGCGTAATTACGGAGGATGGTGGAAGCGCGGCTGATGTCAAGCTCAGAATCAAGAAGGCCAACGGGGCCTTTGTTCAATTGTACCCGGTTTGGAAAAACGGAAACATTTCTAGGCAAACCAAGATACGTATTTTCAATACGAATGTAAAATCAGTCCTATTGTATGGATGCGAGACCTGGAAAGTCACACGAGACATTACCAACCGGCTACAGGTCTTCGTGAACAGGTGTCTCAGGCGCATCATGAAAATTTGGTGGCCAGAGACAATAAGGAACGAGGACCTCTGGGCAGCAACTCGCCAGAACGGAATCGCCGCAGACATTCTCCGTAGAAAATGGAAGTGGATTGGACATACCCTTAGAAAAGCGGATGCCGTAGAAAAAGACGCGCTAGACTGGAATCCCCAAGGTGAACGCAGACCAGGAAGGCCCAAGCACACGTGGAGACGCTCAATCCAGAAGGAGATCGAACGCGCCGGGAGGACATGGGGAGAAGTGAAGAGGTTGGCTTTGGATAGAGAGGGATGGAGGCTGTTTATTGATGCCCTATGCTCCACGAGGAGCTCAAGGAACTAAGTCAAGTAAGTCAATAGACCACAAAATGCAAACATCGCAGTTAAAACATTTAAAATGAGCGAGCAGGATCTCAAATAAATTTCGATTTATTCGATCGAATTTTTTCTCGATTTTTCGATAAATGTCTTCTTATTGGATGTCTTGGCGCTTCTATAGTGGCCTAAAACTCCCCCGCATTTCAAAACTGCAAGTCAATCACCCCCTAAGATATCGTTCAAAAATCTTCCAACCCAGGTCCTGCAGGCCCTTAAAATCGTCAACTTTACTCATATTTACAAACTACTTATTAAATGATGACTTGTGCAAAAGATATTAAAATATTTCTTTTGGTCAGCCGTACCATGCGTGTTGAGATCAGGTTGCAGCATTCTATCTGTAAGTCAAATATGAGCTTTTCAACTGTTTTAAGAAGCCCATTGACGAGCGATATCAGGGAAATAGGGTGAATATCATTAAATATCAGACTGAGGTGTGTAACAATTGAATTCGGAAGTGCTGCCCTATTTATTATCGTGTCGGTTGGCATTGAATAGGCTTCTTACAGTTTCCATGAACCAAACACTGAATCATACAGATTGCATTGTAGTTGTTACAAAATGTATGTATTTGAGAGAATGCATGGTTTTTTGTAATAATTGTTGAAATTTGTATTAAAAGTGCCGAACCCTAAATGTAAGACTTGAACAACCTCTTCGAATATGTATAGAGAGACGGAAGCGCTGAAGTAGATCCATATATTATAACCGTGAGGACTACGTACCTACGAACCTTCTCATAAAACTGCGAGAGTGGGGATACTGCGCCTTTTATCGTCGGATTCGTGTTCAGGGAATCAAAAATTAAGATCACATAATTCGAGGATCCGATGTATGGAGTTGGTAGCTTGTTGCTTATGATCGTCCACCTACATTTCGAAGGTATGTAGTATTCACGGAAGGTAATTTCATTTCATAGGATCCCAAATGACAGTCGATGTAATCTCCCACATTCTTGCAGAGTACGTAGTTGCCGGGCTTGTAATTCCACTAGGAGTTGATGGAAGTAGCTAGTAGTTGTCATTGAAGCAGTTAGAAGGAACGTGGAGATGTTGGTAATTCGATTATTCAAGTTAGGGAAAGTATGGCAAGTGCCTTACATGAAAGTCTAATGATCATTAAAATTCCTTTACGTACGCACAGTCCTGGATTCCATTTGCGAAGTCGAAGTAATTCTCTAACTATATTTGTGTTTCCCAGGGAGATGGTTTCAGTATGTGCTTGGACAGGGTGAGTAAGGTCTAGCCGAGCAAAACTTCTAGATTTTAGCGCGGCCTGTAATAGGGAAAGTTTTTGGTCGAAGGACCCCAAGAGGTTTTCTTTTTGAGTCTGACAAACCGAAATCTCAGTTCTGAACATATTGTTCAAATGGTTTCCTTATGATTGAAGATGGAGCAATGAAGCCTCTGAAAGATGATGATATTCCAGTGAAGGAGGAGCTGGACCACTCATCATCCTTGTCACACAGAAATAACTAAATGAATTAGAAGAAGATGACCCCGGTGAAATAAGTAATTCGTTGTTTCTGGCCTGGGACATAGGGGTCACCCAAAGTTCGATGTCAATAATAAAGACTAGTTATTATACATCATAATACATACAAATGTTGGAAGCTGCTATTTTGGCAAAAGTTGCCATGCACGCCGGATGGGCTTCAAAAAACTCTTCTGAGTCAAGAGATTTTATTGAGTGTAGATGGGTCATCTAGGAACCAACTCTAATAACCCATGTAAATTTCATTGAATGAGATGAATAAACCAAACATTTCTACTGGAGGACCATGGAACCAACTATGTCCAAAGAGTGGCCAAACGGGAGTGGAAATTTGGATTATTGAGAACCAAATATATTCACCTCTCAAATGTTTGGTAGAATTTGAAGCAACAGATAAAAATCTCTTAAGCTCAAGATTGACCTAATCGAGTTACCTTTGACCTAATTGAGTAACCTTTGACCTAATTAAGTTGCCTTTAACCTTCCTTGAGTTCCAGGAAAAAAATGAGGGTAGGTAGAAGTACTCGTAGTAGGTGGAGGGGGATATACTTTATTCACTATGCATTTCAAAATTCATGGTCAAGAAGATCAACTCCCTATCAATAGGTACAGCACGATGCTGGTTGAACCCTCAACCATCCATCCGACTACACACAATATAAGATCCCTTTCTTCACCATCCACCACCACCATATCATCTACCAATCCTCAATTTCCATCACAAGTATTGTTACATATTATAGTTACAACTGCATACAAAAGGTTCTAACAGTTTTTACATATTTACCTTCACAACTGAGCTTTACTTCAAGTCCTCAAGCCGTGTGATGGGGAGTTTCCGAGCTTTCAGTGAGCATACCCACTTCAACAGTTGCAGTAAACTACTATAGGTCTTCAGGTAAAAGATCTTGTAAACTTGAGCCAGTAGAAACTCACACCCTAGACCTGCTTTACAAGTAACGCATTAGGCTCTTGATGAAGCACAGGACTGCCTTTTGGCATAATCTATCCACGCAGGTCTGTGAAGTGAGTTGATAATTGCCATTTTTTGTTGCCATTGAAAATTTCACACGAAAAATAAATTTTCAAGGCATATGCACCTGACTAGTCACATTTGGAGTTGAACCTCAGTATTAGAGATCATGAATAAAAACACACCAGAGCAAACAGGTTGCCAATGCCCTTGACGGATCTTTCTCAACCGCGAATATCATTGCAGTCAGCAGGTGTAACCACCATCCAACGTTCACCGTCGCTCTCACGTAAAGGTCTCTTCTTCCGCCGAGCGCATTTCTCTAATCATTTTCCAGTGGAGTTGATAAGATTCATGAGACAGACGTTCTTCCAACTCCATCCTCCTATAGGAATATAATTATGTTTGTATACATAATTATATTCGTGTAGGAAGATGGAGCTTGGATGAACGTCTTTCTCATGAATCTTTGAAACGTCTGTCTCATGAAGGATGTATGCATCCTTTAACTTCATAATGGTGGGTTCTTAGTTGTGCTTCATACGCGATTTCCTTGTCACAGTGTTTCGCAGCTCCGTTATATAACAATATTCAAAGTGACTTTTCGAACGGACATATTATATTTGAGCTCATTAATCCGATTATTGGTTTTTACTAGAATCGAAAGTATATTGTATGCAGAATGGTGATCTGTACAGAAGATACTACGCCGTTGAGAGAAATTGATAGCGTTTATGATTCCAAATTCGGATTTTACACCACCGATGGAGTGAGGTTTCATGTTATCCACGTGGAAGGCATGAAAATGAAATAAAGAATTCACTTACCATGATTTTCTGACGACTGGAAATTCGGATCGAAAGTTGTAGAAACTTGTTGCACATCAGTACAGTAAGACGGCGCGGGGCAGTACTTCGTTGGGGGCAGATGCAGCGCGAAACACTACCGGATAAAGCTCGAAGGGAAAATCTGGTGACAGGGGCATTAATTCTTGAGAATTTATATCAAATGCGGTGAAAAGCATGGTAATGCTTGAGACAAAGGGAGCTTACCGATAGAACTTGCAGGGTCTTCCAAATCCGGGCGGAGGCTGAAGGAAAATGGCAAAGTGGAAGCCACAAATAGAGAACGACAGATTTTCCATAGGAAAAACAATAAGTCTGAGACGACCGGGAAGTGAGTCTGGATTATTCTGGGGATCTCCAGTCAGCAGTACACGTTGCGTTGACAGACCACGCGTAACGTTGACTGCAATTCTTTTTATTTTATTGAAAATCTAATTTTCTGTCGATACCATTTTATTCTTGAAATCAACAGGTCTGTTAAAGTAATAAACACAACGGGAATTAACACATTGATATACTTCTAGGCGGAATACAGCCGGAAATGAGGAGTCGAAACTACGTCATTTGAATCGGTGAATGTTAAAGGGGCCCATGTTTTGTCGATGTTATTTTTTTATTATTTTTTTGCATTTTTGGGTTCTATATGGGCAGCCGCATCGTTTCATGGTTCAACAAATGATTAAATGGTTTCCGGTATAAAAAATGGGTAAGGTCCAATTAAAAAATTTGCCAATATAAATATATTCGGAACAGGACAGTTTTCAGCTTTCTTGGACTACTGCCCCTTTACCATTCAGGACTCTGGAACTGGTGATGGTTGACGAACCGATTAATTGGCATTTCATATAATTTCATATATCTTATGTCATATATGTCCAGTCCTCCTGCTGCAAGCTTATGGAAGGTTGGTCGAAATCTGCGGTTATCCTGAAGAACGTATACTTTGCATAACATAATCGACTTTCAATAAATCTGTCCGCCGCTCTTGCTCTTTTGAAGGAGATGAAGACTCAATCCCTCATCACACTTGGGTTGTGTAAATTGACATTGAACAAAACCCACAGAATCAGCCCATTACTCCACTTATTTCGTATAGTTAATGGACTCTAACCAATATTGTATACAGAACAGTGACAAAAGACAAGTGTGATCTATACTGAAAATGATAAAACTTTACAGGAAAATTGGCAGCTTTTCACTTACATTTGGTAATAAACGAAAGGATCACCTATGATGGACCAGGGAAACATGACTACGGAATGAAGAGGTAGATGACACTTTCTTCCTGCTCATGGTAGGTACGTATATTGCTGCCGACCCGTCGTAATGGACTCACCTTCGGCTGGGTCGCTCACCCTTCTTCTTTGACATCAACCCTTCACTCCTTTTTTAGGCACTTATTGCTGGGATTAGGCGAGAAATAACTGACAGCTCACCGCTTACCTCGTCTTCCAACTATTTCCACGTCGAATCTCATGAAATTGAAATCCTCTTCAGTCGCCCATCGTTGTCACGCATTAGGGTATTCCTAGGTCCAAAGGCACTGGTAAGGATGCTTGCTTGGTTAGACCAGGGGAGCTCTCATTCGATGGATATTTAGAGTATTCGAGCGCACAACCAAGAGATATATCGGTTTTTTCCTATGAGAAATATTTGCCTTACATTTCTTTTCATCAGACGGGATTGTTGGCCTTGAGTCGGTCACTGCCTTGAATTTTCAGCAATATAATATAGTATATTATACTGTTAGGACTTTGTTCTAACTAAATTTGCATCGACTGAAAATTTATGAAAAAGGAATTTTTATGTTTATGATTCTACTGCTGTCGTTAAAATATAAATTAATTGCTACTATTGCTACTACTACTTATTCCCTGAACGGGGTTTCCTAAGATGTAGGATCAGGTCAGCTCTGTAGCCTGGCACAGCTACACTACTAGGCAGTATATCTCTGGAAGACAGATATATCTACACCGGTATAATATTTATTATATTATTATATCTACCTATATAATATCAACATTCTTCATAACATGTCCCATTCATTTGAAAGATTCAGCCTATTATCTCAACCCGAGAAACTTGTAGGAACAAAAAAGTGCAATTCAGGCTAATTTTGGTACGGTGGTTGTTAAGTGGTTTGGACATATTTTTAGTTGGAAGGAAAAGGGCGGGCGGGGAAAGTGGATATCATAACTTTTTCCGGCTGCTGTAGAATGATATTTGCGAGACTGTGTGATTTTTACACGAAGTGTTTTTTGGGAAATACAAGGTTACAGACAGATTCACTCAAATTGAATTGTTTTCAGGAATTCCCCATATGATGCCAACATATTATGTGATTACCAACTATTCAATGCATCGTTTGGCCATCCGTTCCATCACTTCGCAAGAATACACAGCGTAGCTCACTCCAGTGGAGACATTGAGTGATCACTCAATTATCGGTATCCTTCAGAATCTATAACTATAATTCATTGCCTGCTGAACATTCGCGAAGAAGGGTTGACTGATGTGGGTTAGGACGCCTCAGCCCCAATAACGCGAATCTACGACACTAGTAAGCTGATACTACTCTTCAATGGCTGGAATAAACAACTTGGTCATTGGAATGCTGTGAGTTTGACGGAAGTCGGAGATGCGTTAGAATGTCAAAAACGAGAGTTTAATACGAGAATTGGGTGGGGGGGGGGGACTTAGATTCCAGAGTCGTTTGAGTGGCATCAGCAGTTTTTCATTCCAACGGTGGGAACTATCCCGAATTTATCCTGCATCTCATAACTATAATAGTCATAATCAAGGCTCCAATATAATAGGTATTTATTCGAATTGAATAATTTATATCAAAGAATTTTCGAAGAAAAATGCAGTGGTATTCAGAAGCAGCAAGTGGTGACATTATGATCGGTGGGCTAAAATCAGTAATCGCATTGCGAAACTCACGTACTGTTGAGCTTTCAGGAGTATTTTTACAATGCATCAATTAAAATAATCAGATCTAGCTCTGATGAATCAGTACTTAGTGGCTTTTTGCAACACCAGCGAATCGTCGTTTTTAAAAGGGTTATAAACTCGTAGTCGAGACAATGCATGATACCTCAGTGACTTTCGTTTTGGGAATAGACTCTATATATAGGGGGAATGTTATCGAAGGAATTGGTCATTGGATGGTGACTTGTTTCCACCTCCCTTATCTCTCTGCTACATATCACTTCCGACGCGTTTTTCATAACAAATAATAATGATGACCAAGCGCAGGTAACGCTTCTTTGCGGTCTCTCGGTGATAAGTTCGCTTTGGCGAGAGACGTAGTTGAATTGACGTACCATCATAACGGCCCCGATGCGGTAAAACTGATCATACTAATTTACCTTTATCGAGAAGCCGCTATCATTGAACTCTAAATTGGCTCGACTTCTTTGAAGCGGAAGTGACTATCGACAGTTCACGGCATGTAACCTCCGGTCTACACCAGACTAGTTGTAGTACGTATCATATCTAAACGTTCAGAAAACGAATGACACTTGTGATTGTACGCACTAGGATCCCTTCAGAATATCGACCTGTACAAGTATCCACTTATTGACTATGTAAATCGATTTGAAAACCAAAACCAATTCCGTAATCGAATTGAATAAAATAGAAATTTTACGATTCAATAAACCCGATGATACCGCTTTGTACGCATACAAATTTTAAATAATTATAACAAAGAGCATGATAACATTATATCAAGTATCAATATTGCGTTCATTTAACACTGTGTACCCTGCAAATTCCTTAGCGAATCAAGCAAATCAACACCGATCAGAAAACTTTCACGAATAATACGAATACTCATAACTTTGAAGTTGGAATGATGATTAATATAGCTGAAATCATATAAATAAGGGAGGTGGTGATGCGCGGTCGACGAGACGGTCGAGACGGCATTTGTTGATATATTGTTGATATGACGTCAGACAAGTGGCCGGCAAGAACACCTCACAGGATATGACGTACGTGGACCGGCAGGGGGTGGATGACATCAGACAAGTGGCTGGTAAGAACACTTCACAGGATATGACGTACGTGGACCGGCGGAGTGTTGATGACGTCAGACAAGTGACCGGCAAGAACACCTCACAGGATATGACGTACGTGGACCGGCAGGGGGTGGATGACATCAGACAAGTGGCTGGTAAGAACACTTCACAGGATATGACTTACGTGGAACGGCGGAAGGTGGATGACGTCAGACAAGTGGCCGGCAAGAACACCTCACAGGGTATGACGTACGTGGACCGGCAGAGTGTTGATGACGTCAGACAAGTGACCGGCAAGAACACCTCACAGGATATGACGTACGTGGACCGGCAGGGGGTGGATGACATCAGACAAGTGGCTGGTAAGAACACTTCACAGGATATGACGTACGTGGACCGGCGGAAGGTGGATGACGTCAGACAAGTGGCCGGCAAGAACACCTCACAGGATATGACGTACGTGGACCGTCAGGGGGTGGATGACGTTAGGCAAGTGGCCGGCAAGAACACCTCACAGGATATGATGACGTACGTGGACCGGTAGGGGGTGGATGACGTCAGACAAGTGGCCGGCAAGAACACCTCACAGGATATGACGTACGTGGACCGGCAGAAATGGATGACGTCAGAGGGGTCAAGGGGAGCCAAATATTTTAAACCTCCATTTCTTCCTTACTAATATTAAGGGGACCTGTCGGTCGGCTGAGCGGTCAGGGCTCCGCTCACCAATAATTAGTCATAGTGACCTTAGTTTTGATAATTAAAAAAGCATTATGTTTTGATAATAAATAAGCATTATGTAAATACGGATCGTAATCTTGAATCTACTTGTACTCTCAACAGTTCCATTATATAAAATATCAAATTACCGTCCAGTTAAGTATTTTTTAACAATTCCTATTTCCATCATACAAAAATTGTTTCTTCATACAAAAGTTGCTTAACTCTACACTTCCTTCGTTAAATACATTTAAAAATAAATTGTGTCTTCCTTAAACATAACAGTTTTAAAATCTCTGTACAGATCACCCTTCTGTCTAGATCACCCTTCTGTCTAGATCACCCTTCTGTCTAGATCACTAGGTCTAAATGTTAGTACACTTAGCATACACGATAGAAAATTGCTGAAGTGTCTTGCTAAATAAATGTGTTACCAACAGCTCTTTAGTTGACATTAATTTGACAAAAAACGAATAAATACTAATCTTACACGAACATATTGAGCTAAAATACGTCAAAATATAGTCCTGGGGTACATTTATTTAATGCGAGTATTGTCTGAAGGTGCCAGGGAAGGACATGGGAATAATAAAGAACCAACTATCATCATATTCACAGGAACAAATCATGAGAAAAAAAAAACTCTGCAAATTCTTGACATAACAGTTCATTATCTTTTTTTGCGCAGATCACCCAATCCATTTATCTCTGTAATTAAAACTATCGAAGGATAGGCTATCATCGGCAATTTTATTCATTAGTGATTTCTTCCGTCAAAAATCAAAAAATGAACATGAAAAATGATGAAGTCTCACTTATCTTTCCGTAATTCCGTACAGTTTCCTTGATCTGTCTGTACGATTTCTATCTCCAAAAATTACTATTTATTATTTCTCTTCATTATTCTACGGCTCATAAATTTATTTTAATCTCATTTGCCCCTCTGTTACTTTCTGCGCGCTGCCGGGGCGTTACTATTGATGATCGTCTGCGGTGGGAGGCGCACGTCTCCACTTTAATTAACGCCTACATATTGAAGTTTAACTATGTTTTTATAGTCTACGCAAGTTTGTAGAGTCTAGATTTTTGATAACACTAAACAAATCATTAGTACAGAATATCATTCGTTTTGGGATTTTGATATGGGGAGGAGCAGTTCCATCAATTCTAAAGCCCCTAAAAATTGCCTAAAAGTCTATACTGAAAATCATTGCTTTCAACTCCGTGCGCTTTTCCTCTGATGAACTAATCTTGGTTGTTCCAGTGTTTTCCATTAGCCAGCTATACATACATCAAATCCGCATTATTATTTTACCATAAGCACCCGCAACAATTCACCTACGCCCGTCCTGGCAATCAATACGTTTTTCAAGAGACCACTCGGAATATAATAAGTGCATCCCTCAACCCCGCTTGAGGAACACGTGGCGTCATATCTACTACAGTTTGCCATTTTGGTTCAATAACAGAATTTTTCAAGTTATGTTTTTTAAAAATTTCAAAATTCGTTTTGAACCCCTTCTCATTGACCTGATAATAATTGTTATTGATAAATACAAATTTATAAATAATAAATAAAAAACTAACAATAAATAATAATAATTTACTACTTGATAATAATAATTAATGATAATTCATACATCATTTAGATATTTAGGCACAAGGATGATCTGCACAAAGATTTTGTAGAGTTTTCACCAAGAGTTCTGCCTAAAGCTAGGTTCACATGTGTCCGGCAGTGCGGCAATGCGACAATCCGATCGACTCTCTGACCCCCCACTCCGAATCATACCAACCAATCAGCGGGCCGATCGCACTGTCGGACTTCCGCATTGTCGCACTGCCGGACACATGTGAACCTAGCTTCAGGCTCTTATCGACTCTATCACGTCTAAACGCAGTATATTTAAGAAGGAAGTTTCAACTTGGTTGGTTACAAAGGGTCTCGCCGAATACAAACATTTATTTGTCAGTATGGACGCAACATAACTCTTCTCCGAACGTTAGGTGGAGGAAGACTAAGGATATACCCTTGTATGTAATTGTATGTATATATGTGATGGTGTACATAAGTATAAGTATATTAGCCTTAGTAAGAAGAAGTGTTTTTTTTCTCGTATTTTTATTTTTGACGTTTCTTGTTTCTATTGAATTCCTCTACTCAGCACGGAACTGTGTTCCATTAAGTGGGGCACTATCCAAGGATCGTTTATGTTTGCTATTTAAATTGCTTAATCATTTTATGTTATTATCATTTTTTTTCTCGAAAAACGAAGTGTGTTTTATTTCAGAAGGGCTGTGGGGTAGTTGAGAGCTAAGGTTCGCTCTTCAAGAGTAATGGAGATTACCATATTCTATTGGTGAAAATATCCGATTTTATTATAAAACTACTTCGATTAAAATGTTGTAAATTCCAATTCCGAAACATTGAATTACTATTCCGAATGTGAATATATCAGTGCTAAAGTGTTTGCACGGATGCACGGACCGCCGCATCTTGCTTGTACATTTCCCAACCGCCCTGATGAGCATCTCACCATGAAAACATGAAATACAATAATTATTATTATACCCAGCTAACCACCTGACATACTTGCAATCCCTTTGATAAGTCCCCTTCAAATGTATTTCTATAAAACACAGTCCAATAGATTGGATAACAACTGTTCCTAGGGAATATTTATTTTTGCAAGGCAAAAATAAACTAGTCCACTGGCATTTTCATCATCATTACATATTTGATCACTAGCTGTGTACCCGCGCTTCGCAACGGTAGAACAGACACCCCCTTTAGGACAGACACCCCCTTTAACCTCCCCCAATGTTGACTCAACATTTTCCCTAAGTTACATTCAGATCGGTCAAGTAGTTTTGAAATCCCTGAAACAACCCCCCTCCCCCCAACTTACTAAGGACTCTCCCTACCTGGTCAGAAACATTCCTCAATGTTCACACAACACAATTTCAAAGTTTCACTCCAATTCGTCAAGTAGTTTTTGGATTGCTGGTAGAACCCCCCCCCCACCCTTTATCTATAGTATAGATATAGATAAATCATTGTGGTTCATACGTAGAAAAACATAATTAACTGACTTCTTCAAATTTAATTTTCTATTTAATTTATTGCTGGTTTCTATCTGGATCACTAAATCAAAAGATGAAACGTTTCTGGAGTCTTTAATTCCACATACCTACGTCGGCCAAAATTTATTAATTATCATGATTCATTGAAATCCATTCTCAATGCATAAAATTGATGATTAATGATTAAATAATATGATTAACCCTCCGTCGGTCGCAACCTTCTTGGACCTCCCGTCAGTCGCAATGTGCAAATTTTGCACATTTTTCAAACTGCCACAGCTCCCCCCCTCCTCATAACTGTGCAACGCCACTTCACCCCAATCGTCATTAGGATGTAAACTAAGGGATAATTTATTTAGAATGGATGAAAAATGCTTTTTTATTATATTAAACTCACAATACGTAAAGTCCCTTTTTTTAACCCTCCGTCGGTCGCAACCTTCTTGGACCTCAGTCAGTCGCAATGTGCAAATTTTGCACATTGTTCAAATTGCCACAGCTCCCCCCCTCCTCATAACTGTGCAACACCACTTCACCCCAATCGTCATTAGGATGTAAACTAAGGGATAATTTATTTAGAATGGATGAAAAATGCTTTTTTATTATATTAACCCACTACTGGACGCTAAGCGGTACCCAGTACCGCATTTGTGCAATTACTGAGAAAGGGCGGCGAATTTTCGTTTGATGTCGGTGCTCCCATTGGTATTCCTAGAACGGACCCCCTCAACAAATGGCAGGTACTGCCAGGCAGTTCTAGGCTTGCCAGGCAGTTCTAGGCGGTATCAAAGTGACAAGTCGCCCGTGCGGTACTCAGTCCGGCTAGCGCCCGTTTATGTTTCAACAGTTGCGGTATCCAGTCCAGCTAGCGTCCTTCTACGTTTTACATTTTCCAGTCTCTCCATACTACATGTAACAATGTAAGTGAGTGTGTATTCATTTCTCACTTTTACTTTCCTCTAATTTAAGCCTTTCTCAGATTACATTCGGGTGATTTAGATGAAATGTTACATCCATTTCGGGGAAGATGTAGCTTTGTTGTATACATGCCTGCCAAACCAGCAAAATATGGCATCAAGTATTACGCTATGTGTGATGCTAAAACTTTTTATACCTACAAATTCGAAATTTACTGTGGCAAACAACCAGATGGTCCTTTCTCGGTTTCTAACAAGCCAAATGATATAGTGAAACGTTTGGTGGTGCCAATTGTAAACAGTAACAGGAATGTTACCGTAGATAATTTCTACACAAGCTACAATTTAGCCATGTACTTAAGAGAAATTGGCTTGACACTGATAGGAACGATGAGGAAAAACAAGCCCGAAATACCACCACAGTTCCTCTCCCTAGATTTGGCATTTAGCCATCTAGAGGAACATCTGAAGCAAAGAGCCAAAGTGAGGAATTTGCCATTGGATGTGAAAGCTTTCCTATCAAAATACCGAAAATCTCCAGAAGAGCCTCACAGAACTTCGGCGCAAGATAAAAGAAAGCGTGGACCATGTCACGAATGTGGGAAACATAAAACAACACAACTACAATTACATGTTCACAGTGTTCTCGATATATTTGTAAAAATCATTCTCGTCACACAGTAACTTGTTTCACCTGTGTAACTGAAATTATTGATGAAGATGAAGACTGAAATTGATTTAGTTTAGACTGAACGCGTGAATTTTTCACTACCTATGTTTTTACTAAAAAATATTTTACTGTGAATGTACTTCGTACAATTTATTCATCTAGTTTTTGCTTAGTACCTACAGGGAATTTCGA
Source organism: Stenodema calcarata (assembly GCA_963920205.1). NCBI lineage: Eukaryota > Metazoa > Arthropoda > Insecta > Hemiptera > Miridae > Stenodema > Stenodema calcarata. The sequence continues at coordinate 14,279,688 of OY986048.1, read as the reverse complement.
GTTCCTATTCTCTAGTTTGTTATTGTACCTATTTGGTCCTTTTTCTAGTTTGGATTATTTGTTCCTTGACAAGTTCTAGGTATTGTTACCTAACCAATAAATATTGGCAAAAGAGAATTGAAGGATCTTCATCCATATTTTTGTCTATTTTGATTTCCCTTTTGGAAAACTTGATCTCTTTGAATACCTGCTCATATACTAAGTTTTCTGAAATGACTAATAAAGTTGAATTTTTATTTTTTTCTTCTGCTATCTTCATTTTCTGACATATATCTACTTATCCTATCCATCCCATTCATTTAAAATTCATTTTGAGACCCAATAACAGTGGGGAATGAATGTGCGGTATAGAGTACCGCTAGCGTCCTCTTACGTGACAGTTGACATAGCGTCAACTAGTGGGTTAAACTCACAATACTCACAAAGTCCCTTTTTTGCCTTGTTCGTTCACAATATGCAAAATTTGTACACTACCCCTGGTATAGCTCCCTGTGAAGGCGTAGGGTAAACTGCGGTGGAGGTTTCGAAGGTCCCCCTCAAGACAGGAGGGTACTGGGTGGGGGGTCACTCGCCGCCGATCTTAAGCAGGTTTGCCAACAGGAAAATGTCAATTGTGCATTTTTTGCACAGGTGCGACCGACGGAGGGTTAATCATTAAAAATTATCATTCATTATTAAAAAGTATGGTTAATTATTGAAAAATATGATTAAGTATTTAAAATTATTACTATTACTATTATTACTATTACTATTATTACTATTATTACTATTAAATTACTATTATTCATCAACTTGATATCTCAACACCAATGTGCTATTCAAATCAGCCCAGCCAGTATGAACTTGACCCGACGGGCTGTAGCAAGATTCACCCTCTTGTTGACAACAAAAATTAAAAACTTTTTCATACTTGAACGGAAATTTTCGCGAAAGTTTGAAAATGCGTTTTTCTATCCCTTCCCAATGACTTAGTGAGTTAGAGGGAAAGTCGCGTCCCGCGAGGGGAAGTCATTAGCAGTCATTGTGAGTTTTTGCAATAAGTAATTGTGTAGAGTCAGTGAAGCAACACCATACGACCTGTCATGGTCACCATTAGGTAATAGCCCTAGATGGAAATGGATTGATAACCCACCAACGTATGTGTTTGTTTAGCTCGTTCTACTGAACGCCACGGAACTTCTCTCATAAACTACGAGTACATCAATTCTAAGAGCAGTCCAGGTGTGGTCACTTTCCAAATAGCCTTGTGAATAGTAGTCATCACAAAGGAGTAGTCTGAAGAGCTTTCTGAGGCAGTAGCGGTAGTGGAGTAACAGTCTTATTCTATTATTTTCCTTATCATTCATATTTTTGTCTTTTAAAGAGAACAAAATTTGTTCTCTTTAAAAGACACAAATATGAAAGATTAATTTAATCAAAATTTCATCATCATTTCTTTATTATTTTGCTAATACCACTCTTTGTGTTATCCCTATTTGTATTGGAAACATTTGTTTAACAAATAAGTAGTTGTAATTACTTTATGAACAAATTTTATTCTTAAATACCACGTACGCCTTCGACATATGCAATATTCAATACCTATTTGTTTAAACAAATTAAATTTGGATAATGAGCTAGAGACGTGAATTTTCAAACATAGGTCGAGGATATGTGATAAAGTGATATTCACTCGGTTTCTTGACTATAAAATTGTTTAAACAATACATATTTGTTTAAACGAATCAAATTTCGAAGATCCTAGATCATTTAGTGATCTGGACAGAAGGTTGATCTGCACAAAGGAGATAATGAACCGATGTGTCAAGAATTCACAGAGTTTTTTTTTATTTTCCAACGCTTATCCCAGCCATCTACTACACTACTACAACTTTCTACAGGCTCCAATATTCCATATTATACTTACTATACATTTATCTTGGTACGCCACTAATCCATGGCAAAAATAATTTTAAACAGCTGGTGAATTCTTCTCAATCGGTGATCCATATACTCGTACATATTTGATACCCACAAGCGCTTCCATCAAGCACCACGACTAAGTATGTCTGCGATCGTCTCATTTTAATTGATAATCATACCGATCACGTTTTCAAGTCATTATAGAGATACGTTTTCGATGTTATCAGTAGATCCAAACAATATTATACTCGAATTAAAACCGAATAAGCTATAACTAATTAGGAAATGTCACACAATTAGAAATGCCACCTCAACCGGTCTTTCAGCCTTTTACTAGTAGGTACAAACGTTGCCGGCTTTTTCTCACTCTTCAAACACCCACCAACCTACCATGAAAGGGCTCCTATTTATTCAGAGAGTTAAACACGGTAATTTAGAATGTGGAATTTATGAGAGATATGCGAGTAGTGTTGCCGTTCTTTTAATTACCCATATTAAATATGTAAGACATAATTAATGGAATCGTCTTTTTGTCTTGAATCACAAAAAGCGTGCCTGGAATTTTCTGTTTTCCCGCCTTTCTAAGTAAAGTATAGTTGACATGTTCTTGGCTGACATCGTACATATCTCAATGAACGCATAATTTTTGGTTTATTATCTTCGATAATGAACCATTGGAATCGCCCAAAGAAGAAAAAATTTTAACCCCCCCTCAAAATTTGTTGGTTTACGTTTCAAGATACGTAGATTCAGAAAATCGATTAAAAAAAACTCTGCAAATTCTTGACACAACGGTTCATTATCTTCTTTGTACAGATCACTTTTCTGTCTAGATCACTAGGTCTAAATGTCTAGATCCTAAATGTTAGATTAATTATTATTATCAATTTTATCAAGTACCTAGTGAAAATCATTATAATTTATTGTTAGGTATTAATAATTCGTATTTATTATTAATAATAATTATTATCAATTATTATTAATTAATACGATATAATTCTGGGGTTTTTAATACTACGTCGGTAATAATTTTTTTATAAAAGAAGTACCTACCAACAAACATTCGAAATTACCTTCATTTCCGTAGCACGAAACGCACCTCAGAACAATAAACTCGACATCACTTAAGCCATATGATGTTCCAAAGAGCTTGTTAGTATGAAAATGGACCTGTATTTCAACAGTTTGATACACGATCGGGTTGTGAGGCACAATCTTTGAGCCGTCATTGTGAACGAACGGCTGGTCGTACAAAGCTGCGGATGGTCTTAAAAAATTCTACGGAACAAACTCTATCTAAATATGAAATAAAAAACATACCGTTCAATATGAATTTTTCGAGATATGGAATTTTCAAAATTTCAAAATTCGTTTTGAACCCCTTCCCCTTGACCTAGGGTTATGAAAAGTTTCGAGGATCATTGTGGGGCTAGTCCAAACCCAGAAACCAAATTTCGTAATTTTAGCTCAACGTTAACTGGGCAAAGTGGCGCGGACGGCGGACGGCGTACGGCGTACGGCGGACGGCGTACGGCGGACGGACGGATTTTTTTTTATTCGATTTTCTGAATCTACGTATCTTGAAACGTAAACCAACAAATTTTGAGGGGGGGTTAAAAAATTTTTTTCTTTGGGCGATTCCAATGGTTCATTATCGAAGATAATAAACCAAAAATCCGTCCGTCCGCCGTACGCCGTCCGCCGTCCGCGGCACTTTGCCCAGTTAGCGTTGAGTTGAAATTACGAAATTTGTTTCTGGGTTTGGACCAGCCCCACAATGATCCTCGAAACTTTTCATAACCCTAGGTCAAGGGGAAGGGGTTCGAAACGAAATTTAAAATTTCGACGATGTCATATCTCAAAATATTCATCTGAACCGTGTAATGTTTAGTTCACTTTTGAATGACCTGAAAAATTACAAATCTTTCAAGACCAATTGGATGTTTGTGCGACCAGCCGTTCGTTCACAGTGACCGCGCAAAGTTTTAGGAAAAACACTAAACCTTCGCGTCGAAAACGGCCGTTATGTGACCCAACCCCCAGACGCCCAGAATAAAACTACCTTTTTTCATCTTCCCGGTAAACTACAGTCTAGAAATTTTACCATGAGTCGGGGATAGACCTCATTGCAATATTCACTCGGTTTCTCATCTGTAAAATTGTTTAAATAATACCTTCTTGTAATAATACAAATTAAATTTTGATGATGAGCTATTAACTTGAAATTTTAAAAATAGGTCAGAACTGGATCACAATGCAATATTCACCCGGTTTCTTGTCTGTAAAATAGTTTAAAATAATACCTATTTGTTTAAACAAATTAAATTTTGATGATGAGCTAGATACTTGAAATTTTAAATATAGGTCAGAAATGGATGACATTTCAATATTCACTCGGTTTGTATGACATGGTATGAGTATGGTATGGTATAATATTGTATGTATGATTTGGTATAGTACAGTATGGTATGATAGGAAAGTAATTCGTATGGTATGGTATGAGTACGGTGAGAATATGGTATGTTGCCGATTTGCAACACAGTCTGGTATAGACAGAAGGGTGATCTGCACAAGGAAGATAATAAACCGTTGTGTCAAGAATTTGCAGAGTTTTTATTTCATATTTAGATAGAGTTTGTTCCGTAGAATTTTTTAAGACCATCCGCAGCTGTGTACGACCAGCCGTTCGTTCACAATGACGGCTCAAAGATTGTGCCTCACAACACGATCGTGAATCAAACTGTTGAAATACAGGTCCATTTTCATACTAACAAGCTCTTTGGAACATCATAATATGATAAGCCATATTATGGCTTAAGTGATGTCGAGTTTGTTTTTCTGAGGTGCGTTTCGTGCTACGGAAATGAAGGTAATTTCGAATGTTTGTTGGTAGGTACTTCTTTTATGGAAAATTATCACCGACGTAGTATTAAAAACCCCAGAATTATGTCGTATTAATTAATCATAATTAATAATTATTATTATTAATAATAAATACGAATTATTAATTCCTAACAATAAATTATAATAATTTTCTCTAGGTACTTGATAAAATTGATAATAATAATTAATCTAACATCTAGGATCTAGACATTTAGACCTAGTGATCTAGACAGAAGGGTGATCTGTACAAAGAAGATAATGAACCGTTGTGTCAAGAATTTGCAGAGTTTCTTGTTACTATTGATAGCGTATGAGTTCGTATGGAATTTATGGCAGTAGGTAGATAAGTGTAGGATGATGAGAGATTTGGCACGAAAATGTAGCTAAGCTCAAAAACCAATAAAGACACGGTAATGCCGGCCAAGGTCTGGTTTTCATAACATCAGTCTCTGTGAGACGCACGGAAAAACAATTCTATACACATATCGTTACCGGAAGTGCTTTAGAATGAGAGCGCACATTGTGTAATCGTCTCATCCTGAACTTCACGCTGACTGTGAATGATTCATGAACCGTGAGCACAATAAGCTGCCCCTCCGGCCTAAAAATGCGGAACAGCCAAAGCCGTTGCAAACGACAATTTTATGAAAGATTAATCACTTGTTTCGCAATAATAAACGGCGAAGTGTCATTAATCACAAAGGCTTGAGGCCAATTTGAATCGCTATGCGAGACGGTGTGCCCAATGCGCCGTGAGGGATTCGACATCATATAACTCTCATGAAAAGTATCGAAGGGAAAGTTGAGTTTGAAAAAATTAGATCGGCTTTTTCCTGAAAGGCTTTTCCGGTGATGAGACAGTTTTAATGGTACGTCACAGTAACGAAGGAGTCACAAACCATTAAAACCCATTTTTACCGTTGTGCCTTTCATTTCATGAACAGAAATTTGATATGATAATCGAAATTTAACTCGATCCAATGCATAATCGGGCACATCGTGTACTCCATGAAATATGAGAAACTTAGGAGCTACGAGACATTACATCCAGCCTGATTTGGCGA